>JAUDYJ010000010.1:8639063-9024063 GCA_030761175.1 Masticophis lateralis | reverse complement strand
ATCTATCTACCTACCTACCTACCTACCTACCTACCTACCTACCTACCTACCTACCTACCTACCTACCTACCTACCTACCTACCTATCTATCTATCTATCTATCTATCTATCTATCTATCTATCTATCTATCTATCTATCATCTCTCCTCCTCCCCCTTCTCTCTCATTCTCTCTCTGTCTCTTTTTCTGTCTCTATCTATCTATCTATCTATCTATCTATCTATCTATCTATCTATCTATCTATCATCTCTCCCCCTCCCCCTCTCGTTCTCTCTCTGTCTCTTTTTCTGTCTCTATCTATCTATCTATCTATCTATCTATCTATCTATCTATCTATCTATCTATCTATCTATCATCTCTCCCCCTCCCCTTCTCTCTCATTCTCTCTCTGTCTCTTTTTCTGTCTCTCTCTCTCTGTCATCTATCTATCTATCTATCTATCTATCTATCTATCTATCTATCATCTATCTATCTATCTATCTATCTATCTATCTATCTATCTATCTATCTATCATCTCTCCCCCTCCCCTTCTCTCTCATTCTCTCTCTGTCTCTTTTTCTGTCTCTCTCTCTCTGTCATCTATCTATCTATCTATCTATCTATCTATCTATCTATCTATCATCTATCTATCTATCTATCTATCTATCTATCTATCTATCTATCTATCTATCTATCTATCTATCTATCATCTCTCCCCCTCCCCTTCTCTCTCATTCTCTCTCTGTCTCTTTTTCTGTCTCTCTCTCTCTGTCATCTATCTATCTATCTATCTATCTATCTATCTATCTATCTATCTATCTATCTATCTATCTATCATCTCTCCCCCTCCCCTTCTCTCTCATTCTCTCTCTGTCTCTTTTTCTGTCTCTCTCTCTCTGTCATCTATCTATCTATCTATCTATCTATCTATCTATCTATCTATCTATCTATCTATCTATCTATCTATCTATCATCTCTCCCCCTCCCCCTTCTCTCTCATTCTCTCTCTGTCTCTTTTTCTGTCTCTATCTATCTATCTATCTATCTATCTATCTATCTATCTATCTATCATCTCTCCCCCTCCCCCTCTCTCTCGTTCTCTCTCTGTCTTTTTCTCTGTCTCTGTCTCTGTCTCTGTCATCTATCTATCTATCTATCTATCTATCTATCTATCTATCTATCTATCTATCTATCTATCTATCTATCTATCATCTCTCCCCCTCCCCTTCTCTCTCATTCTCTCTCTGTCTCTTTTTCTGTCTCTCTCTCTCTGTCATCTATCTATCTATCTATCTATCTATCTATCTATCTATCTATCATCTATCTATCTATCTATCTATCTATCTATCTATCTATCTATCTATCTTCTCTCCCCCTCCCCCCTCTCTCGTTCTCTCTCTGTCTTTTTCTCTGTCTCTGTCATCTATCTATCTATCTATCTATCTATCTATCTATCTATCTATCTATCTATCTATCTATCTATCTATCTATCTATCTATCGTCTCTCCCCCTCCCCTTCTCTCTCATTCTCTCTCTGTCTCTTTTTCTGTCTCTCTCTCTCTGTCATCTATCTATTTATCTATCTATCTATCTATCTATCTATCTATCTATCTATCTATCTATCTATCTATCTATCCCTCCCCCTCTCTCTTGCTCTCTCTCTCTCACACACATCTCTGTCTCTCTCTCTGTCGCTCTCTGTCTCTGTCTCTCTGTCTCTCTCTGTAAAAATCACTCCTGCTTTTGGGTTATGGAGAGAGAGAGAGATTTTCCTTCCATATCGGTGAATAGTTTGGGTCTAGAAACACAAGAAACAAACATAATAGCATCTAATGTTAGATGAGTTCCATCTTTATTTTCAAGAGAAAGTGGTTTCTTCCCTATTGATTTCTTCACTCTCTTTTTTGGTTGCAAGGAAACTGATGATGGTGCAGTTCTTTTCATTTTAATGAAACATTATGTGATTTGATTCAACCAACACTTATATGATATCTACTTGACTTTCAGAATATACTGCCAAAAGTTATACTGATAATCTTGGCTATGAGTGGGTTTTTTAAAAAAAAAAAGATTAGAAAAATTCAAGGAAGAAGAGGTAATTAGCACCAACCCACCTCAAGTTTTCTATATACAAAGACAAGCCACCATTGGATCTTAGCTGTGAGGGACAAGCCATGGGAGAAAGCTACGTCGTTCATCCTCCTGAGATTCTGAGAGATATTTCAGTGACCACTGGTAAGGGACTGCAAGATTTAATGAAGAATAAACAATATTTCTACAGAAATAAATTTTCAAAGGCTGCTAGATCTGACAATTGTGGTGCTGAAACAGGTGGGAGATATAATGGATTGTATCAAGCACAGGAAATCAGGTGTCCTGGTAGATCAAGTGAATATATATATATTTATTCTACACTAAAACGCTACAAGAATCTGAACTACTAAGGGTCAAAGCAAATTGGCAATAGATAAGAGCCAATGGAATTCAAGATGGACTGGACTTAGATCTCTTCTGGGCATAAGGAGACTCAAGACTGATGACACATTTGACCTCTCCCTCAGGCTGAACCTGGTCATCTCCTACAGGATGTGGGAATGACCTTGGAAGTAGGGTGGGGTGGTACCCAAGGAACATGTCTATGGAGATTCTCAGTCATCCAGGTCATGGTTGTCCCAAAGGTGCTTTTTTCAATAGGCAATTGGACTTTTGGTTGTTGTTTTTTAATAGATTAACAGAGTTGGAAGGGACCTTGTAGGTCATCTAGTCAAACCCTCTGCCCAAGCAGGAGACCCTACACCATTTCTGACAAACGGCAGTCCAATCTCTTCTCGAAAGCCTCCAGTGATTTTCTTTGAAGGTGTTTCGCTTCTCATCCAAGAAGCTTCTTCAGTTCTGACTGGATGGTGGGGAACAATCCTAAGGAACAGTCCATCAACAGTCAGATAAGAGACAACGTAGCCCACAACTGCATAATGGGCAGAGAAAGCAACTCAGAAAGGAGCCTTCCTAATTACCATATTTTTCGGAATATAAGATGCACTGGAGTATAAGACGCACCTTAATTTTTGGAGAAGTAAGTGAGAAAAAAGCTGATTGGCAGGTGGATCGGCCTCCCGGAATACCCTCAATCAGCTGTTCCCAGAGGTGAATTTTAGCAACAGGTTCCTTGGTTGTGAGCTCTGTGCCTTGCTTTTTTTTTCTTTCTTTTTTTTCCTGCCTCTGAAACTTCTGAAACTCCATTTCAGAAAAAAACTTTTCTTCCTGCCTCTGAAAGCCTCTGAAACAGCTTCAGAAAAAAAAAAAAAGCCTCTGAAGCTCTGTTTGGGGGCTTTATTTCTGAAGCTTTATTTCTGATCCTTTTTTCAGCCTCTGAAACCTCCATTTGAGAAGCTAGGTGGGGCTACATTCAGAGTATAAGACACACCATGATTTTCACCCTCTTTTTTTGGGGGGGGGGAAAGGGTGCGTCTTATACTCCGAAAACTCAGGCTGTGAAAGAGAGGGCGGGAAATTGGTATTATCAGACTTGAAAGCATCTGTTCATGTAGCCTTCTAACAAGCTAGACTTAGCTTATCTGATGTGGTCTACCTGGGGGAATCTGTCAGGTGGAGATCTCTATTTTATCTCTAGCATTCTGTTGTCCTTGATTATTCCATTCTGGTTATCCTTTTTCGATGTCTCTGCCCTGCCCCACCCCCAGCAGGTTGCTAAAGAAACAGCAAATTACTTTTGCGAGAGACTTGATTATAACTTGCAAATGAATGTTATAAGGGCAGCAAGTTGTCTGTACCTGGGTTACATCCAGATAAGGTCAATTCGAAAGGTTTGGGGGTTTTTTTTTGTTTTGTTTTGTTATTGCTCTTCAGTTACTGTGTGGTTTTACAGCAACTGTAAAAGACTGAGTTGTTTTTTGATTTCTTTCCCTCAGTTCTTTCCACCTACCTGCAGAGTTTGCATTGCAGCATTCGGTGTATATGAAACACATATGGCATAAAACAGCAGGTGTACATTTTATCTGAAGGTAGTCATAATATTTTGCACTGAACTATATATAGCCGCACTATCCATTTCTGGCCCTGGATTTGTTTCTCTTGCATTCATCCAGCCATCATTCAGGAAAGAAAAGCACCAGCACCATTCAAACCATACTGAATTCTGTTTAATAGCTAACTGATATATATTGGCTATGTCATACGCTTGATTGTGAAGGGGGGGGAAAATAGAGGATTTTTTTTCCCGGTTTGGAAAAGGGATGAGACGTTGGAGGAGAGTTCTAGAAAGGGAGGATGTAGAAGTGTGGACTCACTGATAGCAATTTAGGATTTCTTGAATGAGATACTGTACAAAGAATTAATGCACAGTGGTTAGAATGCAGCATTGCAGGCTAATTCTGCCGGCTGTCAGCAGTTCAATTCTCGATGGCTCAAGGTTGACCTTCTGTCCTTCCGAGGTGGGTAAAATGAGGATCCAGATTGTTGGGGTAAGATGCTGACTCTGTAAACCGCTTAGAGAGGGCAGTAAAGCACTATGAAGTGGTATATAAGTCTAAGGGCTATTGCTATTCCTTCCTTCCTTCAACCTTCCTTCCTTCCTTCCATCCATCCATTCATCCATCCATGGTAGTGTAAGTGGTTAGAATGCAGTACTGCAGGTTAATTGTGCTGACCCTCGGCTGTTCATTCTCAATGGCTCAAGGTTGACTCAGCCTTCTGTCCTTCCAAGGTGGGTAAACTGAGGCCCCAGATTGTTGGGGGCAAGATGCTGGTTCTGTAAATCGCTTAGAGAGGATAGTAAAGCACTGGAAGTGGTATATAAGTCTAAGGGTTTCACTACAGTCTCTTAATAGGCTCAGCGTCCCCTTCTATGGTCTAAATCTACAAGGCCAATTTAAAAACAAAGCCAAGGAAAATGTGTTCAGATCACGATCTTCATCTTAGATGTTGAGACTCTAGAAAGAGTGCAGAGAACAGCAACAAAGATGATTAGGGGACTGGTAGCTAAAACATATGAGGAACGGTTGCAGGAATTGGTATGTCTAGTTTAATGAAATAGAATAGAATGGAATGAATGGAATAGAATAGAATAGAATAGAATAGAATAGAATAGAATAGAATAGAATAGAATAGAATAGAATAGAATAGAATAGAATAGAATAGAATAGAATAACAGAGTTGGAAGGGACCTTGGAGGTCTTCTAGTCCAACCCCCTGCTTAGGCAGGAAACCCTACACCACTTCAGACAAATGGTTATCCAACATCTTCTTAAAAACTTCCAGTGTTGGAGCATTCACAACTTCTGGAGGCAAGTTGTTCCACTGATCAATTGTTCTCACTGTCAGGAAATTTCTCCTTAGTTCCAAGTTGCTTCTCTCCTTGATTAGTTTCCACCCATTGCTTCTTGTCCTGCCTTCAGGTGCTTTGGAGAATAGCTTGACTCCCTCTTCTTTGGGGCAGCCCCTGAGATATTGGAAGCCTGCTATCATGTCTCCCCTAGTCCTTTATTCTATTCTATTCTATTCTATTCTATTCTATTCTATTCTATTCTATTCTATTCTATTCTATTCTATTCTATTCTATTCTATTCTATTCTCTCTACTTTTAAAGTCCTTGTCTTACAGCCATTTGTTTAGTGACCATTCAAAGTTACAACAACCCTGAAAAAAGTGGTTTAGAGCCTGATCATCCACTTACAACCATTACTACATCCATATAATCAGTGGATCAACCTTCAGCATATATTTACAACAGTTGCAGCATCCTGGGATCACACAATCTCCATTCTGGATCTTCTCAGTTGGCTTCTGACTAGCTAAGTCAACACGGGAAGCTGGCCCACATGATTCACTTAACAACAAGTGTGGTTTGCTTAACAAGATGGGGGTGAAACGACTGTAAAATCAATGATTCACTTAACAACCATGTTACCAATTTAACAACTGCAGCGATTCACTTAACGACTGTGGAAAGAAAGGTCATAAAACGGGGCAAAACTTGCTTAGGAACTGCCTTGTTTAGCAACAGAAATTCTGGTCCCATTTGTGGTCCTGAGTGGAGGACTGCTTGAAGTCTGCAGTTTACGAATTATTAGGAGAGCTGAAATTGTGCGAGACTCAAGACTCTGATTTTATTCCTGTCCGGAATAATGACATTTCTTAGATTTCTGTGCTGTTTCTGTCAAGTGTCAAATGTAGTGACACGGATGTTTTCCTTGCATCCCTCCCCAAAAAAAGAGCATTATTTTCCTGGAGGATACCTTAAATTATGGCCATGTAAATGATAATAATGGCAAGAGAACTGCTTGGAAAGACATCATGTAAATGCATGGAAATTTTTTTGCAACTGCTTATCTATTTTGGGAATTGAATATATAGTGAAGCCGGTGGGTGAACATTAAGATTGTGATGTCTTAATTAACGCCACTGCTTGTCTCTAGGGTAGTGGCAGTGAAAGCAGCAGAAGGAGAAAATAACTTAGAGGGGAGACATTAAGCACTCCTGCCATCCAGCTGGAACGTAGCTGAGTGCTGGAGCAATTAGAAACCAACACTGCATTGTACAAGACTTGATTGCTGATTGACAGCAAAATAAACGAGACATTATTATTTTCTGATGTGCCATCCTGCTCTTTCTTGAATAAGATTGAAAGTTTCAACCGAATTACAGAATAACAGAGTTGGAAGGAACCTTGGAGGTCTTCTAGTCCAACCCCCTGCTTAATCAGGAGACCCTATACCATTTCAGACAAATGGCTGTCCAGTCTCTTCTTAAAAGCCTCCAGTGATGGAGAAGCCACAACTTCTGGAGACAAGCTGTTCCAGTGGTTAATTGTTCTCACCGTTAGGTAATTACTCCTTAGACTAGACTAGACTAGACTAGACTAGACTAGACTAGACTAGACTAGACTAGACTAGACTAGACTAGACTAGAATTCTTTATTGGCCAAGTGTGATTGGACACACAAGGAATTTGTCTTTGGTGCATATGCTCTCAGTGTACATAAAAAGACAAGATACATTTGTCAAGAATCATAAGGTACAATACTTAATGATAGTCATAGGGTACAAATAAGCAATCAAATCATACTAGGAAATAATATCAATATAAATCTTAAGGATACAAGCAACAAAGTTACAGTCATGCAGTCATAAGTGGGAGGAGATGGGTGATAGGAACGATGAGAAGACTAATAGTAATAGTAATGCAGACTTAGTGAATAGTTTGACAGTGTTGAGGGAATTATTTGTTCAGCAGAGCGATGGCATTTGGGAAAAACCTGTCCTTGTGTCTAGTTGTTCTGGTGTTCAGTGCTCCATAGCATCGTTTTGAGGGTAGGAGTTGAAACAGTTTATATCCAGAATGCGAGGAGGTCTGTAAATATTTTCACAGCCCTCTTTTTGACTCATGCAGTATACAGGTCCTCAATGGAAGGCAGGTTGGTAGCCATTGTTTTTTCTGCAGTTCTAATTATTTAGTTCTAGCTTGCTTCTCTCCTTGATTAGTTTCCCATCCATTGCTTCCTGTCCTTCCTTCTGGTGTTTTGGAAAATAGGTTGCCCCTCTCTTCTTTGTGGCAGCCCCTTAGAAGGGGAGGTCAACATTCTCCAAAGCACTTGAAGGCAGGACAAGAAGCAATGGATGGAAACAAATCAAGGAGAGAACTCCTATACAGATACCCATCCTTACTCTGAGCTGCTTATCTTTTACTCAGTCCAGCCTTCTCCAACAGAGAGCCCTTCAAATATGATGGAACAAATTGTCCCAGAGAGCACAGCTGGTGTATCTATTGGGATCTGGGCGACTCTATTTCCAACTCTTCTGGAGGACATTTGGCTGATAACTGGCTCAACTGTAAGTAACGTAATAAGCTCACATATCTGGCTGAGATCAATGAACAGATGTTTTGTTGTTGTTAGTTGTGAAGTCATGTCTGATCCATCGCAAACCCATGGACAATGTTCTTCCAGGCTTTCCTGTCCTCTACCATCCGCTGGAGTCCATTTAAGCTCATGCTGACTGCTTCAATGACTCCATCCAGTCACCTCGTTCTCTGTTGGCCCCATCTTCTTTTGCCCTCAATCTTTCCCAGCATCAGGCTCTTCTCCAGTGAGTCCTTCCTTCTCATTAGGTAGCCAAAGCATTTGAGTTTCATCTTCAGGATCTGGCCTTCTAAAGAGCAGTCAGGATTGATCTCCTCTAGGGCTGACCGGTTTGATCGCCTTGCAGTCCAAGGGACTTGCATAAGTCTTCTCTAGCACCAGAGTTCAAAGGCCTCAATTCTTTGGTGCTCAGCCTTTCTTATGGTCCAACTTTCACAGCCATCCATTGCAATTGGGAAAACCATTGCCTTGACTATACGGACTTTTGTTGGCAAGGAATAGATGTCAAAATTATGAATTTATGGAAGAGAAATACGGACAAAAGACACCAACCTGCCTTCTCTGTTCCTAACAGTTGAGTGGGAATCTCGGCAGAGATATTAGCTCTGCGTTTATTAGGCCATGCTCTTTTTTGTTGGTGCACCTTTTTAATACCATTTCCTGGAGAATACGATAGGAGCGGATTATTATATTTCATAAGCGTCTTGTTTGCTTAAGCTTAGGACAGGCTAGGCTAAACAGGCCTTTTGACCTGCGCTGGCGTAGCTCTAACATTCTTATTTTCTTAAGTTGTATTTGTATTTAAACAAGCAGTGAGCAAGCTTTTGGGGGGATGGAGGCAGGCCCTGCCTGTGAAGGCTAAGAAGTACTATGGTAGTGTAAAAGATTCAGAAGGAAAGGAGACATTTTAGAGCAATGGCCCTCAACCGTTTGGGCACCAGGGACCAGTTCTATGGAGAGAGATTTTTCTGTGGACTGAGGAGGGGTGCGTGGTTTCACGTGTTGCCTGTATCTTGTGGATGGGGCCTCACTTGTGTACGCAGATTGATTTCTGGCCTGCCATGGACTGGTGCCGATCCATGGATCTGGGGTTGGGAACTTCTGTTTTATATCTGTAAAGGTGAAGGTTACCCTTGCACATATGTGCTAGTCGTTTCCAACTCTAGGAGGCGGTGCTCATCTCCGTTTCAAAGCTGAAGAGCCAGCGCTGTCTGAAGACGTCTCCGTGGTCATGTGGCCGGCATGACTCAATGCCAAAGGTGCATGGAACACTGTTACCTTCCCACCAAAAGTGGTCCCTATTTTTCTACTTGCATTTTTTACCTGCTTTCGAACTGCTAGGTTGGCAGAAGCTGAGACAAGGAACAGGAGTTCACCCTGCTACACGGCACTAGGGATTCGAACCGCTGAACCGCCGACCTTTCGATTGACAAGCTCAGCATCTTAGCCACTGAGCCACCACCTCCCCTGTTCCTATTCTATATAGACAGGGACAAAATAGGGACTTTCTGGGTTTCATCTTTGGTCATCAAGGGATTGGATAGGATTCTCCTTCAAAACTACATAAGGCTATTTTGGGACTGGGCATTGTTTTCATGTAGTCCCCCCCCCCCCCGGAGGAGAAGGAAATAATAGTGCCCTATTTCTAGCAAATGTATCACTAAATGGCAGCAGAGTCAAAAAGTGTTACAAAGGTTGTGCGAAGGAGCTTGGATCCTTGATGCAATTCAAGGATCGGAGGGTCCTTTATCATATTTAAAATGAAGCCTGGCTATTCCAATGCTGCGGCAAATTCATACATTATTTTAGGATAAATCCAATTTTCCATCTCCCACCTGCTTCTAATGTTCCCATAATTCCTCTTTTTTTTTTTTCTTCTCCTGGTTTTAGATGAAAACCAATTGCACGAAGACAAAACTGCATGGAAACGCTGCATTGTTTGCAAACATTACTAGATTTGGTCACTTGAAACCTCCACTACATGCTATGGATAATGTCACATTTGTCCTTTTCTGTTGAGAATTTATGTCAACCATACGATGTTGTTTCAAAGGCAGTTTATTTGACTAATTTACTACCCAGAGCAGATTGCAGTATCTAACTGATTTAATCTGAAAGATTTGGTATAGGAGCTGTGGTGGCACAGTGGTTAGAAGGCAGCATTGCAGGCTAATTCTACTAACTGATAGCAGTTTGATTCCCACTGGCTTAAGGTTGACTCAGCCTTTCTGTCTATCTACAAAATCTATCACTTTCTATCTATCTGTCTGTCTGTCTATCTAGCTCTATCTATCTATCTATCTATCTATCTATCTATCTATCTATCTATCTATCTATCTATCTATCGTGCAGTGGTTAGAATGCAGTATTGCAGGTTGACCCTGACCACTTCCAGCAGTTCGATCCTGACTAGCTCAAGGTTGACTCAGCCTTCCATCCTTTCGAGGTCGGTAAAATGAGGATCCAGATTGTTTGGGGGGGGGGTGGGTAATAGGCGCTTCGAGAGGTGCCGTAAAGCAGGGTTATAGGATGCCCTGGAAAGTGTGTGTGTGTGTGTGTGTGTGTGTGTGTGTGTGTGTGTGTGTGTGTGTGTGTATATATATATATATATATATATATATATATATATATATATATATATATATATATATATATATTTGTATGTTTTTTGTTTTATATATATAGGTAGGTCTTTGGTTATTTGGGTTTTCTCCCACATAAAATTGGAAGTGTCTTGGCGTTGTTTTGACGAAGTCTCATTCGTCATCTTCAGGCTGGCGCTGAATATATATATTGCAGTGGTAAACTACTTCCATACTATCACCAAAGAAATTGTATAGCATATCCATGCAGTCAATGAGAATTGCACTTGACCTGAGGGTGGATTTACTCATGATCCCCATCAGCTACCCTGAATCCAATCAGTGGTCCATCAAACTCAATAGTGGGCTTGATGAATCATTGATTTGAGTCAGTAAAACTGATGAGGGAATCTGTGTGCACAAGAGAGTGAAATTGCCTAGGACAGTCATAGCTTCGGTGTCCTATACAGATCAGTTTTGAGCCTGACCTTATTTTACTCAGCAGAAGTCTGAAAGGGAATTCTTTATTGAACAATTGTCGATTTCCCTTTGAGACAGGAATCCTGATGGAGCAAGATTCCCCATCACAGAAGGAAATCCTACTACAGCTCTTTCAGCTTTGTAAATTGAAGGGAAGACATTGAGGGTTGAGCCATAGGCACTGGGATGCTGAGGCTAATGTAAATACATGTAGCCCTTGATTTCCAACAGTTTGTTTAGTGACGATTCAAAGTTGCAATGACACTGAAACAAAGAGACTTTGTTTCGTACTTATGACCATTGCAACCTTCCCATGGTCATGTAATCAAAGTACAGACACTTGGCAATGGACTCATTTCTATGATGTTTGCAGTGTCCCAGGGCTGCGGTGGTGCAGTGGTTAGAGTGCAGTACTGTAGGTTATTTCTGCTGACTGCCAGTGCCAGCAGTTTGGCAGATTGAATCTCACCAGGCTCACGGTTGACTCAGCCTTCCATCCTTCCGAGCTGGGTAAAATAAGAACCCAGACTGTTGGGGGCAATATGATGACTCTATAAACTGCTTAGAGAGGGCTGTATATAAGTCTAAGCACTATTGCTATTGCTATCATTTGCAACCTTCTGACAAGCAAAGTCAATGGGGAATCCAGGCTCACTTAACAATTGTGTCACTAAATTAACAACTGCAGTGATTTCATTTAACAAATGTGGCAAGAAATACGAGGTAAAACTCACTTAACAATGATCTCGCTTAGCAACAGAAATTTGGGCTCAATTGTGGTCGTAAGTCGAAGACTGTAATGCTTCTCTTCCCTCAATGCAAATCTATTCAGTAATGCTTGAATAGATATGCTACCCATTTATATGCGGATATCTATCTATTTTCCGAGTTATTGAAAAGGAAAGCAAATCTCTATGATGGAACAATTTATAAATTCCAACAGTATTTCAAGCAAATCCATTTCCTCAATTAATGGATCATCAATAAAACAAAGCACTGATTTTTTTTTTTTTACATCATCCGTGAATGGGTTGCCTTGAAATGTTTTCCTGCCCCCTAAAACTTGATGTTTATTTGGTGTATTTGCAGAACCTCATTAATCCTATCCAACAAGGGAAGTGTTCCTCCATTTGAGCCCCTGGCAAATAAACATTATCCCAATGCTATTTGATTGGAGATCCTGCCGCGATCATGGTTTGGTCAAAGGGTCAAGGCAAGAAGGGGGAAACCGCCACTATTTGATGGAAGCGCTGACAGCTCCGATAACCAGAATTAATCCAGCAATTGCGACATTATTCAGCAGGTGAACTCGACATGCAGAAATTGAAAGAGGCAAGTTATCAAAGGTTTCTGGCTGTGCCAAATGAGTACTTGTGTTATCGCTGCGGAGAACACGGCTTCTTCTCTGGCAACATTCACTTCTATCAATTTGCGCGGAACCCCCAACAGAAAGCAGGCGATTGAATATTTACCCCAGGAAAGACCGACGCATTCAGGAAGCAGTTGGCCAAAAGCAAGCTTCATTTCCAGTCAGGGTTTTCAGACTCTGCTCCTGAATGGTTTGAAACCAAGTAGACTGAAGGGTCAATTGCACCCATGCTAACCTTCTCAAAGGGATGCAGTGGCTCGGTGGCTTGTGACACTGAGCTTGTCGATTGAAAGGTCGGCCATTCAGCGGTTCGAATCCCTAATGCTGCGTAACAGGGTGAGCTCCCGTTACTTGTCCCAGCTTCTGCCAACCTAGCAGTTTGAAAGCACGTAAAAAATGCAAGTAGCAAAATAGGGACCACCTTTGGTGGGAAGGTAACAGTGTTCTGTGTGCCTTTGGTATTGAGTCATGCCGGCCACATGGCCATGGAGACGTCTTCGGACAGCACTGGCTCTTCGGCTTAGAATCAGAGATGAGCACCACCCCCTAGAGTCGGGAACGACTAGCATATATGTGCGAGGGGAACCTTTACCTTTACCTTTTAACCTTCTCAACCATTCAGGTCTCCATTAAAGGTGCCTCTGTTTGTTCCATCAGGAGAGCTATCAAACTGTTAGGCAACAACTCCCCCCCCCCCAAGAAGTCATTTTCTAAAATAAATAAATAAATGTAAATCCCAGGAATATCCTTAAGAGCAAATGCAAAACATCTGGCTTGCTTTTGATTAACTTCACCTTAATGGATTTTTAGCAAGTGCTTTATGCTGTACATTTTAACGCACTGTTTTATTCTTCATGCATTTCTCAACGACTTAAGCATATCTATCTTGGTTAGCTGTAGACTGTCAATTTCCACACGGAGGTTGGCAACCTGTTCAGAGAGGCTTTAAAATAAGTAAATGTCTTGAGTTCTGCGCAATTTGAGAGTTTTTAGCAAGGTGAACGATAATGGGGAACAAACTTCCTTGCTTCTATTTCTGGCCTTTTTCTGAAATACTCAAGTTAAAACATTGAGGGCATTCTAAGATTAATTTTCACTCCGATAATGAAGTTTCCCAAAGCAGAAAGAATAACAAAATGCAGAAGTAAAAATTCAATTGTACTAGTTCTTTGCTTTCCAGCGCATTTTGCTTTTTTAACAATAACAATAAAAAAAAGCAGTTCAGATAGGTTTGTTGTGCTCCTGCAGAGGTATAATTTAGTTCCATTATAAACATTCACTCGATTTTCTGATGCCCCATCTCAAAATGTAAGTTGCAGAAGAAATTTCCTGACAATTAGAACAATTCATCAGTGGAACAACTTGCCTCCAGAAGTTGTGAATGCTCCAACGCTGGAAGTTTTACAGAAGATGTTGGATAATCATTTGTCTGAAGTGGTGTAGGATTTCCTTCCTAAGCAGGGGGTTGGACTAGATGACCTCTAAGGTCCCCTCCAACTCTGTTATTTTATTCTAAGTGAAAGTCATCTGTCCTGAGATCCTAGGATGAATGAATGGTTATTATGTCTCCAGGAGCTGAAACAATTCTTTATTTGGGAGGCTAAGTTATTAATGGTTACCAATAATTATTAATAATGGCATCTTGCTGAAGGTTCCAGGCAGTCATGAATATGCCTGTGTCCCACAAAGTATAAAATTTAAAGGGTCTGTTTTGTTTAATGTTTGAAATGTATATAGCACTATTCAGAATTGTGGTGGTCCAGAATATCACAAATAATTTGTTATTTCAAAGGATTTCCTGTTGGAAATTTTTTTCAGAGTATCTCCTGAATGGTGAAATTAACTGAAAAGAAAGACAGGAACATTCTCCATTTTCTCCATTGCTTTTTTCAAGAGGCAACTGGACTTTCTAGTTTTTCTTTGAAGACATTTCACTTCTCTTCCAAGAAGCTTCTTCAACCATCACTGGAGGTTTTCAAAACTAGATTGGACAACCATTTGACCGGGTGTTGTGACCTAGGCTTCCTGAGTCATTAAAACACACGAGTAGTCCCCAAAAAATCTTTTATTGCAACCGCTGTGAATGAATGTAATTCAATGTAATTCACAGCTGAGTCCCACTTAGTTGCAAAAAGTTCTTCAGGAGAAGTCCTTCGGGATAATCACCAACCTTTATCTCCCTTGACACACTGCCAAAGACCTACTTGGCAAAGCCACATGGATTCCAGAATGAAACAGAGATGCCGACTGGGAACAGAATTAACAACGTTGCTTTCCTGCAAAGTGCCCACGTGCCTTTGCTCCTCTTATAAGCCTTATGGGAGAGGTCAGTCATCTCCAGGCCTTACTCCTGAGTTGACCCTTTTGTTTTCTCTTTGTGCCTTCAGGCAACTCTGTGCATGCACGTACTAGGAATAGGCTCCTCCTGTTCCTCTGCCTCTCTGCTGTCTGACTCTAGAAGCTCCGGAGTCCATGTACAACTCTGAGATGGCCCTGGCCCCATCTCTGCCTCTGACACAGAGCCCTCATCTGGGCCTTCCCCAGACTCCAGGACTTCCCCATGTTCCTCGCCAGCCTCCTCATTCCTCTCCTCCCAGCTCTGTAGGCTGCTGTGGACCACAACACCAGGATGCTATAAGGTCTCCAACCTTGAATAAGGGGTTGGACTAGAAGACCTCTTCCAGCCCTAGGATTCTATGTTCAGTCCCATCAAAGACATGTCCCTAGTCTTTTTCTCCTCCAAACGAACTGATTAATATTATTGCCTTACTAATTCTCCTTTTTCTGCATTGGCTTCCTGCTTCCTTTTCAAAATCCTTGTTTTGCTTTTCAGGGGATTTCCACACCTTGGCCAAGGAGCTCAGCAAGAAGAGAATTTGGCCTTTCTTGCCCTTTTCTTAGACCATAGCCGGTGACTTTCCAGACCGATTCTTTCATGGTCAAGATAAAGCAAAGGGCAAAATGTTCACCTGATTTGACTTGAGACGGAGGATGCCTTACCTATCGAATAGTGCAGAGGTAGTATTCAGCAGGTTCTGACCAGTTCTGGAGAACCGGTAGTGGAAATATTGAGTAGTTCGACGAACCGGTAAATACCACCTCTGACTGGCCCCACCCCCATTTATTCTCTGCCTCCCGAGTCCCAGCTGATCAGGAGAAAATGAAGATTTTGCAATATCCTTCCCCCTGGAGTGGGGAGGGAATGGGGATTTTGCAGTATCCTTCCCCTGCCACACCCACCAAGCCAAGCTCAGCACACCATGCCACACCCAGCACACCACACCCATAGAACCGATAGGAATAAATTTTGAATCCCATCACTGGAATAGCCAGATTCCTTGGTCAGAAATCAAACAAGTAGGCGGGATTATCAGATGCAACTGAGACTCGAGTTTGTTTCCAGAAACCTACAAAGAGATAGAAAGTCACCTTAGCTATGGCATTTCATCAGATATGGAATATGATGCCTTTGGGGAAATGCACAATTAGCAGCGACAGTCTTGAGGGGAAAATATATCTATTTATAACATTTGGACTCATCATAGTGAAGACCTGGAGCGAAGTACTTTTTATTCAGTTTTTCAGGGAAGTCAAAAAATTTTTTCTTGCTCCCTCCTTCCACGCAAATCGAGGGTTGCAAATGGGAGGTTTTAATATATTACTGATAACGTGCAAAAAAGCACATTATGTCAGCGAATGTTTTCTGTTATGATGAGTCCACTGTTTATTTCACAAAGGCCTTTTTAAAATCTATGGTGCCATCTGTCCTCAAGTTATCTTTCTGATAGCTTTATGCCTCTGTAGTTTACATCTATATGGTATTCCTACAGTGAAGGCGCTAAACAAGAAATTAAAACGGTGGTGTCCTTTAATCAACAAATGAAGAATTACTAAAAGCTCGCAGAACAGATGACTCGGTCTTTTTCTTTTTCTTTTTTAAGCAAGTCAGAAAGACATCATTTTTCCTCTAGAATCTGTTTGGCTAGTTTCTTGGTTCATCACATTCGAATAGAATAGAATAGAGTAGAGTAGAGTAGAGTAGAGTAGAGTAGAGTAGAGTAGAGCAGAGCAGAGCAGAGCAGAGCAGAGCAGAGCAGAATACAATTCTTTATTGGCCAAGTGTGATTGGACACACAAGGAATTTGTCTTTGGTGCATATGCTCTCAGTGTACATAAAAAGACAGTAACAGAGTTGGAAGGAACCTTGGAAGTTGGAAGATATAACACTTAATGATAGTCATAGGGTATAAATAAGCAATCAGGAAGCAATCAATATCAATATAAATTGTAAGGATACAAGCAACAAAGTTACAATCGTGCCATTATAAGTGGGAGGAGATGGGTGATGAGAAGACTAATAGTAATAGTAATGCAGACTTAGTGAATAGTTTGACAGTGTTGAGGGAATTATTTGTTTAGCAGAGTGATGGCATTCAGGAAAAAACTGTTCTTGTGTCTAGTTGTCTTGGTGTACAATGCTCTATAGCGTCGTTTTGAGGGTTGGAGTTGAAACAATTTATGTGGTTATCATTCTTATCACACAGCCTAAGTAAGTTGCCAGCCATTCTCTCTTTTTTTTTGTATGTTTGTTAAATTACATGTTGCAGTGGTGTCTTTGGCAAAAAGCAGATTATGCAAATGCAGGAATTGCAGTTCATAAATCCACGTTTAGCGTGTTGTCAAAATTCAGCTATTTTTCTCAGGCAAAAAGCTAGCTCAATTCAAGATTGTAAGCATGAAAACCCCACTTTCCCTCCCAGCCTGACACTGAGAGTCATTTTACACGTGACGTGATCATTCAGTTTAGGGAGTCAGGCTAAAACATATGAAGAACAATTACAGGAACTGGGCCTGGCTAGTCTAGTGAATAGAAGGACCAGGGGAGACAGGATAGCAGTCTTCCAATATTTGAGGGGCTGCCACAGAGAGGAAGGAGGTCAAGCTATTTTCCAAAGCACCCAAAGGCCAGACAAAGAATAATGGATGGAAACTGAACAAGGAGAGATTCAACGTGGAAATAAGGAGAAATTTTTCGACAGTGACAACAATCAATCAATGGAACAGAAGTTGCCTTTGAAAGTTGTCGGAGCTTCATCACTGGAGGCTTTCAAGAAGAGATTGGACTGCCATTGGTCAGAAATGGTGTAGGGTCTCCTGCTTGGGTGGTGTTTTGCCCCAGCTACAGACCCCAAAGAACTCAGCACACACAAAGTCTGTACAAACCTTAGTTTACTGAATTAAATCAGTCTTTTTCAAACAAAGGCTGTTAATTAACTTTCTTAACAGCCTACAAGAATCCAAAGAAGAAATAATCATAATCTTACTATGGTTGGCAGAAAGCCCAGAAGCAATTTGCAGGAAACTGATAAGAGAACTAAGATCAGGATGCGAAGGAGGGTGAACGAAGTTGTTCCCTGCAAATTGCCTCAGTCGTCGTCCTTCCTTAAGTAGGCTAAGGGAGTGGCCAATTAGCCCCAAGCCTTACTCTTGAGGAGACCTCCTCCTGAGGAGCCACTCCTGCCTTTTGGCAGCTTTGCATGCCTGTGCACCAAGAAGAGGCTCCTTCTCTTCCTCCTCTTCACTTATGGGAGCTTCTGGAGGTTCTGAAGGCCCTGGCTAAATCTCCACCTCTGGCACCACATCTTCTCCAGCCTCCTCATTGTCTGACTCGAGTGCCAGCTGCACAGGCTGCTGGCGCAGCACCACACCAGCCTCCTCGCTGTCGGAATCAGCTACTAGCTGCATAGGCCACTGACAGGCCACAACAGGTGAGCGGGTTTGACTAGATCACGTACAAAGTTCCTTCCAACTCTGTTAATTTAATCTAATCTAGGTGCTGTCCATTCAGCCATGGAGCTCTGATTTCAAATATTGTCCTCTCTTGCTTGGGCCACCTATAATCTTCATGAATATAATAAATAAACTTATATAAACTAGAGTCCTCCCTGTGCTTCTTACCAGAGTGACATCCAGGAACTGCAAGCCTATGAGAACAATCTAGATGTCAGGATTCCGACGGATGCCCTAATTAATTCATGAGCCTCGAACCAAGTTTCAAAAGAAATCCATTTATTTATTAGGAGCAACGTATCGGCACATACCCAAGTGGTGTCAGCTCTGCCCCACGTAATTTACGTCCCTACTATGATCGTTTCCCCCCTCCTCCCAGGGTGTGTCATAAATCACATTCTCCAATGGAGCACTTTCACGGGCTGTAGAGAACACGCCTCTCTGGCTGGCTCTGGTAACCTAGGATGCAGACTTGAGAAAGGTATGCATGAAATGTGCTTCTGGTAGCTGCCATGTTGCTCCCTCAGTTTCCCCCCATCCTGCATAAGGCAAGGATTGAGAGCAGGCCAGGAATGCTTTATGAGTTGACACCAGAATTACACATGGACAATCTGTTCTAACTTTCCAAGGGAAGCAAACCGATGATTAAAAAAAAGGAGAAACATATCCGACAGACTGGTGGAGAGCTGAGCAAACAAAGAACAGCTTGAAAACCCAAAACAATGTGGACTTTTGTTGCACAGCACAAGGTGGGATTCTCCAAGAAGTTAGTTTAATAGTAGCAGTCTACTGCCCCACAACTGGTCAATAAGTAAATTTATTTCTTCATTTAAAACATTTATCTAGCTGCCCATCTTACAACTAATTCTGGGAGGCTCCCAATCAAAAATTAAAACAGCATAAAAACCATAGTAAAATTCTAAAGCTCCCACACTCAAAATAACAAGTTGTGAGGATAAAAAATGTAGGACAAATAGGACTAGAAAATCCATCTCAGAGACACTGGACTGGATCAAGCCAAGTTCAAATTGAATTTAGTGACTACATCCTAGCGGCAATGGTGGCCTAGAGGTGAAGATGCTCACCTCCCACTCAGAAGGTTGAGACTTCAATCCTAGGCTGTGACGGATGTTTCTCTATCAGGGTGCATAGAGAAAATACCTGTTGTGAACTCCGTGTAGGCATCAGGAAGGGCACCCAGCCCGTAAATGCTCAGCTCCATTCAATCGCCACAACTCCACCCCGAACAAAGGGATTAAAGGGTCATAAAAAGAAGAAGAAAAGTCACTGTGACCACATCCAAAGAGTTTATGACGTGCAGTGACCCCATCCCGCCCTTCGTTCACAGTATCGGAGGGCTGGTTCTGCATAGCTTTTCGGGCCCTGCTTATTGCTGACAATCCAGATTTCCCTTTGGCCCTTACACATTCGACACATTCCAAGTGCAAATGTAAAGCTGTTTTCTCTCAAGTTGCAAATTTGGCAACTTTACTAAAGGGAAAGAAAATCCCCAGCTTTAAAGCAGCATGAAAAGTAATGAATCTATTGTTTACACAGCTGGTTGTTAACTGTGATTCATCTTTTAGACACCAAATGTTACTTGACAATTTTTAGCACAGTCTGAAAAGGATGTAAAGATGCAACTTTAAAAAAAATCAAAAAAATCAAAAAAAGCTTTATTTTTTTCCCTATTATTTGGTACCCTTCGGGACCTTTGCAACACAATTCTTCCAACCTTATATTTCCATTTCCAGTTCTCTGTAACAGTTATAGTTATATTGATACATTACATGTATGTAATGGGATTTTTTAAAAAGCATTTTTTAAAATTTTACATGGATTTCCTCCCATTATTTAAGGTGATTCAGTTATCCAGGGTAGATAAACAGAGCCTGGTTTAGCTCTGCAGACTAAAGAACCATAATTAACATCCAGCTGTCTGCAATTACACCAGTTCGAATCTCCCCAGGCTCAAGGTTGACTCAGCCTTCCATCCTTTCTAAGGTAGGTAAATTGAGGACCCAGTTTGTGGGGGCAATAAGATGACTTTGTATAAATATACAAAAGTATGAAGGCTATTGCTTAATGCATTGTAAGCCACCCTGAGTCATCCTGGGGGGGATGATGTTCCAGAGAGAGGGAGCCACCACAAAGAAGGCCCTTCTGGGTTCCATCAGGTGTATCTCCCTTGGGAATGAGACCCCCAGCATTCCTTGCCTCCCCACTCTGATGGATTGGGTAGATGTGACCAGCAGGAGACAGTCCCTCAGATAACTTGGTCTCAAGCCATGAAGGGCTTTAAAGGTGACAACCAGCACCTTGAATTGCACCTGGAAGCAAATTGACAGCCAGTGCAGCTCCCGCCGGAGAAGTGATACATGTGCACGCTGTGGTCTGCACAAAACCATGCTGGCCGCTGCATTTTGCATCAACTGGAGCTTCTGGATGTTCTTTAAGGGCAGACCCATGTAGATCGTGTTGCAATAGTTAAGACGGGAAGTGACTAGGGCATGAGTGACCATGAGTAGGGATTGTTGGTCCAGGAAGGGGCGTAACTGGAGCACAACTTGCAGTTGTGCAAAGGCCTCATCTTTATCCTCATCTTCATATGTGCATAGCTCAGGATCCCTGTTTTCTAAGCATGGATGGCATCTTATTAACTGAAGGAAACTGAAGTCTGCAAGAATATTAACGTAATATAGTTTGTAAATGCCTTAGAACCTATACATTATGCATTTGCTGTAATGACATGCCTGCTATATTTTGCTCCGTGGCCATCAGCTGAGAGTATTTTTATTCCCCGTTAAAATGCATAAAAATATAATGTCTAATTCCACCACACTTCTTAGGAATGATTGAGAATTCTCTCTCTCTCTCTCTCTCTCTCCCTCCCTCCCTCCCTCCCTCTCCATCTTTTCTTGCCCTTGGATCCCTCATTCTGAATGCATATTTGTGGGTGTGCAATAACAATCTGATTTTGAGAATAGAGGAATTTGATCAAACTGCCCTGAGAAATGAGCAAAATGCTCTCCTTTTTTTTATTTTATTCCGATGCACACATTTTACTTGCCATGAATATTTTACATTGCATTTTGATCACAAACAAAAGGGTAGGAATTAATCCTATTCATGTTTCTTTGTCTTGGCTGCCTGAAAAAAAAGTAATATTCGAATGCTCCTGGAGCAAGTTTTCTATTTTTCTATTATTATTATTTTTTAGGTTTTGAAAATGTATTGCTCTTGTCTTTCCCTTATTCTCTCCTCTATTGTCAGAATAGACTGTGAGTTCCTGAGGGCAGAAAAGGGTATTTTTGTTTTTATCTTTGTCTTGCTTACTGGATTTGGGAAAGAAAAATGTACATTGTTAGCACAGCTTATGTTATTTTTTTAAAAAAAAACAACAACAACATTCCACTTCTCCTATTTCATTTAAAGCAGAGGAAGTCTAGCCGACATGAACCGAGGTTCATCTCTGACAGTTTTGTGTATTATATCCAAGAAAATACAGATGGACAGTTGTAAAACTTCAGTGTTCCTGTATCTGAAGTTTAAATAGCAATTGTAGGCCCGAACAAATCTGCTTATGTTCAAATGTGGTATTGGATTGAAAATAGACAATATACTCCCAGAATAAGTAAAAGGCAAACCCTACCCAATCATATCTGACTTGGCTGTTTTTTAGCCAAAGGAACCAGCATTGTCCAAAAACTCTTCCGGGGTCATGTGATCAGCTTGACTATATGCCGATGTGCATGGAACGTTGTTACCTTCCCACCAAAATGGTACCTACTTGCATGTTATAATTTATAATTTAATGAAGTTGGAAGGGACCCTGGAGGTCTTCTAGTCCAACCCCCTGCTTAGGCAGGAAACCCTACACCACTTCAGACAAATGGTTATCCAACATCATCTTAAAAACTTCCAGTGTTGGAGCATTCACAACTTCTGGAGGCCAGTTGTTCTACTGATGAATTGTTCTAACTGTCACGAAATTTCTCCTTAGTTCTAAGTTGTTTCTCTCCTTGATTAGTTTCCACCCATTGCTTCTTGTCCTGCTTTAAGGTGCTTTGGAGAATAGCTTGACTCCCTCTTCTTTGGGGCAGCCCCTGAGATATTGGAAGATGTTATCATGTCTCCCCTGGTCCTTCTCTTCACTAGACTAGCCATGCTCAGTTCCTGCAACCGTTCTTCACATGTTTTAGCCTCCAGTCCCCTAATCATCTTTGTTGCTCTTCTCTGTACTCTTTCTACAGTCTCCACATCTTTTTTACATTGTGGCGACCAAAACTGGATGCAGTATTCCAAGTGTGGCCTTCCCAAGGCATTATAAAGTGGTATTAACACTTCATGTGATCTTGATTCTATCCCTCTGTTTATGCAGCCCAGGACTGTGTTGGCTTTTTTGGCAGCTGCAGCACACTGCCAGCTCATATTTAACTGATTGTCCACTAAGACTCCGAGATCCCTCTCACAGTCACCACTATTGAGCAAGGTACCATATATACTGTACCTGTGCATTTGGTTTTTCTTGCCTAAATGTAGAACCTTACTTTTTTCTCCCTTGAATTTCATTTTGTTAGATAGTGCCCAATGTTCAAGTCTGTCAAGATCCTTCAGTATCTTAAGCCTATCTTCGGGAGTGTTGGCTATTCCTGCTAGCTTGGTGTCGTCTGCAAATTTAATGAGTTCCCCATCTATCCCCTCATCCAAATCATTGATGAATATGTTGAAGAGTATTTGGGCCTAAAACAGAACCCTTGGGTACCCCACTGCATACCTCCCTCCATGTACTGTAGATGCAGTTCCATTGAGGACTACACATTTGCATGTTCTGAATTGCTAGGTGGGCAGGAGCTGAGGCAAGTACTGGGAGCTCACCCTATCTCACTCACTCAGGTCTCGAACGTGGGTCAGCTTTGCTGACAAGCACAGCGACTTTAATCGCTGAACCATGGCACTCCAGAGTAAGTAAACCCTCGGTTATCTGCAGTACTGTCTAAGAAAGCATGATTTTGGTTCATGTGTCCAGTTGGTTGACCCTTGGTCTCCCCAAGATGCTGGAACAACTGTTCTCATTTGCCTGTATGATTTTGACCAAGTCCTCTGAGAATTTAGGGCAATTAAGTTTGCCCTAAATTAATTAATTTAGGGCAATTAATTAATCTCCCATTGCTTCCTCTATTCCCCCCTTACTTGAGCATGCAGCCCCAAATCTTTTTAGACTTTCAGCATATCTACTTCCTGGTATATTTTTTGTTTGGCTGACAATTAAAGATGGGAAACAATGTTCTGCATTTAGCAGAGTAACAATGCCCCACTTAATTCCATTTCGTTTTGCTCTTTTGCTAGCCAAGGCCCACATTTATTTCTTCCATTTGGATCTAAAAATATATTTTTTGTATTTTTTTTTAAAGAAGCTCTTCCAGAGTTTTCTTGTCATTTATAAATAGCAGCGCTTGTTAATTCTTCCTCAGCTTTTTGGATTCGTCTGATTAGCCAAGATTTTGGAATATAAATGATTTTTGTCAGGGTTTGTTGATGCTCACTTATATAGGATCTGATGGCATTCTTGGTTTGTTGCATCTACTGCATTGTACTGCATTTTATTACATAAAAATATAAACCGAAGAAAAGGAAAGCATTTTTGGAAAAGGAGTACCAGCTACTCCCAGCTCATTTCTCCATCTAGATGAGAGAGGAACAAATGATCCATTTCCCAAGAGCTATAGTTGAATAAGACAAGGTTTTTTTTAAAACTCTCGCAACTCAATAACCTCTTAACCATAGTTTATAAGCCACAATAGTTGGGTTTATGGAACTCGGTAAACTGATCCCATGTTTATGGCTTAACATGTTGCATGAGCCAGAACTAAGATTCTATGTATTTTCTTTCTTTGGGAATCTTCTTTCTTTCCAGCAGTTCTTCTTTTCAACCAAAGGAGGTGTTAGCTTTCCTCAATCACTTTACCTGTTATATCAAAATCTGACCCATGTTGTATGCTCCTTCCTTCCTTCCTTCCTTCCTTCCTTCCTTCCTTCCTTCCTTCCTTCCTTCCCTCCCTCCCTCCCTCCCTCCCTCTTTCTTTCTTTCTTTCTTTCTTTCTTTCTTTCTTTCTTTCTTTCTTTCTTTCTTTCTTTCTTTTTCTTTCTTTTTCTCCTTCCTTCCTTCTTATGTGCCTCCCTTCCTTCCTTCCTTTTTCTCTCTGCTCTCTGTTTCTTCCCTCCCTCCCTTTCATTTTTCTCTCTCTCTGTTTCCTTTCTTCCTTCCCTCCCTGTATCTCCCTTCATTCCTATCTTCTTATCTCCCTCCCTCCCTCCCTCTTTCTTTCTTTCTTTCTTTCTTTCTTTCTTTCTTTCTTTCTTTCTTTCTTTCTTTCTTTCTTTCTTTCTTTCTAATAGAGGCCATTTGTTTGCACCTATTTCATGATAGCTATCTCCTTGTTTTGGTTAGTCACCTTGGGTCCCCTTGAAATGGATACAAAACCACAGGATAACAAATAAATAAAGCCGATAGTAATCAAGGGCCCCTCTCAACCTCACAGCATGAGCTTTTGGCACCAGCTTCAGTTTCCAAACCCAAATTATAAAACTCCAGGCTGTTGGAAACACGGTCTAAAAGTAAACAGACCTGGCTCTACCATGAATCAGAGATGAATGACTAAAGCAATGGACTATGAGTGTAATGGAAGGGCAGCTAACTGTAGTGAATTAATTAACTTGGTTATTTTTACAACCCAAGAGTGGGAAGTCAACCTGAAGTGCTGAAATAAGTTAGCTACCCTTGGGTACCATGTACCTTGACACATGCACAGAAGAGGAATTGCCTCTGTAGCATGGTCTCAATAAATAGAATATAATTATGGAAGGAAACAAGGGGAGAAGCAGCTTAGAGGTATCAGATCTTTGCTTTTTTTTTTTCCAAAAGGACTATCTTCTTCTCCTTTTTCCTCTTTCAACGTCTTCCTCCTTGGCCCCCCTTTTTTTGCCAAGTATTATATGTTAAAGTGAGATAGATTCCACAATTTTTTTCCTCCTTTCTTGTAACAATGGAAACAGCTTAGCAAATTTAAATAATTTTATGTCAAATATGTCTGTCTGAGACTGTAATTTGCATGCTGTATTCCCACTCAATGCCATCTGAAGAAGCTGAGATACCTTATCTTACCTTGAAAGCTGGCGTTAGAAAGACCTACTAAAAATATTACATACATTTTGCACTGCATTCTTGGGAGCTATTTGATGTGGAGAGGGTTTTTTTTTTTGCTGAGAATAAGGTTAGATATGCTCTGGATACAGGTAACATTTGTCTGATCTCTCTATTTTTTTTTTCCCCCTGAGAAGAACTTCATTTAAAGATCCTGTTAAGGTAAAAAGTTTACAAATCAACATTTAGGAAAATGGATGGAGCTCGTCTATGAATGTATTTTTTCCTGGGTTCAAGAGAACCTCGAACCTTTTAATGTCTTAAAGCTTCTGTTATGAATTTGACTTCAGGGATGCAAAGGGAAATGTACAATTCTAACAAGAATAATACCAGAACAACAGTTGGAAGGGGCTTTGAAGAACTCTAGTCCAAACCCTGCTCAAGCAGGAAACCCAATACCACTTCAGGTAAATGGTTGTCCAATCGCTTCTTAAAAACTTCCAGTGTTGGAGCACCCACAACTTTTGAAGGCAAGCCGTTCCACTGATTAATTGATCTAATTGTCAGAAAATTTCTTCTTAGTTCTAGGTTGCTTCTTTCCTTGATTAGCTTTCATCCATTGCTTCTCCTGCCTTCAGGTGCTTTGGAGAATAGCTTGACTCCCTCTTCTTTGGGGCAGCCCCTTGTCAGGGTTCCGACAGATGCCCTAATTAAATCATGAGCCTCAAGCCAAGCTTCAAAAGAAATCCAGTTATTTATTAGGAGCTCCATGTCGGTACCCAAATGAAGCCAACTCTGACCCCACCTAATTTTCAGCCCTAATCATGACCCTGTTTCCCCCCTCCTCCCCAGGGTGTGTCATCAATCACATTCGCCAATGGAGCAATTTTGCAGGTTGTAGAGATCACTCCTCTCCGACTGCTGTGTTCAACCCTGGGAGACAGCCTTGAGAAAGATATGTCTGGAATGTGCTCCTGTCTTTGGCTGCTGTGTTGCTTCTTTGGTTTTCCCATCTGACTCGGATGGCAACTCGAGAGCAGGCCAGGGATGCTTTGACACCCTTAGATATTGGAACACTGTATCATGTCACTCCTAACCTATGTCTAATGTACCAAGCTTCAAACATACTAAGTCTAGAACTCAAACATGGATATGGCCTGCATAGTTCATTTCAGGATATGAAGTTGTTATTAGTCTTTCATGCTTGTGATAAACCCCTGCTATATCTAATTCAATACTCTTGACCATCCTGGAGAGATTGTGGAATCTAAAATCAGATAAGCAAGAGACATTGATTCATTGATGTAGCTAATTAATTTATTGCATCATGAATTAAGTCATCTGCATTCTTCCAGCTGTTGCCAAATTAGAACTCTTAGCAGTCCCAACCACTTTAATCAGTGAACAATGATAGGAATTGTATTTCAGTAGTATCAGGGAAATTACAGGATCCTCTTTGTTGGAACAAAAGTTATAGCCAAAAAGGAAGTTGTCAGAGTGTGCACAGTGTGACTATGTGAGACAACCCAGGAATAAATACAGTAAACAGAGGTTTGTATTTAAATAGTGGTTTTATGTACAAAGAATATATACATATATGTACTTTAGTCAGACCTCAAATAAACAGCAATCAAAAATTACAGCATGGAAGCACACATGGAGAGAGAGATACACTCCAACAGGCCTCCAACAGGCCTCTTCTTATTACAGGCTCTTGAAGTGATAACAGCCCAAAAACCTTGCTGACTCATTCCTAGCATTACATCATCGTAGCAGCTAATCAGCTCTTAAATCATTACCCTGACAGAAGTATTTCTGAATCCAGAGGACCAAAGCAATGGACAATATTTGTCCAAATCTTCATTCTAGTGAAGGGGCTGTTACCTTCCTCTAACATTGCCCAAAAAATCATAGTTCATTTTCTGTGAATGTGAATTGGAAGTGTTTGCTTTTCCCAAGTGCTTCCAGGTTTTATGCTGTTGGCACCACATGCATGCAATATCATAAACTTACATTATTTCTTATGAGCAATTCAGCCAACTATGATCACAACTAACTATTGGGTAGTGGTATAATGTGACACTAGGTCAAATGGTGATGGAAAAGATGAAAATAAGGGATGTGGAGAGAGTTGTGTATGTAACAGCACTACCCTGGTAGGACTTAACTCCTACACTGCTACTAGGTAACTTGCTACCCTAAGTTAAAGTATAAGATTCTAGAAGAGTTTCAACTGTTAGTCTAGTCAACTTAGGAAGGGAGGAAGCCTTAACTTCATGGTCTCCTTGGGCACTCAAGACAATTTGTCAAGGTTCTGACAAATGCCCTACTTAAATAATGAGCCTCGAGCCAAGCTTCAAAAGAAATCCAGTTATTTATTAGGAGCTTCATATTGGCATGTTCTCAAGTGAAGCCAGCTCTGACCCATCATAATTTACACTCCAATTATGACCCTGTTTTCTCACTCTCCCCAGGGCATGTCATCAAACACATTTGCCAACAGAGCAATTTGAAGTCACTCCCCTTTGGCTGCTGTAGGTAACCCTGGGATATGGCCTTGAAAGAGATAAGTGTGGAATGTGCATATGTCTTTGGCTGCTGTGCCATTTCTCTGGTTTCCCATCCCACCGGCCTGTGACAACTCGAGAGCAGGCCAGGGATGCTTTGTGAGTTGACACAATTCTGTTGTGGCACAGTCTCTTAAGTTGAATGAATTTTACAAAATCTCAAGCTCTTTCATAACTACTACATGCTACCTTCTTCCATTTCATAGGCAATTCCTGGAATATGGACATATTGGGTATGTCATATATCAGGCTAAATTATATTGTGGTTCAGTTATGCATGATATCCAGAGATGTACTAAAATGGAGAGTGTTAAACATATTCAGAAATCAGCATTTGTTTCAGTAAGAATGGAACCTGTTGAACAAACTCTAATGGGCAGCTGAAAAATAATACTTTCTGGCTGCACTGTCTAGAACTTGGTGGAAGGAACAGTTGCTAAATTGAAATATTTCTACTATATCAAGCTTATCTTTATTTTGGAGCCAATGAGTTGGGAAATAGAATAATCTCCTCAGGTCCATGCATGGTACCTTTGATTTCATGCGCCAGGATTTTGTTTTTTATAAAAAAAAGTATTTGTTTTAAAAAAAGGAAAATAAAATAAGTGGAAGAGGAAGATTTACTACAGTAAAGCTGACTGGGATAACAGCCAAAGAAAAGATTAATTAAAAAAACATCTATAGTTAATGTTAAAGACAATATGCAAACATACCTATAGATAAATTTAAAGGATGACTCCGTCTGAAAACCATAAGCAATTAATAGCTACTTGTGATTAAAGAAATGGAATCCTGGGGAGATTTTCAGGCAGATAGGAAACTAATTTTTAATGAGCTAGAGTATTTTACCATCTGGCTCATTATTGAAGGATAAAGGTTCCCCTCGCACATATGTGCTAGTCGTTCCTGACTCTAGGGGGCAGTGCTCATCTCCATTTCAAAACCGAAGAGCCAGCGCTTTCTGAAAACATCTCCATGGTCATGTGACCGGCATGACTAAATGCCAAAGGTGCATGGAATGCTGTTACCTCCTCACCAAAGGTAGTCCCTATTTTTCTACTTTCATTTTTTATGTGCTTTCGAATTACTAGGTTGGCAGAAGCTGGGATGAGTAATGGGAGCTCACCCCATTATGCAGCACTAAGGATTTGAACCGCTGAATTGCCGACCTTTCGATCGACAAGCTCAGCATCTTAGCCACTGAGCCACCGTGTCCCTTTTGTATTGAAGGATACTGACTGGCAAAACCCTTCCATGCTCTTAAATGGAATAGACAGGATTCAATCTGTGACATTCAACATGTACAACTTATACTCTACTACTGAGCTATAACCCCATATTCAAACATAAGAATTAGGCTGTGGTCTACTTTGTCAAATGCCTTACTGATATCCAAGTGCAGAGAAGAGCAACAAAGATGATTAGGGAGCTGGAGGCTAAAACATTCAAAGAACGGTTGCAGGAATTGGGTATGTCTAGTCTAGTGAAAAGAAGGACTAGGGGAGACATAATAGCAGTCTTCCAATATTTGAGGGGCTGCCACAAAGAAGAGGGGGTCAACCTATTTTCCAAAGCACCAAAAGGCAAGATGAGAAACAATGAATGGAAACTAACTAAGGAGAGAAGCAACCTAGAACTAAGGATAAATTTTCTAACAGTGAAAACAATTAACCAGTGGAACGATGTGCTTCCAGAAATTGTGGATGCTCCAAGATTGGAGGTTTTTAATAAGAAATTGGACAACCATTTGTGTGAAATAGTATAGGGTTTCTTGCCTAAATGGGGTTAGACTAGAAGACCTCCAAAATCCCTTCCAACTTTGTTATTCTGTTAAATATACCTCTATAGGAACAAGAAAAGCATCACACTTGCATTAGAGAAATTAATACATTGATACTAGATAACACATCAAAGTTCATAGTTTTTTTCCAGCGCACAATTAACTTAAAAATGAACCACCCATTATTTATATGTCTTTTATGCATTTGCTTTTCTGCAAGAAAATATTTTAAAAGCTGTTCATATATTTAACTTTTATCCTTTTCAATCTAACATCTGCTTACTCTTTTTAGCTAATTGGGACTGATGGCCATGAAAGCAGTTAAGAGTTAACTCAGTCTAAAATTTAAAATTGGTTCTTTCTGCAGTCTTGGCTTTAATAATTTCCATTAATTGCAGTTTTAAATCTACCAAGCTTTAGCTTATTAAAAATAATATTAGTATGGAATGGGCTTTTTTTCCATTTTAAAAATAACACTTCAAATGATGCCCTCCCAACTTCATATGCTCTTCTTTAAAGTCGGGGGGACGAATAAGCTAATTATTTTTTTTTTAGAAATACAATAGGATTATTTCACTTAATTTAATATGCTAGATTATGTTCTTAGGAAAGGAAGACTCCTATTAACTGGGAAAGAAAGCTTTAATTTCTTTAACAGTGATTCATTCATAGTTTAGTATTATTTTTCCAAATTACATTATCTCACCACATGTAGGAACATTTCTGTCCTCTATTAAACAGTTCTTAATTCACAGCTGGACATATGCGTTTTGTTTTTCCTATGCTGTTTATAAAGTAATTTTTTTCCAATTTAAGGAAAATCTCTCTGGGAGTTGAGGTAGTTAGGGGAAGGGGGGGGGTGAAGGAATTTTATTTAGTTCCCTTTACTCTCTCAAAAAGGGAAGTGGTGGCTGAGTGGCTAAGACACTGAGCTTGTTGATCAAAATATCGGCAGTTCAGCGGTTCGAATCCCTAGTGCCGCGTAATGGGGTGAGCTCCCGTTACTTGTCCCAGCTTTTACCAACCTAACAGTTCAAAAGCACGTAGAAAATGCAAGTAGAAAAATAGAGACCACTTTTGGTAGGAAGGTAACAGCGTCCATGCGTCTTTGGCATTTAGTCATGCTGGCCACATGACCACGGAGATGTCTTTGGACAGCACTGGCTCTTTGGCTTTGAAACGGAAATGAGCACTGCTAGCTGGGAACGACTAGCACATATGTGAGGGGAACCTTTACCTTTATCTTTACTGTCTCATGTCTGGATTGGCATTTCAACCCAGTTGAACTAGATTCTCCTATTACATCTGGATCCTGCTTAATACTGATCAATTTAACCAACATCTCAAACCAGGATCAAACCACTTTTGATTGGTAAATTTTGGGTGAAGATAGAAATGGCTATTCTACTTAAGGAAGGGTCTCCAACAAGGTTTTAAACCAAAGAGGCTGGGAGGACCAATTTAACCAAATAGACTGCTTTTTCTCATCTTATATTAAATCATAATTTACTCAATTTCATATTATACTGAGTGTATCCATTTGGGGGTAGCTACAATTTCTCAACCTAATTGCTTTTGCTTTGCTAGAGTCCAGAAAAATCTGATTAAGAATTGATATTCCCAAAATGTAAAAAGAGATAGACCAGAAGTGTTAAACTCAAGGCCCATGGGCTGAATCCGGCTCGTGGGGTGCTTAAATCTGGCCTGCAGAGGTGGCCTGGAAATAGCAAAGGACTGGCCCACAGTACCTCTGGCAGCCAAAATGGGGCACAGGGGGACCATGCATGGCCAGCAGGGTGCTGCAGGAGGTGTCTGTTCCATCCCACTCACTTACGGAGGAGAACTACAATACTGATCTGGTCCTAGAAGAAATCCAGTTTGATGCCCCTGAGATAGACAGATCTGAAGTCTGGGAAGATAAGACACAATCAGGACCCTGGATAGTTCCTCTTGAAATTCTACTCCGCAAAGGTGCTGCTATTGGACTTCTCTCTGTAACCAACCAAGGTCTTTAAGTGGACTGGAAGGGTCTGGCATATCCTTAATTTCTTTCTGCTTTTAGACAAATTTTTGGTATTAGCTCTTCACACTTTCTGAAGCCACTCTTTCTTCAAGGGCTAGGAAACTGGAGAAGCTCTAGTGAGCCCCAAGTGAAAACACTCAGATAATGCGAGGTCTAGATCTTCTGACATCTATGGCATGCTGGATGGTTTCCTGGAATTGAAATGACTTGTAGTTGCATCCCATCCAGAGTTCCCGACTCTTGGGAAAAGCCAACAGGGCAGACAGAATTGATGTGAAGTTAAAAAATGAGGATGGTAGGCTAAGAATATAACAGATCAATGAAAATAATTATAACTAAATACATTGAGGAAGAGTAATGGGGATAAGAACAAAGAATTTCAGTATGTGATACCTATTATCTCTTGAACTGGTTTTCTGCATTTCGAACCTTGATGTTGACACAGGAGTTTTCATATCTTGAAAAAAACCGTAATCTTATTTCTGCCCCACCCTTTGCTTAGATTTTTCCAACCAATGTTATCGTGTTTCCCCGAAAATAAGACCCTGTCTTATATTTTTTTGAACCCTGAAATAAGTGCTTGGCCTTATTTTCAGGGAGGTCTTATTATTTTTGGGTACGTGGAGCAAGATGGGGCTCCTCTTGCCATCTTACCTGATTTCCAGCTCTGTCTCCCTAACTCTAACCACAGGAAATGGCGGGGACTGGCTGCACATGTGGTTAAATATTTTTGGGGAGGGCTTATTTTCACACGCGCTCAAAAGCCCAATAGGGCTTATTATCAGGGGATGTCTTATTTTAGGATATGTTGGGATGCTTCACTTTCGTGAATCCATTTCCCAAATTTTCGGCTGCAACATTGAAAAAAAAACACATAGAAACCATCTCTTCTGTGTTCTATTGCAGATATTCTAAAGGAAGCAAAGTGGAAGCTGATTTTTTTTTCAGCCAATGAACTTCATCTGACCTGCACAATCTTAATAATGCAATTGCAAAAATTGATGCCTGCGCTTGATTTATGCCTCTTGCTTAGCTTGACCCCAAGCATGATTTTAACTATTTGTAGAGTATCTGGATTGCTTGTACTGATCATAGCATGTATTACTCAATATTCTTTTGAGAGCTCAAACTCTCACCCCTGCAATAATCATTTCAAAAACCTACCTGATAGGATGGCTTTTTCCACCTATTTATGGATTCTTCGTTGTACATTCTGCTGCTCAGAGCACAGTGCAGATTTTTCTAGGGGGCCTATAAGCAATGCTAAAATATACCCTGTTTTCCCCAAAATAAGACATCCCCTGATAATAAGCCCAATCAGATTTTGAGTGCATGGCAATAAGGCCAAGCGCTTATTTCAGGGTTCAAAAAAATATAAGACAGGGTCTGATTTTCAGGGAAACATAGTATCTCTCTCTCTCTCTCTCTCTCTCTCTCTCTCTCTCTCTCTCTCTCTCTCTCTCTCTCATCTCTGTTTATCTATCTATCTATCTATCTATCTATCTATCTATCTATCTATATCTATCTATCTATCTATCTATCTATCCTATCTATCTATCTATCTATCTATCTATCCTATCTATCTATCTACCCTGTTTCCCCCAAAATAAGACATCCCCTGATAATAAGCCCAATCGGGCTTTCGAGCACATGGGAATAAGGCCAAGCGCTTATTTCAGGGTTCAAAAAAAATATAAAACACGGTCTTATTTTCAGGGAAACATGGTATATCTTTGAAGCCTCACTATAAACCACAACAACTATTCACAACTTATCAGGATTTCTAGATAAATGATCTTTGGGGATCATCTTTTCTTGACTCTTTCCCCCAAAATCATGTTGATGACTGCATGGACAGGTTGCTTTTAATGATAAAGCTCTCACTACTACTGCAGGCATAGTAGCTGTGTGTTGTGAGAGCTGGATTTCAGGATCAAAGTGAAACAATGTGCAAATCTAGAGTGTGGGCAAATGAGCCTCTGATTCTCCCAAATGAAGGTCTAGGAAATGTCAGGTAATTAGGCAGCATCAAACAATCCCTTTCAAAGCACTTGCTGCAGTTCTCCTCCTCCTCCTCCTCCTCCTCCTCCTCCTCCTCCTCCTCCTCCTCCTCCTCCTCCTCCTCCTCCTCCTCCTCCATCCCTATTCCTCCCTCCTCCTTCACTTTAAAAATCTTTTTTTTAATAGTTAGTGGGAAGTTGACCAGCCAGACATACATTACAAATAGCATGCTTTGATTTTTATTTATTTATTTTTTTAAAACATTATTCACAAGTAAGAAAAAAGGCCATTGCAAGAAAGCATCCCTAGGAAAATCCTTAAAGCTAATGTCTGAAATTATCTAACATTAGCACAGTTTGGAGAGAATTTCTGCTTCAGCAGTATAATCCTTTTATTTTTCTACACGAGCGCCATTGAATATGTTTCATGGGGCTTATTACCAACTAAGGAAGGGAGGATGAAAGCCTGAATGTTTAAATGCTAAGCTTGTCTTTCAATATTTTTTTATTTATCTATCTATCGATCGATCGATCTATCGATCGATCTATCGATCTATCATCTATTTCTCATCTATAGATCTATCGATCTATCATCTATTTATCATCCACCCATCTATCTATCTAATCTACCTACCTACCTACCAACCTATCTATCTACCTATCTATCAATCCATCCACCCACCCACCTATTATCTATCTATCTATCTATCTATCTATCTATCTATCTATCTATCTATCTATCTATCTATCTATCTACTATCTATTTATCATCTATCTATCCATCCATCCACCCACCTATCATCTATCTATCTATCTATCTATCTATCTATCTATCTATCTATCTATCTATCTATCTATCTATCTATCATCTATCAATCAATCAATCAATCAATCAATCATCTAAAATATTGTTCCTAAGATGCTCGGAGTGATGCACAGTGTTTCTCTCCCAACAGAATTTCTATCCATCATGTATTCTAGACCTATCCATGTGAATTTATGCCTTTCCTCTCAGTATGAAAGTAAAACATGAAAGAATTTAACTTGCCCTTTAGTATTTCTTTTGAATTTCCTGAGCTTCTAACTAGCTTTAATCTGGACATGCCCTTCATAAGATGTTCACATTTTCAGGATTCATAATTGACCAAAGCTGTTGTAGGCTTTCCATGTGCAGGAGAAATTCAGTGATGTAGATCTTCCCCCAACTTTCTTGGAAACATACTGTTGATTTTTGTTGTCTCTTGTTTACAGCAACCCTCCCTAAAGGAATTCTTTATCTTCTTTATTGGTTGCCATCCAACCAAAGCCAAAACAAAACCAAACCCTGGAAAAGTAATTAAATGTAATATCTCTCCCCCACTGTGATTGAACTGCATTTCACACAAGTCTTGTCCGTTTTCTCCTGGTGCACATTTCTTACTGGATTTTGATTTGATTTATATTTGAGTTTCGGGGGGAAAAAAATGAAAATATAGAAATGTAAATTTACCTTGTGTGTTCTTTGCCCCCAGTGGGGTTTTCTATCCTTACCTGTCACTGAAAGGAATTGCCTCCTTCTGAATGGCAACATTCCAAGCAAAGAGAAGATATCTGAAGATGGCACTGATACCGCAACACGTTTCATCTTGTATATTTGACTATAGCAATGACATTTTATACCTTCTAGGTCTCAATGAAAAGAAGACAGGATAGGTTCTTCAGAGTCACATAGTTAATTTTCTCCCTCCCTTCCTCCCTTATCTCAATCTTCCTTCCTTCTTTCCTTCCTTCTTTCCTTCCTTCCTTCCTTCCTTCCTTCCTTCCTTCCTTCCTTCCTTCCTTCCTTCCTTCTCTCTTAGGGTTGTATATCAGGGGAGAAAAGGAGCTGGAGAATGGAACAATTAAGTGTGAAGTAGGCAGTTTCTGGGTTTCAGTTTCTTGAGGACATTAAGATGCTCTGCCTAAAGATTCTTCAGCATTTCCAACTCTTTTTTTTTTGAAAAAAGTTTTTTATTTTTATTTTCCATCAACATGTTTAAATGTACAGTCTTTTATCCATCCTTATACATTATTCGTTCATCTTCTTCAACTTCCATTAGGTAATTAATTAATTAAGTAGCTCTTCTGTGCTTTCAAGAGCAGTCTGGCCTGTAGACATTCCGTAGGTTAAGCCATGCTAAGAAAAGGAGATGCTAAATATATAGCCACACCATATTTGTCTGCCTGAGCATCTGAAGTTTGATGGTGGGTAGCCATTTTGCGTCCATCATTAATCCTGGATCTTTCCTCGTTGTCAGAGCTTCACCCAAGGCATGGAAATAAATCTTAGGAAGTTTCAGCAGATGAGTCAAGGGCAAGGCTTAGACAGAAACATTGCTTTTATTGCAGATACCATAGAACCTGAAATAATAAGGATTGGCTATCACAGGTTCTAGGAATTGGACCAGAATTGAATCATATATCACCTCCCAGTGTTACCCGTTGACATCTTTCTTGTTTTTCATTCTTGGCCTATGATAATGGTCTGTTTTGTCTTCAAGTTCCTCATTTTCGTCCTTGCCCATTTTTTTGCCCTCAAACTCACCTGTATTCCATAAAGCACATTGGATGAAAGTTGAATGGCCAATTGGGGAATTGATGTACCGTCTTCCTTCTCCATAGGGCCTTCAAAACACATCACGAGCAAAATGATTTTTGCGAATTGATTTAGAGCCTCAAAGGATATAAGGGGAGAGACAGTCATGAGTTACCAATGGACGGAATGAGGTAATTACTTTGAAGAACAAATTCTGGAAAGGGGCAATAGAACTCTTTTCAATTTTTCATTTTGTGTGTGCATGTGTGTGTGTGTGTGTGTGTGTGTTTTGAAACAAGTTCATTGAGCCAACTCTTACAGTTTTGAGTCTAAAAACTGTGGGAGTGTGTAGGTGCTTATGGCAGGGGTCAGCAACCTTAAACACTCAAAGAGCCACAAAGGTCCTAACCAGAAGCCCCTGTTCAATTCTGGAGCTGACCGGAAGTCTCGTTCCCCCATCATGGTCTCCTCCTAGTGCAGTGTCCTTTTTCCTCTACCTGTCCTAACCGAAAGCCCTATCAATTGTGCAGCCGACCAGCAACAGGGAGCCACAGCAGAGAGATGAAAGAGCCACATGTGGCTCCAGAGCCACGGGTTGCTGACCCCTGATCTAGACCATGGTGTGAAGCTTCTTTTGATAGATAGTCCACTCCAACTAGATATTTTCAAGCCAATAACTGAAGCCAGTACAATGAAAAATCGATTTATAACAGACCTGAGAATAAACTGGCTGGGGACTTCACTCTTGGTTGCCACTTGTCCCTTATTATGGTAGCAGACTAGTCTTCCATTTTTTTCTGGCTTTGTGAGAATCAGCTCCCATGCATGAGTTGGCCAGCCCCACAACACTGGAAGATCATTTTGAAGATAGAGACCCATTGGATAGCAGATCAGAGTCTTATCAACATGTCCATCTTGAGTTTATCCCTGGGTCAAGGGATAAGCTTCTTCTTCTTCTTCTTCTTCTTCTTCTTCTTCTTCTTCTTCTTCTTCTTCTTCTTCTTCTTCTTCTTCTTCTTCTTCTTCTTCTTCTTCTTCTTCTTCTTCTTCTTCTTCTTCTTCTTCTTCTTCTTCTTCTTCTTCTTCTTCTTCTTCTTCTTCTTCTTCTTCTTCTCCACCATGGTGAGGGATAACATATCGCTTTTCAAATTATGCTAATTCTGTCTAAATTTTCACATACAACCTTGCACGGACACATATGCTCATTTATGCAAAGCTGCGTCCTTTGTCCTTTCTTTTTTTGGTAATGTATAAATGGTCAACATACTGAGCAGGGAGATGTCCAAATCTGATGAAGTGATAGGCTGGCAAAAATAGTCAATGTTCTTATCCGGAGCCATCTGAATGGCTCATCCTACCCCCCCTCCCTGCCAATTATATTAAGCTTTCTCTCTTTACCACCATCATTAAACAGTGCTTAATTTATAGATTAAAAAATATGTGACAGAGAGATAAAGAGAGAGAGGGGGGAGAGAGAGAGAGAGAGGGAGAGAGATACAGAGGGAGAGGAAGAGGGGGGAGAGCGGGGAGAGAGACATAAAGAGGGGAGAGACGGAGAAACAGCGCTAAAGAGAGCGCTAAAGAGAGAGAGAGGAGGAGGAGGAGAGAGAGGGAGAGACAGAGAGAGAGAAATAAAGAGAGGGAGAGAGATAAAAAGAGGAAGAGGGGGGACAGAGAGATATAAGAGGGAGAGGGAGAGAGTGATGTAAAAGGTAGGGAGGGAGAGGGAGACAGGGAGAGATAAAGAGAGATGGAGAAAGAGATAAAGAGAGAGGATGAGAGTGATATAAAGGAGAGAGGGAGAGAGGGAGGGAAGGGGGGGGGGGAGAGAGAGAGATGCAACCATGCAACAATAAACACACTTTGAAGGATGAACCGAGCTAAGCCTCTTGTATCTCTAAATTGCAGAGGAATTTTTGAGGCACACTGTGGTTCAAGCCACATAAAAGGTCAGCACACACATATGGAAGGTGTAAGCTGGAGGTGAGAAAGGACTTAAGCTTTTATCTTGTTTCTGAATGCACCAGGATTAAGGCTTGGAAGAGCCGAGAGCTTTGTTGGTTATATCCACCGAAAATGTATTGTTAAATCATAAAGTACTGATGGGGCTTTAGACCATTTCTCTACCCTTGACTTATTGTTAAAAAAAAGGGGGGGGGGGAATGGTAGTAATAGGATTGAGGCAGAGAAAGGACGAGACACAGAGACCCCCAGGTTTCTACCTTTCTCCAATGAATAGCTCGAAAGAAGAAGGCCTATGAAATGATTGCATTCAATGACTCTCTCTATATTCAAAAATATGTATCCCCAGTCAAGAAGTTCACGTCTTCATCAACCTTTTATTTATTTTTTATTTTGCATGAGCATCAGGTGGTCATGCAAAAAAAAAACCAAAACAAAACAGCAGCAACATCATCAAAAATACAAAAGAAAGTCTCACAAAAAGCTGGAAAATATTTTTTTAAAACGATCTTTAAAAATATGTTTAAAAAGTTTAAAAAGAAAAATAAAAGCAATCGATGGGCCACTTGGAGTCTAGTGCCGGGATGGCGAGGTGACACTCAGAGCTGCCTCCCAACTCACCTGCAGCTGTGCATGCACCTGCACCCCAGCTGCTGTTCATGCCTCCGGTGCGCAATTCAGGAGACCCAGCTGGTCTTTGGAGCTCTCCTGCGCATTTGTGCATGCACGTGAGAGTACTTGTGCACAATGCACTCTTGTGTAGACGGCGTTCGTGCATGTGCATTGTGCGTGCGAAAACTGCATGCATGCACAGATGGTGTGATTGCATGCATGCGCAGTACACGGGGGAGCCGCATGAAAGCTGTGCGCATGTGCAGATGGTGTGATTGCACGCACAGTGCACGAGCTGCGCATTAGCGCGGATAGCATGCACACACGCAAAGCATGCAAAGCGCGGACCTGTTCGGCACTTGATGAGTAAAAGGTTCGCCACCTTTGGTCTACTGGTTAGGGCATCAGGCTAGAAAGTCAAAGACTGTGAGTTCTAGTCCCACCTTAAGGCATGAAAGCTGGTTTGGTAACTTTGGGCCAATCACCAGGAGACAGGAGTTCTAGTTCTGCCTTAGTTATGAAAGCTGGCTGGGTGACTTTGGGCCAATCACCAGGAGACGGGAGTTCTAGTTCTGCCTTAGTTATGAAAGCTGGCTAGGTGACTTTGGGCCAATCACCAGAAAACTGGCATGAAAACTGGCTGGGTGACCTTGGGCCAATCACCAGGAGACGAGAATTCTAGTCCTGCCTTAGGCATAAAAACAACTAGATGACTTTGGAATAATCACTGGTAGACAATGAGTTCTAGTCCCATCTTAGCCATGAAAGCCAGCTGCAATCACCAGGAATTCTAGTTCTGCCTTACTTATGAAAACTGGCTGGGTGATTTTGGGCCAATCACCAGGAGACGGGAGTTCTAGTTCTGCCTTAGTTATGAAAGCTGGCTAGGTGACTTTGGGCCAATCACCAGGAGACGGGAGTTCTAATTCTGCCTTAGTTATGAAAGCTGGCTAGGTGACTTTGGGCCAATCACCAGAAAACTGGCATGAAACTGGCTGGGTGACCTTGCGCCAATCACCAGGAGACGGGAATTCTAGTCCTGCCTTAGGCATAAAAACAACTAGATGACTTTGGAATAATCACTGGGAGACAATGAGTTCTAGTCCCATCTTAGCCATGAAAGCCAGCTGTGTGACTTTGGGTCAGTCACTCTCTCTCAGCCCCACCCACCTCACAGGGTTGTTGTTGTGGAGAAAATAGAAGGAGAAAAATACGTTTGGATACGTTCCCTACCTTGAGTTATTTGTAAAAATAATAAAGATGAGATACAAGTAACTAACTAACTAACTAACTAACTAACTAACTAACTAACTAACTAAAGAACTAAATCTATTATGATACAAAACACTCTATAATGACAGTGTTGGTGCTCATTAAAATTGTTTTAAAAATCAGTCAAAAAGAAGTTCAATCAATCAACCTTTCTAATGCATAAGCATAAGGTGGGCGAGGTGCAAAAATTAAAAAAAATACAAAATACAATTACACAGAAAGCTAGAAAGTACAAAACAAAATTTTCAAAAATACTTTAAAAAAGTCTAAAAAGCAAAATAAAAGCAAAAAATGGGCATGAAAACCATAACGAACTAAATCTATCATAATACAAAATACTCTATAATGAGAGCCTAGCTGCTCATTAAAACTGATTTAAAAATCAGTCAAAAAGAGGCTCTGTGTAGCTCAATTTTCTGTACTTGATTGGCTGTGCATTTAAATTTAAATATACTTATTTTTCAGCTCACCTTTTCTCAAGGGATTCAAAATTGCAGTCACAGAATCTTCTAGAGTATTCCAGATAGTTCTTCATTTCGGCATGACCAGATCCTGAACAATGTCAGAAAAAGCTGCCTTGTAGGAAATTAGCCTTTTAATCTGTGCAGCCATTGTCCAGCCTGACCTGATATATTCCCTTTACTGAGAAATATTTAGGTTTGTTCTAGAATCTCCCAGAGAATAGAATTATCTATTTTGGCAATCGCCACTGGATAATTGATTGCTAAATAAAATTGGTAAAACAATTTATACCGATTTTCTCTGAACATAATAAAAAAGCTCCTTTTTTTGGTGACCTGTAATCTCTTCAATTTGGGGTAGAGTGAGAATTTAAATAGGCCACTCCTATGGATTTTAATGTCTGCACAGGTTCATATTGTTGTAGGAGGTCCTTCAGCCCCTCAGCTCCTATGCTGAGTAGGACTGTAACAATTAAAACCAATAGTTGGCTCAGAAAATGACTGACAATCAGTGGGGAATGGGACCAGAGGTGGGTTTCAGCAGGTTCTGACCAGTTCTGGAGAACCGGTAGTGGAAATTTTGAGTAGTTCAGAGAACCGGTAGTAAAAATTCTGACTGGCCCCGCCCCCATCTATTCTCTGCCTCCCAAGTCCCAACTGATTGGGAGGAAATGGGGATTTTGCAGTATCCTTCCCCTGGAGTGGGGTGGGAATGGAGATTTTACAATATCCTTCCTCTGGCACGCCCACCAAGCCACGTCCACCAAGTCATGCCACGCCCACCAAGCCACATCCACAGTAGTAAATTTTTTTCAAACTACCACTGAATGGGACACCTTGCCATTGCCAACTCACCACGCCCAACTCACCACGCCCAACTCACCACGCCCAACTCACCATGGCCAACTCATCAATGCCAACTTGCTGCCAAACAACTTGCTATGGCTAACTCACCCTGGGACAATTCGCTGCGGGACAATTTATCAATTCTATTTAAATATTTAAAATAAATATTTTTTTTAAAAAAATTGCCATTCACATTTCATTCTGTCCCTTCTTTTGCATCCTTTCTTTAATTATTCTATCCCACCATTTCTTTGATATTAGTATAACTTTTGTCCTGCAGCGAGTTGTCTTGTGGTGAGATGGGCATGGCAAGTTGACTGCGGAGAATTGGCCATGGCGAGTTAATCAAGGCGCGTTGGCCATGTCATAGACCCCCAATCAGTGTGGGTTTTCAACACAACTGGATGATGATCCCAATACTTTGATTAGGAGGATAGTGTATCTGGTAATTTTGCAACAATTGAAGCTTTGGCGGTTTGTCAAACATAGCCTAATATACAACAATAGATATGTAGACAGTAAAAATAACTTTGGTAAATTTAGCTCCCACGTTATCTGTTTCTGCCTCCACCAACTGAACGTTCCTTCCAATCTACTGTTATCATTCCTTTCCAGGATGTGGGGGTTGGGAAGATGCCCCCAATTGTTATCAGTACAGTAAGTTTCGGATAAAGTTTTGCAGAATTGTTGCTCTGGAAAAGAGACTTGGAAAGGATCGAGGACACGAATCCAACAATCTGTTCCAAGAATCAATCAATTTGGGAGCAGATGTTTATGGAAAAATACCAGTCCCTTAAAAAATTAAAAGTGACAGCTAGTGGCGTCTTCTAATTCCCATAACTGTGGTGAATATAAACTTGCATTTGTTGTCTGAAAAGTTCAATCAAGACCACTGGGACAGAAGGATAGTTCTACACACACACACACACACACACACACACCAGCCACCCGCTTTCACTGCAGGCTGTCAAAGTTTCTACCACAAAAGTAGTTGTATACTCTACCAGAGTACAGTAGTTCTTTTTGTTTGAAATTTGGACTTATCAGACCATTTTGGTTGGAAAGGAAGAAATTAAAAAAAGAAAAGGAGAAAAAAGAAAAGAAAAAAAAATGATTTGCAATATGAACTCCTGTGGCATAATGAGATCCCAGATGATTATGTAATTACTTTTGTCACTATAATCCTGTGAGGTATTATTCTAATTATAGAGCACAATCCTTCTTAACAGAGAAATCATTTCGGTAATGAAATAGCAGGTTTCGGAGTGCAGGCCTATAGATGACAAAAACAAACAAACAAAAAAAAAGGGCTTCCTGCTCCATTTTGAACTGAGGTTTTCCTGTATTCCATCATGGCGTTTCTCTAGCTGTCATCCGTCTTTTTCTTCACAAGGGCATTTCTGCTTTCTCTTTAATAATGTTATGAAGATTGGCTTTCCTCCCAGAGATGGGGATTGTGCAAGCATAAGGTAAAGGTAAAGGTTCCCCTAACACATATGTGCTAGCCGTTCCCAACTCTAGGGGGTTGTGCTCATCTCCGTTTCAAAGCTGAAGAGCCAGCGATGTCCGAAGACGTCTCCGTGGTCATGTGGCCGGCATGACTCAACGCCAAAGGTAGCATAGATCTTTAAAAAACAAACTAGATTCCACTGATCTAGTTTCCACTGATCTACTCTAGCACACTCCTTGGTGGGATTTTACATTTTTAAAAGAAAAGATGTCCTACTTGGTTGATTCTCCATCTACATCCAGCTAGAGCAGGGCTGTCAAACTCGTGGCCCGCAGGCTGGATGCGTCACACGCTGGCCATACCCACACCTGATTTAGCGAAGGGGGAAAAAGTCGCGATATGTCACGTGATGATCCTGGGACAACGCGAGTTTGACACCCCTGATCTAGAACAAATAACCTCAATCAGATTGTTGGGAGCAGTATGCTGACTCTGTAAACCGCTTAGAGAGGGCTGTAAAGCATTGTGAAGTGGTATAAAAGTCTAAGTGCTATTGCTATTTCTTCTAGCTGTGTGAGATTTTACTTTCCATGCTAGCATGTCAGACCTGGAAGCCATCTTTTACATTTGGGCCTTCAGGCCTGTCACATCTTCTCCTGTGGGAAAATGGGAGGGGGGATTGCTTAGAGTATGGGTGATATGTAGTCAAAATAACATTCCTTTCTCAGAGAGTAAAGGACGCATTGCCCTGGCACCTGGAGTCGGATGACTGGAAGGTATCTCCAGTTTGGGCGATGGATGATTGGACCATGTGATGGACATGAGGGTGCTGAGTAGGGACTTGAACGTTCACTTGGATGGGGAAAACCTGGAAACTTTCAGATTTGGGTTTTCCCAAATGTGCCAACATGACATCTTCAATAAAAAGGAAATTTGAGGAAACTCAGGCCTCGGAGTCTTCTTTCGTTGGGGGGTATTACTTGGAACCCTGACATTGTAGATGGTGGAAATTCTAACCTGGAAGTCCCAAAGGTGCTTTTTCAAAAGGCAACTGGACTTTTGTAAAAATAAAATAAAATAAAAGTTTTTAAAAAAGAATATTGTATTGAAAACTTTGTTCAGAAATTGCTTGTTCCCCATAGAGAGCCACACTGTGACCGTCCAACCTGATAATCAATCCACGTCGTAATACGGATGCAATATATAAACAAGGTCTCATTTTTCAACTCATTGGCAAGGAACAAGGTCTTTACCAAATCATTAAATTTTCACTTTGAACTGGTTCAAAGCAAAGAGCTGAGAACAAATATGGGTAAAAACGTACACACAAAAAAATTTATTTTCATTCTATTACCGTTGCTGCTATTTTTGCAGAAGCTTTCTCAACATCGGGAGGAGCTTTGATTTGTGGCTGTTGTTTAAAATGGGTCATGGGTTAATTTTTTTTTTCATTTTAATGAAAGATGCATTAATGTATATAGCATTTTAACTATACATAATAAAAAACTTTTTAAAAAGAAGTTCTGTTATGTCAAAATTCTTAGGTAAAGGTAAAGGTTCCCCTTGCACATATGTTCTAGTCGTTCCTTACTCTAGGGGGCGGTGCTCATCTCCGTTTCAAAGCCGAAGAGCCAACGCTGTCTGAAGACGTCTCCGTGGTCATGTGGCCGGCATGATTACATGCCAAAGGTGTATGGAACACTGTTCCCTTCCCACCAAAGGTGGTCCCTATTTTTCTACTTGCATTTTTTATGTGCTTTCAAACTGCTAGGTTGGCAGAAGCTGGGACAAGTCACGGGAGCTCACCCCATTATGTGGCCCTAGGGATTCAAGCCGCTGAACCGTTGACCTTTCGATCGACAAGCTCAGCATCTTAGCCTCTGAGCCACCGTGCCCCTTCAAAATCCTTCATTTCTGGATATTTGGACGTGTCCATCACATGAGTATAATCTTCAGCAGTCTGTTCTTGTATTCATGACTTCTTTATTGTTTTGTTTTCCTCGTATTTTTATTTTGAGAAGCTTAAAGCCTCCTAACCTACTGTTCCAAAGCTGCTTCGTACATATTTTTGAGAAACGTTGTTTTTCAAATATGATTCAATACATAGCCAAATAAAGATTTTTTTTTTTTAAAATAGAAAACGCTGTTGCATTCTGATGGCAATTGAAAATAGCTTGCTACTTTCCTTGAGAATCAACAATTTAAAAGAGGGCTAAACAAAGCAATCACAGCTGACCACTTACAAATAATAACAGACTAGCTGTTTATCTTTCAATGCGCTACATCTGAATGAAACTGTGCGCGCATATCTTGGCGATTCTCATTATCTTTCATATGAGCTTTTGTGGTTTGAAATCAGCCTAGAGGTGTTTCCTTCCTATAGAGGTGACAGCTTGCGGTTGCTGACAAATAATGTGACACAGTGAGCAAAATTACTTGCTACAATCTTCTGAGTGAGAAAATAATGCCTGCCTCAGCAGGCACCCAATATGTATTTGGAACTGCATGCATGTATTAAGACAATAGCTTTATCTCTTGTTGGATTATTCATTGTTTGGATTTGGAATGTTATTTATCAAGCGACAGCGGAGGTAAGGAGAAGAGCTATTTCTCCAGTTTCTCAATGAACCTTTCTGGGAAGCACAGTTTACTGGCTGTAGGAGACGAGCAGGCCGAGCCCGAAGGATGAAATGCGTCATAAGTCATGAGTCCCTGCGTGCCTGTAAGAGATCTTAAGTCCAGCCTACCTCGACTGCCTTCTTAATTGCCGCTCATTTCCCTTGACCATTAGTAGTTCAGATTCTTCTGGAGAGATTAAGCTTGCAATATATATTTATATTCATTTGGACTGCCCGGGAATTTCCCTGGTGCTTGACACTGGCTTACCTGGCTGAATGTCAGCTATTTATTTATTTACTGAATTAAGCTATAGCTAGTCCTTGGGTTATGTTATTGTAAGTCTCCCAGAGTCATTGGCTACAAGATGGGTGGCAAATGAATTTCATCAATCCAATCAATCAATCAATCAATCACCATTTGCTCAGCAATTGTTCAAGGTTCTGACAGTGACGAATGAAGGGGACTCATGACTTGTTCTTGGAGTTCTGACAAACCAAGTCAGTGGGGACTTGGGTAATTTTTGATTCATGGTATTGAATCAAACATTGTCTTAGCATGTTGTGTGAGCCGTTATACAGAACAATGTTTTAGTTTATTTGTTTGGGAATCCCATGATATTTGAACACTCTAGTTGTGTTTTGCTAACCCAAGATTAGGTTTTAGGGTTGTCACACGAGCCTGGACATTAGAAGGCAGTTTCTTATATATCTACTGTAAAACTGTGAAAACTATCCTGGGTAATATTAACTTCCCTCTCACATGCTTTGGATAGTTAATGACAGGCTCAAGAAATCAGGAGCTGGGATAAGGTGCAAAAATACTACAAGCTTATTTCATGCTACCTGTATGCAAGAATATGATCTACTAACAGTGGAGGCAAATTGGCACTAGATAAGAGTCAATGGAATTCATGTTGTGGGAATGTAGCAACTCCAAACTGATCATGCATTTGGTGCTGCCTTCAGGCTTAGCCTGGTCATCTCCTACAGATAGTCTGACTATCAAACCTGAAGCTGACCTGGCCGAAGCCCTCTTGGAGCTTCAATATTGCCACACTGGAGCGAGGGACACTGACCCTGTTTGGAGACCACAGTTGCTCATTCGCACATACCTTATTCACAGACAGAGGGCTCTTGAAAACAAGCTAGATGATCTAAATGATCTCTTACCGTATTCCAACAACACCGTTACAAAACCTGCTATGACGTTACGTAGCATATGTAACATCAACTCTAATTGCCATGAGGTATGCGAGTTTTTCATGTGCCGCGAGGCATGGATCATCCAGCCAGCAAAGGTCTTCTCCATTCTAAGAAACAGGCCTGAGTCTGTACAAGAAGGATAAATGGACACAAGGCAAGAAGGAATGCAGCCTTCCAGAACTACTTCATTACTCATTTCAAAGTTGACGTTTATCGAACAAAAATAGACTTTAATGAGAAGCTACCAAAGTGTAATGTATCAACAGCTGCCCTAATCCTGTCCGGAATGCTTTTTTTTTTTTTTTTTTTGGCAATATGACTTATTCCTGGTTTCTTTTCTGTCCAGTTCCAATGATGCTCTCTAGTCTTTTTTTTTTTTCCTTCCAACTTTTAAATAAGTGGATGTGTCCGGTATCTTTCCTTCCTCAGGAAAAGAAGAAATGGAACAGAATAGTCTCTCCACTGATTTTTTTTTTAAAAGTATGTGACAAGGTATCTCAGCTTGTGGATCTCAATCAAATTTGCATCTACCTAGCAGAACCATTCTTTCCTTTCTCCTCACCAAATCCAGTGTCAGCATTCCAGAAAACCCTCTGCTCCAATTAAAAACTCTGAGGCAAGCATTTTCTCAAAGCTCCATTTATTAGAGTAGGTGTACTGGCACATCTTGGGAAAACTTGATTCGGAGAGTTCTGAGTTTTCCCTCAGTAAATGAGGGAACCCCCCCCTCAAATCATCCCCTCACTCCTCAGTCGATTACATGCTCCAATCACCATCTGTCCCATCTCGAGCCAGTACTCCAACCACTCCTTCTCCATATGCAGGCTGACCAATGAGAAGAATGCTATTTTGTCTAAATACAAGTAAATCTCTCCTCCTACTTTCCCACACATGAGAAGATGGCAGCTTGGAAGCTTCCAGCCTAATATGGCTTCCAAAGCTGACATCCAGTGAGCCTCACAGGGAGGGTGCTTCAATGTATAACCAGTGAGTCCCATGGAGAATTGATTGTCTATTTGTGACAATCTTGACTAGCTCAAGGTTGACTCAGCATTCCTGAGGTGGATAAAATGAGGACCCAAATTGTTGGGGGCAATATGCTGACTCTGTAAACTGCTTAGAGAGGGCAGTAAAGCACTATAAAGCGGTACATAAGTCTAAGGGCTATTGCTTTTCCTTCCTTCCTTCCTTCCTTCCTTCCATCCATCCATCCATCCATCCATCCATCCATCATGGCACGGTGGTTAGAATGCCATATTGCAGGCTAGCTCTGTTCACAGCTCAAGGTTGACTCAGCCTTCCATCCTTCCGAGGTGAGTAAAATGAGGACCCAGATTATTGGGAGCAATATGCTGACTCTGTAAACCACTTAGATAGGGCTGTAAAGCACTGTAAAGCAGTATATAAGTCTAAGTGGTATTGCTATTTCACATATTCACCTGCCATGTGAAAAGACAAATAGAAATAAAGGAAAATCACACCATCCATATGTATGCAGGAACTGACCTAGAGCTGACCCAACCCCAGTTTTCTTTTTAAATATTTAAAGCAATACTCCAAGCTGAACACTAAACAGGTTCTCTCATTGTGCCCCTCTGCTTCATTGCAAATCTTGAAGCTGGCCAAACTTAAAGTTACTTCGATGGTCTATTACATTAGTGATGCAGATGGATTATTTTTAATCTTTGCAATGTTGACCTCCTGCTAAAATGTCCATTGGAGAGATGCCGTTGTTCTTCTTTAATTTCAATTCCCTTCTCTTTCCCTCCTTCAGTGTCTTTAACTCCTTTATTAATTTGGCCACATTAATCTAATTTTAAAGATGCCGATATTTTTAAAGGCTCGAAACCAGCAGCTTTAAAGAGTGGAGCCTGCCTATCATGTTTGGTGGCTGAGTGCAAAGCAATTTACTAAAGTGTTAAGCTAGAGGTTGAAGAAATTCCTTTGTGTTTAAATTGAATGAAATTATGCTGGTGATGCTCTGGTATATATTCCTAGGATTACTCAGGAGTGTTAAAATATACAAGAAGGTCCTAATTAAAATAATAAAATACAGGAGAGGAAGAATGGAAAAGCCTATGAGGGTATGTGCATAAATCTTTCCTTTGGTGTATTCTGGGATAAATAATCCTGCAAAAAACAAAACAACCCCTCCCCCAACAACAGATGATCAATAAACATCAACTCAGAAGATCTCAGATGCTAAGAACCAGGACCACAAATTACAGTAAATGCCAGTTAAGAAGATTTATTGCTCAAGCCCATAAACAAAAGTATAGTTAATGAATGGTCAGCATTAACATCATCATCATCATTGAATGACCCCATAATCCCTTGTGGGGTGGAGTCTGGGCAACTGAATGGAGCTAGCTGAGCATTTATTGGCCGGATGCCCTTCCTTTCGCCAATGCAGAGTTTTGTTCAGCAGATATATTCTCATTGTGCCCAGAGAGAGAAATAGCTGCATCTACCTAGGATTGAACTCACAGCCTCCTGATTGTGAGATGAGAGCTCCATCTCTAGGCTACTGCACCACTCTAATGGTCAGCATTAAAATAGGCAAGGGAATTCAAGTTGGATCATTTGTGATAATGTAATGATTCCAAACTGATTCCTCTCTTGACTCCACCTCCAGCCTCTGCCTCTTCTCCTATAGAAGGTTTTTATTCATGGAACCATCTTGCTCCAAATCTTTCTGTCCCATAAGAAGCCTGTGTAGTGTAGGGGGCTAATGCCTCCTACTAAAAGGCAGCAATTAACACCAGCTGCCTGTAATTTCTCTGAGTTCAATCCTAGCCAGGCTCAAGGTCGACTCAGCCTTCCATCCTTTCTAAGGTGGGTAAATTGAGGACCCAGTTTGTGGGGGCAATAAGCTGACTTTGTATAAATATACAAAAGTATGAAGGCTATTGCTTAACGCATTGTAAGCCGCCCTGAGTCTCCGGAGAAGGGCGGCATATAAATCAAATAAAAAAAAAAAAAAAAGATCAGACAGGAAGTACACTCCAGGTCTTATTTGATTTGTTTTGTTTTTATTTGATTTGATTACATTTTTATACCGCCCTTCTCCCAAAGGGCTCAGGGTGGTGTACAGCCACAATAAAACAATACCAGCACAAAAATTAAAAGCCATTAAAATAATTAAATCATTTGGCCATTATTTAAAACCCTGCCCCTAAAACCCTTTTAAAAACCCTTTAAAAACCCATTAAAATCATTGACCCATCAGACCGGCTTGATGAAACAATAGGGCCCTCAGAGCACAATGGAAGGTGCAGAGGGCGGGGATCCTTCATATATCCGGGGGCAGCCCATAGGGCAGGGGCCCCCACAGAGAAGGCTCTCCTCCTGGGGGTCGCCAGTCAACATTGTCTGGCCGACAGCCCCCTGAGGAGGCCCTCTCTGTGAGAGCGTATCGGACGGTGGGAGGCAATCGATGACAGAAGGTGGTCCTGTAGATATCCCGGTCCTAAGCCATGGAGGGCTTTCAAGATTTTATTGATTGAACTGTACCATATGATGGGAACCTTGACATGTGTCCCTCTGTCACCTTTCCCACCTACAATAATACCCCCTTGAAGTTCTCTGGCCCCAGTGTTGCAATTGGCAGAAGACAGAAAGATACAATGAAAGGTAGATATTCCCACTTTAGCAATCTCATGTAGTTCTGTGTTTTTAACCTTGATTATCTGTATTCAACATTGAATAAATTAAGACCTTCTCGTTTTGGTGTGTCCAAAGAGTGTGCTGGTCAGAATGGGCACCTTAAGAGCCGCGGTGGTGCAGTGGTGAGAGCGCAGTACTGCAGGTTACTTCTGCTGATCACCGGCTGCCAGCAGTTTGGGAGATCGAATCTCACTAGGCTCAAGGTTGACTCCGCCTTCCAAGGTGGGTAAAATGAGGACCCAGATTGTTGGAGGGCAAGAGGCTGACTCTGTAAATTGCTTAGAGAGGACTATAAAAACGCTGTGAAGCGGTATATAAATCTAGGTGCTAGTGCTATAGGTCTGTCCATACTGAAAATGACAATAGTGAGTAATTTTCTCTCTGTGGTTTAGTGACAAGATCTCAGTGAATATATTTCCCCCAATTTCTTCTTGGGGTTTATTTTGCTTTAAAAAAAAAATCATGCTTTGCTATGTGGCTATCATTTGTTGTTGATACTCCTTGAATTTAGTTATTTATTGTGAAGATTAGATGATTTTTTTTCTTTGTATGATATTGAACACACACACACACACACACACACATTAAAGATGGGAATTACTCCACCCCTGCCCTCTGTCATTTCTGAGATGCTATCAAATGTTGCATGTTTTTGCTCCTTGGCAATGATGACTGTCAGCTGTCAATTCCTGGGAAACATTCATAGTGATGACCAAGAAATTGTCTAAAATTGATAGTTTCAACATGCCTATTCTCAGATATTGTCAAACATTGACTCCTACAAGTCAATGTCAAACACTGACTGCTGCACATCAAGTATTGTCAGAAATTGACTGCTTCTACATACTGGCTGCCAGAAGAAGAGACAAATTTATTTCTTTCAGGACTTCTAACCCATTTTTCAAAGCACAATCACTCTGACAAATGACTACCAATAATGAACTGGTAGAAAAAAGAATTTAAAATAAACCATCCGATAAGGCCCACGGGCATTGAGATTGGAAGCCAATCCACCCAACTCTATTCCAGTTCAGATGCTGACACTAAATAGTCAAAATAATGGGGGTATATGCACACATGTTCAAAAACCCTTTGGAAAATATTCCCAGGTTAACATTATCTGAAAAAAATGCCCCCTCCTTTAGGTGTTAGAGCTATTTCAGCTCTACCCGAAGAAGAGGAAGTCAACCTATTCTCTAAAGCACTTGAAGACAGAACAAGAAGCAATAGATGGAAGCTAATCAAGGAGAACAGGGACGTGGTGGCTCAGTGGCTAAGATGCTGAGCTTGTTGATCGAAAGGTCAGCAGTTCAGCGATTTGACTCCCTAGTGCCGCACAACGGGGTGAGCTCTCGTTCCTTGTCCCAGCTTCTGCCAACCTAGCAGTTCGAAAGCACGTAAAAAAATGCAAGCAGAAAAATAGGAACCACATTTGATAGGAAGGTAACAGCGTTCCGTGCACCTTTGGTGTTGAGTCATGCCAGCCACATGACCACGGAGACGTCTTCGGACAGCGCTGGCTCTTCAGCTTTGAAACGGAGATGAGTACTGCCTCCTAGAGTTGGGAACGACTAGCACATATGTGCGAGGTGAACCTTTATCTTTACCTTTGCTAATCAAGGAGAGAAGCAACTAGAATTAAGAAGAGATTTCCTGATAGAACAATTAACCAGTCGAATGGTTTGCCTCCAGAAGATGTGAGTGCTCCATCACTGGAGGTTTTTAAAAGGGAATTGGACAGCCATTTGTCTGAAATGGTGTAGAATATTCTGCTTGAGCAGGATGTTGGATTAGAAGATCTTCAAGATCCCTTCCAACTCTGCTATTCCGTTGTAAACTCAGGGGAGAATAGGAAATGCTGGGTCAATCCTTGTCTGTGAACATGCCCAGTTTGGACCTCACTCTACCTACTGTAGTGTTTCTCTCCCCATACCTCAGAGGCTTCACACCTCTCAAAAAGATTGTCCATCTTTTCAATAGATCAATGCAGATCAAACCGGTTATATTCTAGTGGAAGGCCAGTTGTTAGCTAGCTAGTCATGCATAATCATCCTTCACCCACCTGCTTCCTTTTAAAGATGCTTGATTACAATTTTCAAAACTTCCAGTATCTGTAAAAAAAAAAAAAATCAAAACTGGATGAAAACAGATTCTTTCGCCAATCTGTTTTGAAGGCATCAAGGATGTTCTTCCTTCTGCTCTTGGATTTTTCTGGATAGATCAAAGAGCTCATTTGATTTGCCTTCTTTTCTTGTAGCTTCTGTTCCTTTCCTTTGCCTGATTTCCCTTTGTTCCTCTCTTCTTGAGCATCCTGGGAAACCTAACTTTCAGAGACAAGCTGTGAAACTTCTAAAAAGGCAAACTTTTGAGCTGAAAACACGGGGAGATAACAACTTCTCTAATGACTTATCAAGCCAACATTGGCTTTTCATTATAGGGTAATGCTAATAATGATTATTAATTTACCTACCGTCATCGCGAAGAGATGCTGAAGTCAAGGCACTTTGGCTTGTGAGTGCTGATCACATCGCCTGCATCTAATTTACCATATTCACAATCGATACCAATCTGTTGGCTAAACGAGCCAAGATGGCACCAGTTCAAGACGAACAGAATCTCACAGAAGTTGATATGGTTCGAAGTGTTTGCAACTTTGCAACTTTTTTAGATATTTGGTTCGTTGCCTTGGATCCCTTGTTTCAGATTCTGGGTTGTTGGGGTTTTTTTTTTTTTTTTGTTTGCTGCTTTATCTTCCTTTTGCACATTCTAACTTGTTTACTCTTTTACTAAGCATTTTTAAATTAACTCCCACCCAAAGGACCACCGAAAGTGCCCTGAAGTATTTGCTTTCAATCAGAGAGCAGTGGGCTTCATTTATTTTCTTGACATTATCTGCACCTAGTGAGGAAGCAGCAATATACCCCTAGCACGCCTTGCAAATACACATTTCAGTCTCAAAGAATAGAGGAAAGAAAGAAGCTAAACCTAAGGGACCCAACAGTTTTTTTTTTTTAATGAAATCTTTATGCTTAAATGGGTTACATTATTTCTGTAAATATGAACTGTCTGTCTCCACTTTGGGAGAAAAAAAATGTGTTGTCTGCTTCTCTTCTTTTTAAAATTAAAACCGATATGTGGAAAAGTCATTGATTTCTACACATCAGGAATTTGCTCAGGCTGGAAGGCAGTTTTCCCTTAAAACAATAGCGCTATCTTGCTTATGAGCCTTATCTATTCCTTCACACCATCGTACTTGGCTAGCAGCTTCGAGAAAAGGATGCACAATTCTTCTGTGTGGATTCAGGATCTTTAAGGCATAAAAATCAATACAAGTAGTCCGCGCTTTGGTGTCACAGTCATAAACACAAGATTATATGTCCACCATTTGGGATTTCCTTCTGGCTTCCCCATTGATTTTGCTTGTTGGATGCCAGCAGTAAATATTACAATCATGTGATCACGGGACACTGTGATGTCCTAATTGTGAGCCGGTTGCCGAGGGCCTTAATTGCAATCATGTGACCGTAAAGACACTGTGATGGCCACAACTATGAGGACCCTAACCCTAACCCTATGAGAACCCCATCCCTAGTCCTAACCTGAACCCTATGAGGACCCTAACCCTAACCCTAACCCTAACCCAGTGGTGGGATTCAAGTAATCTAACAACCAGTTCTCTGCCCTAATAATTTCTTCCAACAACCAGTTTGCCAAACTGCTCAAAAAGTTAACAACCGGTTCTCCCGAAGTGGTGTGAACTGGCTAAATCCCACCACTGCCCTAACCCTAGCCCTAGCCCTAGCCCTAGCCCTAACCCTATGAGGACCCTAACCCTATGAGGACCTTGACCCTAACCCTAACCCTAGGTCTACTTTTGGGGTCACCTTCAAGGTGAGCGATACTGACCAAATGCCTTTTTTGCATCCTTCCCCCCAAAATTCCTGGCTTTTACTGTATGTGACTGGAAGATGTTAATAAAGATTTTCCTTCCTTTGTCTCCTATCTTTGCTATGTAGAAATAGCCACAGGACCCATGGCAATAAGCTTTCCTACTCACTGTTGCAGGGGCATCAAACACAAGGCCCACAGGCTGGATCCGACCTGTGATGTGGTCGGATCCAGCCCTCAGGGCCTTCCTGGAAAATGTAAGGGGCCAGCCTGCGTCGCTTCAGCCTGGTCTACCCAATGCAAAGAGGAAACGTTGAGCCAGAGTGGCTTCGGCCTGATCTACCCAATGAAAAGAGGAAACATGCCAGCAGTTTAGGGAGTGGCGGCAAGCTGGCCATGCCCACCCAGTTGGCCATACCCACCCAGTCAGCTACACCTGCCTCCTGCCCACCCCCAAGGACAACCACAGCCCTGATGTGGCCCTCAATGAAATTGATTTGACACCCTTGCAATAGAACATGACATTCCTCGGATACGAAACTGCATCAAGTGCCAGCACAGATTTAGATGACAATCTCTACATCCACTTACTCAATGGTAAACCCTTTGGAATTTACTATTACTTAATACGCCTAAACCAAAACTGTGGCCATGTCTCAAGGCCACAATTGTTGTTGTTATTGCAGGTGTTGAATGTCCTCATGTCTAGTACCAACCCGAGGTCATCTCATTGGAACATTGGTTTGGTTATCTACTCTAACATCAAGTTTCAAAGCAGAGCAGGCTGTTCTTTTTCAGAAAAGAAAATTGCCGGTGCCTTCGAATGGCTAATGCAATTTGTTAACACAATTGGAAAAAAGAGAGATTTGAGAGCTTGGGTGTAATTCTAGCCTTACCAAATGCAGGCAAACAAATTCAGGTGAAGGAGCACACCAGCTTCGAAAGCTTAAACGTTTGACTTGTTCTTCCACTCAAAAAAAAGGGACGACGGCTGGCTGCAGATTAGAAGTCGTGTAGCTAAAACCTGGGCAAAATTTGTCATTGTGACAGCACAGTCAGGAAGGGTAGCTAGATGAGACACCAAAGTCATACTGAAAAATGCTTCTGCTCCCTGCCTGGTTCAACTCGAAAGAAATTGCGAAGGAAAAACAAAATAATTTTTCCTTTGTTTTCCCTTCCAGTTCTTCTGATGCATGAGCTTTTTGACGTTGTGTTTTAGGAGTGATAGGTAACGTTTGGTATTACTTTATCAAGGCACCGGCTATCCTTCAAACTAGTTCTCCATTTGTAAAATTTTGCTGCCATTCTCGTAGCTCCTGGGACTGTGTATTTGGGTTTTGTCAGAGTGTGCACAGTGTGACTATGTGAGACAATCCAGGAGCAAATAAAGTAAACAGAGGTTTGTATTTAAATAGTGGTTTTATCTACGAAGAATATATACATATACGTACTTGAGTCAGACCTCAAATAAACAGCAATCAGCAATTACAGCACAGAAGCACACATGGAGACAGAGATATACCCCAGCACGGCCTCTTCTTTTTACAGGCTCTTAAAGTGATATCAGCCCAAAAACCTTGCTGACTCATTCCTAGTATTACATCATCATAGCAGCTGGTCTGCTCTTAAATCATTACCCTGACAGGTTTTAATAGGATGGGTCCTCCAAAGGTGAAGCTCTCAGTGATGTTGTTTCCAATTACAGATAATCCTTGATTTATGACCACAATTGAGCCCAATGTTTCTGTTGTTCAGTGAGAATCTGGTTAAGTGAGTTTTGCCGTTTTTATGACGTTCCTTCCCACAGTGGTTAAGTGAATCACTGCAGTTATTAAGTTAGTAACATGGTTGTTAAGTGAAACTGGCTTCCCTCGTTGACTTTGCTGGTCAAAAGGTCACAAAAGGGGGATCACATGACCCCGGAACAACTCAACCTTCCTAAATATGAGTCAGTTGCCAAGCATCTGAATTTTGATCACATGACCACAGGGTTGCTGCAACGGTCGTAAATGTGAAAAATGGTCATAAGTTACTTTCTTTTAGTGCTCTTGCCTACCTGTACATCCTTCCAAGAAGGCTTGTATCAGTAACCTTGACTTTGTGGGAGTTCACCATCAGTCCTAGAATAAACCGACGACCAATGGATGCTACTTTAAATATTTTGCATTTGTAAAATTAAAAAGCCTGTTTTTCATTAATCCTTGCTCTGCCACTGCAATCATTGCATACAACTCAGGGAGGTAAAGTGTACAGGTAGTCCTCAACTTACAGTTCATTTAGTGACCGTTCGAAGTTACAATGGCCCTGAAAAAAGTGACTTCTGGCCATTATTCACACGTACGACTGTTGCAACATCCCCACGGTCACGTGATCAAAATTTGGACACTTGGACAACGAACTCATATTTATGACAGTTGTAGTGTCCTGGGAATCACCTGATCCCATTTTGTGATTTTCTGACAAGCAAAGTCAGTGGGGAAGTCAATTCACTTAGCAACTGTGTTTTTCTTTTTAAAAATATTTTTTATTCAATATTTTTCACTTTTAAAATCACAGTTACACTTTCACAGCTTTCCGTTATCGGAATTTTTTCTTAAGTTCAACTTATCCTTTGGCTTATTGTGTACATATACATTCTCATTTCTTAAGTACTTCTTTATATAATATATACAATATGTACTTATCTACTACACACTATATATATTTATATATATATATTTCATTATATTATCTTCTCTTAACATTTACTATACATTGATTTTAGACTTCTTTTCCAGCCAATTATACCACTTATTCCATATCTCATAGTATACTGTTTCCTTTCTGTCCCTTAATTCCATCATTAATTTGTCAATTTCTGCACAATTTTGGGCAAATGATATTCTGGCTGCAGTGATTATATGAAGCATGAGATACTGAATTTTCTTTACTCATCTTTCCTTTTATAATACCCAAAAGAAATAACTCTGGTTTCATGTCGATTTTTAGCTCAATAATTTCCTCCAACCACTTTTTAATTTTTAACTAACAATCTCTGGTTTTGCGACATGTCCACCACATGTGGTAGTATGTCCCTTGTTGGTGGTTACACTTCCAGCAATTTGGTAGCCTATTAGGAAACATCTTAGCCAATCTCGCCAGGGGTAAATGCCATGTTACTAACTTAACAACTACAGTGAATCACTTAACAACGGTGTCAAGAAAGTTCATAAAATGAGGCAAAATTCACTTAACCACTGTCTCACTCAAGAACAGAAATTTTGTGCTCTGTTGTGTCAACAGCTGTATGAAAAAGTACTGCTGAGTTTCATTCAAACCAGTCCCTTAGGTTTTGAAGCCATGATGTTCTTCTTCTGCCTGGACCTCATTTGCCTTCAATCTTTCCCTGGAGGATTAAGTTGAAGTATGCCGTATTTTTCTGGTTGTTGCATCACGTGTCCAAAATATTCTAACTTTCACTTTTTAATGGCTTTGATTATTTAGGAATAAACTACGGAAAATGTATAGCTTTTTAAAGGGTGTTTTAATACGCGTTGGCAGTATTAAAGTTTTATTTCTTCTATAGATTAGAAGGAAGAAATGTTCTTTTTTCTACTTCCCTCGATAAACTGTTGATAAAAGGGAATGTAAGTTTTACTTGTGGGCTTCCAGTTTAAACACCCCCTCTGAATATCAGAAAGAAGAAAAAAGGAATCTAACCAATGGGTGTTTTTGTAATGAGACCTCCATCTCCTTTGCATCACTCTACCTTCTATGGCTCCTAAAATCTGGCAAAAGCATTAAGGACAGCTATCCGCCACAACAAAGTCACTTATCTCTAATTTAGAGCTGTCATTTGACTTCATCAGATATTCGGAAGATGAGCTGGTCTATATTTGGCTGGAAATTCCCGGAACAGCCATTAGAAGCCATCAGAAGAATGCAAGACTAGAGACTTTCCTTTTCCTTTTTCTTTTTTCTTCTGCTCTTAAAAAACTGGTTGTAAGTCACACAGTAAGGTGCCAGGCCAGGGGTGAAATCCAGTAGGTTGTGACAGGTTCTGGAGAACCGGTAGCAGAAATTTTGAGTAGTTTAGAGAACCGGCAAATACCACCTCTGGCTGGCCCGAGAGTGGGGAGGGAATGGAGATTTTGCAGTATCCTTCCCCTGCCACTCCCACCAAGCCACGCCTACAGAACCAGTAGTAAAAAAAATTGGATTTCACCACTGTGCCAGGCGCACAATTTTCCAGAGATACAGTACAGGCCAACATTGTGAAAACCTTTTGGAAAAAGTGTATTTTCTAAAACTAGCTAATAACACTACTTTTTTTTTTTGAAGCAGTACCATAAAATTATACATCAATGGAAAGATAATTTAATCAAGAATGTAATGCAATAACTTTTACAAAGGATGTGCTATTAGAATAGCAGTTACCGTATAAAGAAGAAAAGTGAAACACGTAGAAAAAAAGACATACAAAAATTATCTCCATAAAAAAAATGAGAGATACAAAAATTATCACATCAGTTAATACTTCGTTGGGTAACCTTTAGCAAGAATGACGGCCTTACAACGTCTTCCCATGGAGTGAACCAAGTCTTTTAGTTCTGCAGCTGTTCTAATGTGAAACCAAGATTGAATGATTGCTTCGATTAACTGGGTTTTATTGCTGGGTCGCTTCTGACTAACAAGTTTCTTTAGTCAGTTCCATAGATTTTCAATTGGCTTAAGGTCTGGGCTATTCCCAGGCCACTCCAGCAGTGGAATAGGATTATCTTGAAACTCAAAACAAAAAAAAAAAAAAAAAAAAAAGAAAAGAAAAAAAAAGAAAAGAAAAGAAAAGAAAAAAAAGTGGTGTTATTAGCCATCAATCCTCAAAAATATACTTTCCCCAAAAGGTTTCCACAATTTTGGCCACTACTGTACATGCTTGGAATATTTGCTGAAACAATGGGGCAGAAAAGCTTTTGTGGTCTTTCTTTTTAAAGCATGTTCCAGTTTGATGGTTGACAGACCATCACATGTCCTTGTGCCCCTTTTAAAGCACCCATCTCTTCCCTTTTATGTTACCATCTTATTTTTGCTAGTTCACGCAAGTTTCTCTCTATATTCTGGATTCTTTTTAATGCTGAATTTCATATGCTATCAGATTAGGTCATTTTAAAGTACTGTCCCACGGGGATATTACTATCATCATTTTATCTCTGCTGGAAAAAATGCCTCCATAGCTCACGAGCAACAGATAACACCGAAGTGTAATTAAGAAAACGGAAACTAAGATTAATAGACCAAAATATGGCAAATCATGCTGTATGCATTAATTTACTGCTTTCTGAGCAACTTAAATATCTAATTTGTTAAAATTACCTGCAAGTGTCTGATAATTAAGCACAGATGAGTGCTATTTAATTTGCCTTTGGTTTAATTTCTTGGGACATCATATCATGCTTTGTGCTACTTAGGAGATGCTTAACAATCAGCCCAAGTTGTTGAACTGGGCGTATGAGATGCACCCTGAGGGTCGAGAATTGTGTGGGATCTAGAAGGGCCATGTAAGACAGAATCAAAATGGATAGTCTTCTCATTTTCTACCAGTGAACTCCAAACTTTCTCCAAATAGAAATGTTATAATAGGATGTGAGTTAGAATGTAGAATTAATAAAGAGCCCACTGTAACAACATTGCAAAAAAGGCAATAAGAGTTGTTAACCTAATCCTGCGTAGCTTCTTCTCTGGTAATATTGCACTTAGACTGTTGACCTCACCCCATTCCTAAGAGGTCTGTAAGGGGCATGCATAAGAGCACCAGCGTGCCTACCGTCCCTATTGTTTCATCCCCAAACTCCCACAACTGTAACCTTAGACTCTCTACTGTTGACTCATCTCAGTGGTGAAATGTAAAATTTGTTACTACTGGTTCTGTGGGCATGGCTTGGTGGTGGTGGTGGTGGTGATAATGTGACTGGGTGGGCGTGGCCAACTTTTTTTTTTAACTTTTAAAAGCATTTTTTCTACAACCTTAAGAGGTTGTGGGAAAAAAAATGTTTTTAAAAGCCTCTGACGATCAGGCAACTCACCTGGGATCACCAGAGGCTTTTAAAGGCATTATTTTTTCCTACAACCTCTTCAGCCGATGGAAAAAAAGTGCCTTTAAAAATGCTTTTAAAAGCCTCTGATGATCCCAGCTGAGCTGCGCGATCATCAGAGGCTTTTTTTTTTTTTACTTTAAAAGCATTTTTTCGGCCGAAGAGGTTGTAGAAAAAATGCTTTTAAAAGTAAAAAAAAAAAAGCCTCTGATGATCGCGTGGCTCAGATGGGCATGGGGGGCGGGGAGGGCAGGGATTTTTGCTATCGGTTCTCTGAACCACCCACCACCATCACTACCAGATCGGGTGATGCGGTCCGAACTGGGAGCATTTCACCCGTGACTCACCCCGTTCCTTAGAGGTCTGTAAGGGGGCGTGCATAAGTGCCTACCACTTATGGTGCCTACCATCCCTGTCCTGCTGTCCCCATGTATTCATATCCATTTCATGTATTCATAATCATGTTTATACTTATATCTGTTATTTTATATATGCTTGACAAAATAAAATAAAATAAAGTAATAAAGAGATAGATAGATAGATAGATAGATAGATAGATAGATAGATGATAGATAGATAGATAGATAGATAGATAGATAGATAGATAGATAGATAGATAGAATTACAGAGTTGCAAAGGGACTTTGGATATCATCTAGTCCAACTCTTGCTCAAGCAGGAGTCTATACCATTTCAGACAAATAGTTGTCCAGTCTCTTCTTAAAAAAACTTCAGTGTTGGAATATTCACAACTTCTGGAGGCAAACCATTCCATTGATTAATTGTTCCAACTGTCAGGAAATTTCTCCTTAGTTCTAGGTTGGTTCTCTCCTTGATTAGTTTCCCTCCATTGCTTCTTGTCCTGCCCTCAGGTGCTTTGCCCCCCTCATCTTTGTGACAGCCCCTCCATGTCCATCATTGTGTTATATGGTGTCATAACATCTTCCGGGTGCGCTTCAAGGTATTGTATTACCTTCAAAGTGCTCCATGGCTTAGGACCTGGGTACCTACAAGACCACCTTCTGCAACCGATAACCTCCCACCAATCAGTACGCTCCCACAGGGTAGGCCTCCTCAGGGTGCCGTCACTAAAGCAATGTCGACTAGTGGTTCCCAGAGAAAGAGCCTTTTCTGTTAGAGCACCTACCCTTTGGAACAGGTTACCCCCAGGGATACGAATGATCCCAGATCTTCGTACACTTAAGACCTTTCTGTTTTACCAAGCCGGTCTGACATAAATCTCTTCTAATTGTTCTAAATCTTTATGCTGAAGATTCTTAACTGATGAGCCAAACTGGCTTAATTATCTTATATTCACATTTTATATGTATGTTATTTTAACTGTTCACCGCCCTGAGTCCTTCGGGAGAAGGGCGGTATAAAAAATAAATAAATAAATAAATAAATAAATAAATAAATAAATAAATAAATAAATAAATAAATAAATAATGGTGTGTCCTATGGATCTCAACTCAGAGCCTATCCCTTAAAGATGTTAGAATTAAAGAGTTGGTTCAGAAGTTATTATGAGACTGGTTCAATCAAAATTTAGGCTCATTTGGGCTAAAGCAATCCTAGTTATGCTCTGTTCTTCTCTCTTGCTTTGTGGGAGTGGCTATCTAAGGAGCAGATGACCTTATTTGACTCAAATATCACTATTGGCCTTTGTATGCTAAAAGCTACAGTATATTCCAAAGATTGGGAAGATTAGAGTAAAGAATTGAATGGGGCCAGACCAAGACTTAATTCAAACTTCATTAAAATAATTCAATCAACAAAGAATAATAAGGTAAACAAACGTAAATAAGAGGTCTATTTCTTACTTAACACAACTTTTCTCCGTTCTTCTAGCACACTTAAATTAGCACTAACAATTTTAGGGAGCTGCATTAAGCTCTCTTGCCTCAGGTTGTTTACTTTGGGGCTAACCTAATTAGGAAACCAATTTATTTTTATGTTCATGTCCAGTTGTCTAATGTTATTGTCCTAACTGGTCAAGGCCATTTTCTTTGTTAAGACCACTTAAGAAAAAAGAGAACAGTTAGAAGAGAACATAGAGGAAATTGTGAGCTGTTGATACAAGAAGATAATTGGAGAATTAGAATAGAATAGAATAACAGAGTTGGAAGGGACCTTGGAGGTCTTCTAGTCCAACCCCCTGCTTAAGCAGGAAACCCTACACCACTTCAGACAAAGGGTTATCCAACATCTTCTTAAAAATTTCCAGTATTGGAGCATTCATTACTTCTGCAGGCAAGTTGTTCCACTGATTAATTGTTCTCATTGTCAGGAAATTTCTCCTTAGTTCTAAGTTGCTTCTCTCCTTGATTAGTTTCCACCCATTGCTTCTTGTCCAACCCTCAGGTGCTTTGGATAATGGCTTGACTCCCTCTTCTTTGGGGCAGCCCCTGAGATATTGGAAGACTGCTATCATGTCTCCCCTAGTCCTTCTTTTCATTAAACTAGACATATCCAGTTCCTGCAACCGTTCTTCATATGTTTCAGCCTCCAGTCCCCTAATCATCTTTGTTGCTCTTCTCTGTACTCTTTCTACAGTCTCCACATCTTTTTTACATCGTGGTGACCAAAACTGAATGCAGTATTCCAAGTGTGGCCTTACCAAGGCATTATAAAGTGGTTATTAACACTTCACGTGATCTTGATTCTATCCCTCTGTTTATGCAGCCCAGAACTGTGTTGGCTTTTTTGGCAGCTGCTGCACACTGCTGGCTCATATCTAAATGGTTGTCCATTAGGACTCCAAGGTCCCCCTCACAGTTACTACTATTGAGCAAGGTACCACATATACTGTACCTATGCCTTTTATTTTTCTTGCCTAAATTAGTGAAAAACCATTAGTGAAAAAGTTTGGCTACCACATTAGATAAGGGTCTAAACTGCAGATCAAAATAATTAAGTGGATGTATTGCAAAAAAAGATCAAGAATCCAGATGAGATATTCTGCCTTCTAAAATGTTCAGAATCCTGAGAAAATGAGATTATGGAATACTTCATTGTTAAAAAGAAATTCTTCAGCAAAATAAAGCCATTTTGTCTATGCCTAAACTTTACACCACATGCATATACAGGGATAGCTGATAAAAACAAGATGTGCAATTAAAACAGCACTTTAAAAAAGTGGAATATATGTGATACACTTTAAAAAGGGGTGAAGATTTGATTGTATCATCACAGCTCCCATCTTGAATTTGTTTTACTATACCCTACTGTACCCCTGACCATATCTTTCAAAAGCTCTAACAGATTATTGAGATCTTGAATGGTCCTAGATATTCCTCTGAGAAGTGGTGATGGGGGACTAATATGGAGAAAATCAATGGTCTGCTCTATCTTAAAGAGAGCTAGAATTTAAATTGTACTGCAGTTAAATAAACCCAGACTTAAAAACATCCTTACCCATGGAAGTTTACTTGGGGACTTTATCACTCTCGGTCCAAGCTATCCCAAACAATTACTATGGTCGGTAAAAATGACAGATGTTATGTGTCTTAACCACAGAAAATTATTGAAAATATTGTTTTATTAGTAATAGTAATGTTCAGGTTGTTAATATTTAAATTATTAGTATACCTCATCATGATTTATTTTTAGTAATAGTAATAAGACTTATATACTGCTTCATAGTCCTCTCAAGTGGTTTAGAGAGTCAGCATATTTTCCTCAACAATTTGAGTCCTCATTTTACCGACCTCAGAAGAATGGAAGGCTGAGTCAACCTTGAGCCGGTTAGGATTGAACTCCTGGCTCTGTGAGCAGAGTTTGTCTGCAATACTGCATTCTAACCACTGCGCCACCACGATGCCATCAGATTTCTTCCTAAAAGGATCAGCATCCAAAGCTCTGATCAATCACGCTGACTTTTTTTTTTTTTTTTTTTTTGAGGCTGCATAGATTTCCTTTAAGTTCACAACAGGTTAATGGTTACTATTCATGATACACGAGGCACAGAGAACTCAGTGGTTCCCAGAGAAATATGCCAGGGTTTCTTTGATGAAACTTTTTTTTTTTAAAAAAAATGCAAAGTACAAAAGACTGCATAAATGGTGCAAGACATTTTTATGAGTTACATCATAAGAAGCAAGAGAGAGAGGGGGGAGGGGGGAAAGAGCAATTCCATCAAACTGTCAGAATGCATTAACCTCCTTTCTTATTAACTGTATTGGTTTCTGGAAGTCAAAAAAAGCTTGCAAGCAGAAAGGACGATGGCTGTTTTCTTTGAAACGGCCAAAAGAATATATTGTCATACGGTTGGCTCAAATAGTTCTGTCATTTTGAAACCCATCCCTTATAAGCATAGAATTTACTCGGAAGGGGCTGCTGAGGTTATGACGTTCAGGCCATCTGTTCAAAGCAAAAATCCAAATGAAACCATCTTCAAACAAAGCCTATAAATTTTTTTTCCTTGAATACATCAAGTGGAGGAGAAGTCACCATCTTCCTAAGCCATTTGTTCCACTCTCAAACGATTCATGCTTTCAGGAACTTTTCTCATGAGCCTGGACAGCTCAACAGACTAAAAAAGCCTGTTTTAACATTCAGCTGTCTGCAATTATTGCAAGTTCGAATCTCACCAGGCTCAAGGGTGACTCAGCCTTCCATCCTTTCTAAGGTAGGTAAATTGAGGACCCAGTTTGTGGGGGAAATAAGTTGACTTTGTATAAAATATACAAAAGTATGAAGGCTATTGCTTAATGCATTGTAAGCCACCCTGAGTCTCCGGAGAAGGGCAGCATATAATTCTAATTAAAAAAACAACAACACTCAACTCAGCATTGGCTTTCCTGTAATTTAAAATTATTCCTTAGTGTCGTTTACTCCAGGAAAACAGAGTAAAGGCTTCACCTTTTACCCCTCTACTGAGATCGATTCCTACATATATATATATATTTGACAAGGTTTGTGACATCTATTCTCCTGATCTTTTCCCAAGGCTATGTTGTGGCCTGCCAGTGGCCAGCAGAGCTGGCAGCAGAGTCGGGAGTGAGAGGTTGGGGAGGAACATGGGCCAGTCCTGGGGCTGGGAAAAGCTCAGATGAGGGCTCTGCGTCGGAGGCAGAAAGGGAGAGAGGGAGCTAGACAGCAGAGGCAGAGGAGCAGCTGGGGCCCGTTCCCAGTGTGCTCATGCGCAGAGCTGCCAGAAGAGAAAGAACAACTCAGAAAGCAGGGTTGACTTGGGAGTAAAGCCACACCTTGGAGGTGATTGGCCCCTCCCATAGGAAACAAAAGAGGAGTGAATGGGGAGTGGGCTTTTGCAGAAAGCAATTCATTCATTCTATGACTCTCAGAGACTCTGTGCTAAGTTTTGCCTTGTACTGCGTTTGGAAACTAGTTACATGGCAGCTTTCCAAGCGAGATAAGGTCTGTGTTGATAAATATTCCTTTGAAAAACTGTTTGGACAGGCCTTGCTGACTGTGAATTTAAAGAATTCACAATCATGTAAATAAAAGAGGTTTTGCTGGGACCAATTCCTGCTTCCTGCTTTTTAAGGGAGCCTAGGTCAGAACAGGTTAATGTTCTTAAGTTTTCCATGTTGATCATTTTTAGTGCCCTTCTCTGAAAGTCTTCCAGGGTGCCTGAATTCCTCTTAGGATATAGAATAACAGAGTTGGAAGGGACCTTGGAGGTCTTCTAGTCCAACCCCCTGCTCAGGCAGGAAACCCTATACCACTTCAGAAAAATGGTTATCCAACATCTTCTTAAAAACTTCCAGTGTTGGAGCATTCACAACTTTCGGAGGCAAGTTGTTCCACTGATTCATTGTTCTCACTGTCAGGAAATTTCTCCTTAGTTCTAGGTTGTTTCTCTCCTTGATTAGTTTCCACCCATTGCTTCTTGCCCTGCCTTCAGGCTCTTTGGAGAATAGCTTGACTCCCTCTTCTTTGGGGCAGCCCCTGAGATATCAGAACACTGCTATCATGTCACATTTCAGTATGTTAAAATGTGAGTTTGAAACTGGATCTAGAACTGAGGATCTAGCTTGCTGTGTATATAATAACTTCATCCCTTTGTCCCCTTAGGAAGTTATAGATATTAAAAACCTGGATGGAATATGGAAGAGACAGAATGGATTAGCTGTGCAAAGGGTCTGCTTAAGGATGTGGCATGGTAAATTCCATGTTCTCCGATTCACTTATTTTGTTGCAATGTTCATTAATTAAATAAATAATCTTTTGCTGAAAGTCCCACCGGAACCAACATGTTTAATTAATTGTGCATTAACGTCTAAATAAATAAGACTTTTTTTCCCACAGAAATCTCAGATAATTTAGGTACCTTGGACTGTGTATATGCCTAATTGCAGGTTTTGGCAAAGCCCTGGTTATTAGGAAAAAATTTTTGATAGCAATTATTATGCTAATCTTACATTCAGAATTTGAAAAGGCAGGCCAATATTTGAAAGATCTTCATTTGGAACAAAAATTACTGAAGTACTTTATTTTTTCTGGAGTTATCCCGCCTGTAATTAATAACGTAGAAATAAATATGTACTGCCACATTTAATGAAATAAACCAAAAGAAGAATCAATTTTACCTTTCCAGTTGACAGCTCTTGAGTAGCCCATATAGGAATTTTAAAGATTAGCACTTTGATGAAGAAAAAAATTATCTCACCCTGTTTTTATGTTACGTGCATCTTATCAAAATTAAGATCTGAATAAAGCTGGAAAGCAGATATTTCTTTGTGGGATCATATGAAGCTTACTGATTTTTTTTTTAAAGGCATCAATAGATCTGACTTCCTACACACTGTGCCAATCCCCCCAAAATTGAAGTTTTAATTATTTCTGTCAAATAATTTATATAGAGTAAGTCAAAAAGCAATCCCAGAAGTTTGAGGATTTGAGACATCGGGGAATAGATTTTTGCCTAGGGAAAGGAAGAGAGGACGATAAATGTTACTGTGATTTAATGGTAATTCCATTTCCCCAAGGAACTGTATGTAAATTTCAAGCCAGGCATGGTGGCGCAAGTTGGTAATCCAGCTACTCCAGAGGCTGAGGTTGGCAGATCGCTTGAGCTCAGGAGTTCTGGGCTGCAGTGGGCTATGCCGATTGGGTGCCTGCACTAATTTCAGCATCAATATGGCAGCAGACATGATAGCAGTGTTCCAGTATCTCAGGGGCTGCCACAAAGAAGAAGGAGTCAAGCTATTCTCCAAAGCATCTGAGGGCAGGACAAGAAGCAATGAGTGGAAGCTAATCAAGGAGAGAAGCAACTTAGAACTAAGGAGAAATTTCCTGGCAGTGAGAACAATTAATCAGTGGAACAATTTGCCTCCAGAAGTTGTGAATGCTCCAACACTGGAAGTTTTTAAGAAGATGTTGGATAACCATTTATCTGACATGGTATAGGGTTTCCTGCCTAAGAAGGGGGTTGGACTAGAAGACCTCCAAGGTCCCTTCCAACTCTGTTATTCTCTTCTCTTCTCTTCTCTTCTCTTCTCTTCTCTTCTCTTCTCTTCTCTTCTCTTCTCTTCTCTTCTCTTCTCCCCTCCCCTCCCCTCCCCTCCCCTCCCCTCCCCTCCCCTCCTCTCCTCTCCCCTCTCCTCTCCTCTCCTCTCCTCTCCTCTCCTCTCCCCTCCCCTCCCCTCCTCTCTCCTCTCCTCTCCTCTCCTCTCCTCTCCTCCTCTCCTCTCCTCTCCTCTCCTCTCCTCTCCTCTCCTCTCCTCTTCTCATCCCTGGGGAGCTGAGGGCCACCAGGTTGCCTAAGGAGGGGTGAATCGGCCCATGTCAGAGACAGAGCAGGAGGGGTGAAATGCAGCAGGTTCTGACAGGTTCTGGAGAACCGGTAGCAGAAATTTTGAGCAGTTCGGAGAATCGGTAGCGGAAATGAACTGGCAAATATCACCTCTGGCTGGTCTCAGAGTGGGGTGGGAATGGAGATTTTGCAATATCCTTCCTCTGCCACGCCCACCAAGCCCCACCCACCAAGCCATACCATGCCCACCAAACCACGCCCAGAGAAGTGGTAGTAAAAAAATTTGGATTTCACCACTGCGGAGCAGGTATGTAAGTTCCCGTAATAAATCAATGTTGAACCTTTGGGTCAGTTTTTGACTCCTGCAGATAGACCTGACAAGTCCTGATAGTTTTTCTGGCAAGATTTCATAAGTGCCATTGCCACCTTCCTAAGGTTGAGAGCCAGTGACTGGCCCAAGGTCATTCAGCTAGTTTTTGGGCCTAAAATGGGACTAGAACTCACAGTCTCCCAGTTTCTATACTGGTGCCTTAAACACTACACCAAATTTGCTCTCGAATTCAAATAAAACTTGGGAAGAGTAATTCTTAGAAACTCAGAACAGCAACTCACTGTTCCCGCCAGATTCCTTGAAAGTAATTGTGATAAAATATGGATGGATATTTCCACCCCCTTAGTTTTCCAATAGTCCTCGATTTATGACCATGATCATGTCCAAAGTACATTTTGTATGTATTTTTCCCAGTGGTGAAATGTAAAATTTGTTATTACCTTTTCTGTGGGCGTGGCTTGGTGGTGGTGGTGGGAAGTAATGTGACTGGGTGGGCGTGGCCAACTTTTGTTTTACTTTTAAAAGCATTTTTTCTACAACCCCTTCGGCTGAAGAGGTTATAAAAAAAAATGCTTTTAAAAAGCTCTGACGATCCCAGCTAAGCTGCGCAATCATCAGAGGCTGTTTTTTTTTTACTTTTAAAAACATTTTTTCAGCCAAAGAAAAAAATGCTTTTCAAATAATAAAAAAAAAAAGCCTCTGATGATTGTGTGGCTCAGCTGGGCATGGGGGGATGGGGAGGGATTTTTGCTACCAGTTCTCTGAACCACCCGCCGTCATCACTACCAGATCGGGCAATCCGGTCTGAACCAGGAGCATTTCACCCCTGATTTTTCCCTAATGTACAGTTTCTCAGAAGAAGCTACAGTATGCTCCCTATTCATCATGTCCTATTAGTATTTTTCCTTCTAGGTGAGTCCCCCTCTACATATCGTCCTGTATCCCATTTTAAGCCGGAGAACTGCATCACCATATTTGCAAAAAGCACAAAACTCAAATTATATCCATGTTTCACTTTACATTTTTGTTTGAAAACGCAAGCCGAATACACGTTAGTTCCTTTCCTAGCTGTAATTCTTAAGCCTAAAAGATTTAAGATATTAATTATCAAGTATGGTATATAATTTATTACAGTCTGTTATCTTTCCTTTAAAAGCAATCTACCACTGGGGGAAAAAGTAATCATACACAATTTGTATGCATTGATGACTGGTTGCAAGTCAACGGGGCAATTTATACAATTTATGATTTCTGGAGTTGGAGGCAGCATATATAATATTGCTTCTACCAATTTTTTTTCCCACAACAATAACAACTCTGTGAAATTGGATGGGCTAAGAGAGATCTGTTTAGGGAGTCATCCAGGTCATGGTAGTCCCAACGATGCTTTTCCAAAAGGCAACTGGACTTTGTTTTTCCTTGAAGAGGTTTCGCTTCTCATCCCAGAAGCTTCTTCAGTTTCTCTGCCATTCAGTCAGAACTGAAGAAGCTTCTGGGATGAGAATCGAAACCTCTTCAAGGAAAAACAAAGACCAGTTTCCTTTTGGAAAAGCACCTTTGGGCTAAGAGGAACTGATCAACCCACTTATGACTGTATGGCTGTAATCTTGTTCCTGGTATCTGTAAGATTTATATTGATTGTTTCCTAATAGGATTTGATTCCTTGTGTGTCCAATCCCACTTGGCCAATAAAGAATTCTATTCTATGAAAATTTGGGTTGGTCATGTTACTGGTCTGTTTTACAACCATTATGACTAATGCCCCTAATAGGCAGGCTGTCAACTTGCAAAACATCCCTGCCCTGCTCTCAAGTTGCCATAGACAAGCAGGATGGGAAACCGACGAAGCAGCTGGCAGCCAAAGACAGGAGTGCATTTCAGACATACCTTTCTCAAGGTCATATTCCAGGGTTACCCATAGAGGCTGGAGTGGAGTGGTTTTTACAACCCGTGAAATTGCTCTGTTGGTGAATGTGATTGATGACACACCCTGGGGGGAGTTGAGAAACAGGGTCATGATTAGGGCCGTAAATTGCATCGGGTCAGAGTTGGCTTCATTTGGGAACGCGTCGACATGGAGCTCCTAATAAATAACTGGATTTCTTTTGAAGCTTGGCTCGAGGCTCTTGATTTAATTTGTCGGAACCCTGACACAGGCTCCATTATGGTCAGAATTTGAGAACTACCTATATAACCAAATGACTTCTCTAGAAAGCTGAAGTAACAGTCGCCTAGTATCATGTACTTTAAGTACTATTCCCAATCCCCCCCCCCCCACTCTTTCCAGGCTCCAGAGTATCCATTTTCCTGAACAATAAGACAATGACTGGTTTTTAGAGGTGGTTCCCCAGCCTGCCAATCCTGTTTTAATGAGTTTGGATAAAGGGGTTAAGGTATAGGAGCAATGGGGAAAGAAGGCCACCCATTTATTCATGCTTGTATGCCTTCCGTCTAATTTAATTGTGCAAATGGAGCCAATTGATTTTCACATTTAATTAATTATGAATTATTGGAGGCAATCCAGCTGCAGAAAAAAAAAGTCAGGAGGAGGTCAGGAGGAGCAGAAAACTTTTAGCTGATGACATCTTGCTCACAAGACGAAACCTGTCTTGCCGTCTACATATATCTGGATGACCTTCCTTCGGAGCACAAGGAGGGAGTCGGTAGCAACTAGAGCAAGCAACAAGGATGGTAAATGGTGACACTGCCTTTATTTATTTATTTATTATTTATTTATTTTCTGGCTATCCAAAGAGACTCTGGGAGGATTACAGTGCAGTTAAAATTATAAATATAAAAACAATTACATTTTTTTAAAAAAAAAAACCAGTTGCAAATTCCAAGACTTAAATATGATGTTATGGCTCGCCAGCAGAGCTGGCAGCAGATTTGGGCAGTGAGGAGGTTGGGGAGGAACATGGACCAGTCCTGGAGTCTGAGGAAGGCTCTGATGAGGGCTCTGTGTTGGAGGCAGAGAGGGGTCCAGGGCCGTATGCCAGTTATCAGCTGCCTTCGGAGTCAGACATCAGTGAGGCAGATGAACAGCTGGAGCCTGTTGCCAGTGTGTGCATGCACAAAGTTGCCAGATGAAGGGAACAGCTAAAGGACAAGGGTCGACTTGGGAGTAAGGCCACAGGTGGACGATGAAGGGCCCCTCCCAGAGGGAATAAAAGGGGAGCGAAAAGGGAGTCAAGTTTGCGGGAGACAATTAGTTCATTCCTGCATTCTTGCCAAGTATTGAGGCATCTGAAAGATATTGGCCTGGCTGCTCTCCAAGCCTGATAAAAGTAATTGTGAACTATCTTGAAAGACTGTGGGAGAGGAAAGTCTTTGCTGGAGAGGAATTCACTGTAAATTAAATAAAAGGGATTTATCAGGATGAGGACTCGGCTTTGTGCTGCTGGGGGAAGCCTAGGTCAGAAGATATGGACTAAAAACCCAAGGGCCTTCTCTGTCACTGCACCAACCACCTACAGCCACTGGGACCCCAAACCAACTGGCAGAGCCTTTAAGGTCTTTTGGAAGGCCAGAAAATGGGGCAGATCTCACCCTCCAGTGGCAAGATATTTCAAAGGGCGAGGGCCACAGCGGAAAAGGCTCTTTTCCTAGACTCTTCCAAATGAAATTCCTTAGCTGATGGGATCCAAAGCAGGTCCCTTCTGCCAGAAAAGTGGGGCAGGCCAATTTCACTGGGGCCAGATGGTTCCCAGTGAACCATCCTCAACCTATGACTGTGATTGCAAACCTATGGCATCTTCGGGCACGTGAAGTGTTGCCCTAGTTCAGCTCCAGCATGCATGCACATGCTGGCCAACTGATTTTCAGCTGTCCCCGCCCATACCTCCCCTCTTAGGAGTCTCCATGCGGCCTGTTTAGGATGCCAGGTAAGTACAGGGCTCACACGGAGGTTCTGGGAGAGCATTTTCAGTCTCCAAACAGCTTCCGGGGGTGGGGGAGGCCATTTTCACCCTCCCCAGGAAAGCTTCTGGAACACGGGGAAGGCGAAAAATGGGCCTACCTGGCCCACCGGAAGTCAGGAAACAGGCCATTTCTGGCCTCTGGAGGGCCTCCGGGGGAGTGTGGGAGGCCATTTTTGCCATCTGGAGGCTTCAGATAGGCCTGCTACGCCCAAAACAGGCACGGGGGGGGGGTGTCATGCGTGCATGTGCGGGGGAGTGTAGGGGGGTTATGTGCGCATGTGCAGGGGAGCGCAGGAGTTCATGTGCTCAGCCATGGCGGGCATGGGGGGCATTGAATTATGGGCGTGGGCACACACATGTGTGATCCCCTGTGCTTCCCCCCACTTTTGGCACGTGATGGCAAAAAGGTTAGCCACTGACCTATGGCATAAAGGGCTTTAAAGGTAACAACCTTCACCTTATGGACTTGCATCTGCACATCTGTTGCACCTGATGGCATTTTCACAACACGATCATCATGAACATATCAGGAACCCCGGTGGGCCAGTGGTTAGATTGTAGCATTGCAGGCAAACTCTGCCCACTGCCAGGAGTTCGATCTCGACCACTCAAGGTTGACTCAGCCTTCCATCCTTCCAAGGTTGGTAAAACGAGGACCCGGATTGTTGAGGACAATATACAAATAATGCTTCCACATTGTAAATCACCCAGAGAGCGTTTGAATTGCTATAACAATGTTGGACAGGTAGCATGCAAGAAGATACAATTTTCGTTGACTCGAAGGCCACAATCTTCTTTTGTACAGCAAGGAAAAACTCATTGCGTGGCAAACTTAGGAGGAAATAAACTACTGTATTACCTACAAGCAAAAAGTCCATGGATGGTTAGAGACTGCAATTTTATTTGTGAAGGGGATTTTAATGGGAAGCAAAATCCCAATCACATTAATTCAGAATACCTGAACTTTCAAAACTTGTTCTGTTGGAATAGCCTCCCAGATAAGAGTAGAAAATGATCCATTTGGCAATTTTTGGTAATATTTGCCTGCTTTATGCGTAGACAGATGATTCTGGATATCTTGAGGGATTATGGTAAATATGTTTTGAGAACAGAGGAAGTCATTTGAATGTATAAATCTCAAAACATATTCAGGCTTTGGGGAAGCTTCCCTTAAGCCCAGCTCTTTAGGAGACCTCGGGAGAAGTTAAAAGAGGCTGCAGTGGCTCCTCCGATTAAAAGAATGCAACAGTTTTCACATGTAGCACATCTGAAAATTGTCCCTTCAGATTTATAAAATCTACTACAGCACTTGATGTGATCTGCTGGTAGGTTTGCTCATGGCCAATGTGTGGTGTAGCAATTCTGCCAATACATTTAGAATGGAATGGAATCAGGGATGGGCTTCAAAAATTTTACCAAGGGGTTCTCTGCCCGGTTGCTGGGTGGGCGTGGCCATGGTGGGCGTGGCCTAGTCAACCTCCTGCACCACAGCAGGGGGTGGAGCATTTTTTCCCCTCCCCAAGCTCTAGAGGCTTTCCTTGAGCCTGCGGGAGGGTGAAAACGGCCTCCGGAGGCCCTCTGGAGGCCGGAAACGGGCCCATTTCTGGCCTTCCCAAACTTCCAGTAGGCCCATTTTTTGCCTTCCCCAAGCCCCAAGTGCATGCCTTGCACTTACCTGCATTAAAAATGGGCTGCATGGACACTCCTGGGAGGGGCGAGGTGAGGCAGGCGGAGCCAGCCAGGAGTGGAATTTGGGGGTTCTCTGAACTGCATAGAATCTTAGCAGAGGTTCTCCTGAACCCCTACGAACCCCCAGCAGCCCACCCCTTAATGGAAGGGAAGGGAAGAGAACGGAATGGAACAGAACAGAACAGAATTCTTTATTGGCCAAGTGTGATTGGACACACAAGGAATTTGTCTCCAGTATCTAAACTCTCAGTGTACATACAAGTAACAAGTGATAAATCACAATCATAGTCATAATAAAATACATTCATCATAAATCATAAGATATAACACTTAATAATATTCATAGGATACTAAATAAACAATCATCATAAATCACACTAGGATACTAAATAAAGCAATATAAATCATACGATGCAAGCAGCAAGTTATAGTTGTAAAAAGATAAGGAGATAGGTAATAGGAAAGATGAGAAGAATAATAGAAATACAGCCTTACTGGATAGTTTGACAGTGTTGTGGGAATTAGCAGAGTGATGGCATGGGGGAAAAAACTGTCCATGTTCTTTGCTGGTTGAAAATAATGAGAATTGTGGCCAATTAAAGGCCTCAAGATCAGAGAAGGTTAACTAAGAATGGCCTGACTTCAACACATTAAATTTTCATGATGAAAGAGAGAGAAACAGGACACGAAGTTTACAAGAGGACAATGCTGGGACTCGGAATCCGAGCCTTCCTAATAAGCTCCTCTATTCTTCAGAATTATTTTGGACATATTTGCTGAGATTTGCAACTGCAGAGGGTTACAGGAATCTGATATGTTCGCGGTAAGGCATAGTGTATCCATAAAGCCCCAGCCTAATTAATTTGAAGGCTCTTTATCCCAGGTGGTTGTCCAGGTAGTCTGTCATACCCCCATCGGAGCCTGAATCTGGGGGGCGGGGAAGATGAATTGGAACCTGAGCTGGCAGAGATTAAGGGGACGGCTTCATTAGCTTCAGAGGAAAATGGGAAAGGGCAGGGCCAGTCTGGCCAGGGCTTTTCAGGATTAGGACAGTTTGTAGACAGGGAGGAACAGGGGCAGGATGAACATGCGAGACAGAGCTCAGGTGGGGAGCAAGGACCACACCCTTCTGATCTGAGAGCACGGAGAGTGGAGAGTGAAGGCAAGAACAGTGCAAATTGAGCAGACTACTTGGGAGAAGAATGCTCCACCCAGCTTCACAAGGCACACGTGGGGAATGAGACTTAAGGAGATGCTGTGGGGAGGGGCATTTGTCAGGAACAAACACTGATTTCCTGAAGTGTTGAGTGCTTGAACTTCCCAAAGTCCTTACATTCTTTCTGGCTTTCTGGACTAATTACCTGGATCCTTTGCTTCCTGAACTCCTTGATTTGCCCTGCTGGATTGATTGCTGTGCAGCCTTGGGGTACACAGCACTGGACTGGACTATTTGCAGCCAGAGGCTGCTTGAGGTGTGTATGGGAGTTTGACATCTCTTTGCTCTGGGACTGGCTAGAAATGTGGGAGCATTCGGAAAAATTTGGAGCAATAAAGAATGGTTTGAAGTGCCAGCTGTTTGTATTATCTCTGTGCTGTGCCCCGGGTCATCACATAGTCCTTGTTTAGCAACCACAATCATGACTGGCACGGTTGTTAAGTAAAGTGGTCACTGAGTGAAACCATCCCTGTGTTCATGATCTTCAACTTTCCTTTGCTTTATAGCCCTGTGAAGGTTATAAATACAGGCATTAGCCATACTTCATCTCTGTCGTAATTGTGAGTGGGCATTAAACGAGGCAATCACTGTACGAGAACTGCCTGTAACAATAATCTCCAGACCCTGCTAATTTGAGACATTAGTTGATATTAGTTTTCGGTGCAAATCAAGGCTCTTCCCTGTAATTGCTGTTGAAGCAAAGAAAGGAACATTCTAGGCACATCTTGAATGTTCAGCTGTCACAGGGAGAAAAAACAGCTTTTTAAAAAAACTTGAGGAGAGATAAGGCAAAGGCAGTGTTAATGCAAATAGCAACTGTATGAAATAATGCAGCAGAATCACTGTAGACATGTTCAATACCCATACAGATGGAGGCTGTGCAGAGATCTAGACTGGAAAAATAAATGTGATTTGCAGTCCGTGTAGTATTCCACACTTTTGTTGTGGCCCATCAGCGGCCTGTGCAGCTAGTAGCTGATTCCAACAGCGAGGAGGCTGGTGTGGTGCTGCGCCAGCAGCCTGTGCAGCTGGCGCTCGAGTTGGACAATGAGGAGGCTGGAGAAGATGTGGTGCCAGAGGCAGGGATTCAGCCAGGGCCTCCAGAAGCTCCCATAAGTGAAGAGGAAGAAGAGGAGGAGCCTCTTCTCGATGCACAAGTGCGCAGAGCTGTTAAAAGGCAGAAGTGGCTTCTCAGGAGGAGGTCTCCTCGAGAGTAAGGGTTGGGGCTAATTGGCCACTCCCCTAGCCTACTTAAGGAAGGACGACGACTGAGGCAATTTGCAGGGAACAACTTCGTTCATATTCCTTCGCATCTTGATTCCAGAAACGCTTGATTCGGCTCTTGTTTTTCTCTTGTCAGTTTTCCTGCAAATTGCTTCTGGGCATTCTGCCAACCACAGTAAGATTACGGTTATCTGAAATACTGTGCCTTAGAACTGAGTTATTATTCTTTGGATTCTTGTCGGCTGTTCAAGAAGTTAAATTAACAGCCCTTATTCAGAAAAGACTTATTTAGATTGTACTTGTGTTCGAACAAGTACTAAGAAAGCTCATTAGTAGTCCTTAATTAGGTTTGCACGGACTTTGTGTGTGCTGCGTTCTTTGGGGTCTGTAGCTGGGGCAGAACAACCTTAAACCAAATGTATCTTTTTCTAGGTTCATGCAGCCACTGCGTAGGATTGCTAACTAAATCCAGGAAGCACTTTAAGGTATTCCCAACAGGTGCAACCTGCAGACCCTCACATGTGCTGAATTTCATTTTCTCCTTTAGGTCTGGATTTCTACGCAGCTCTGGGACTGTTGTCTTTCCTGCATGGGTACCACATTTTGGACCTTTTTTGAAATAAAAAAACATGGGAGAAAGACAAACTAGGACCAGGAAGAGGAAAAATTCTCAGGAACGACTTGCCAATGTTCTTGAGAGTTTCCATGGGAGAAAAAATGATAAGAGAAATTGCTTTTGTTTAGCGTTGACAAATAGAACGGTGAGAGGCTGGAGAAAGAGATGGCTTCTTGCGTTTAGCCACATGCAGCATGTCTGGGTGACCTGAGATGACATTTTGGGATCCTGAGAATAGTTTTCTCTTTTGAAAGCTTTTTCTCTTCAGGCGGAGTTAATTTTGATCACGAAGACAATGCTGCTCCATGCTACGAGTGCGTTAGCCAGAGGATCACTGCTTATCATGGATGGCCATGTAATTGCTTCAGTGACGTACGTTGAGTTCCTTTCTCGGTGCTGAACATGTGGCTCAACTGAACACTTGCCATCTGTCTGCCTTGCTCGCCATTGACTTCAAATGTGCCTCCCAGGTGAGGTCTACTCTTAAGAAAGCCCCATTGAACTTTCCAAATATTTCTTTCCAAAATAAATTGTCAAAACTGCCTATGATCGTTTTCTTTAAAGTTTGCTAGTAGCTGCCATAGCCAGGGAGGAGGGGGCATTTGGGGGGGGGGGCAAGAGTGTAAAAGAATGGAGGTGTAAAAGAATGTTGTGGGAAAATGGAAGAGTATGGACACTTAACAGGAACCAGAGGTGCCAAACTGCACCATCTTCCTGCCTTCAAGGACGCTGGCCCTCGGAAAGGAACTTACTGCAGCGCCAGAAGCAGCAGGTTGCCAAAACATTGGAACAGGACCTGATTGGGCTATTCCTCCGGGGGGGAAGGTTTTGGATATTGGGGATTGCTTTCCATATTTGATTTTTTTGGTGTGATTTTTCTTCCTCGCTCATGCTGCACTCGGCATCTCTAGTAAAAGTACCGTTTCTCTAACCTCTATGGAGCCAAGGGTTGTTCTTTCCTAGGGAATACACTGAGGCCAGTCTGATGTAAATATTGCAAGAAGTCCTCGACTTATGACTCCCTTTGGAACCATTGCTAACTAAGAAGGTTGCCATGGCCACTTTAGCAATCTTTTTCTGCAATGATAGCAATAGCAATAGGCCTTAGACTTTAGACTTAGGCCTTAGGCTGCAAAGAGTGCTTTGCAGTCCCCTCTAAGCAGTTTACAGAATCAGCATATTGCCCCCAACAATTTGGGTCCTCATTTTACTGACCTCAGAAGGATGGAAGACTTGAGTCAACTTTGAGACAGTCAGGATCGAACTGCTGGCAGTTGGCAGAATTAGTCTGAAATACTGCATTCTAACCACTGTGCCACCACAGCTTAGATAGCAATAGCACTTAGAGTTATATACCGCTTCACAGTGCTTTACAGCCCTCTCTAAGCAGTTTACAGAATCAGCCTATTGCACCCAACAATTTGGGTCCTCTTTTCCTGAGTCAACCTTGAGCCTGGTGAGATTTGAACTGCCAAATTGCAGGCAGCCGGCAGGCAGCAGAAGTAACCTGCAGTACTGCACTCTAACCACTGCGCCACCATGGCTCATACTTAAGTGAATCAATGCAATTGTTACATGGATCATGCAGTCATTAATCCATCTTCTCCCATTGACTTTGCTTGCTGGAAGTTGGCTGGGAAATTGGCTGCTGCAACCATCATTAATATGTGCCAGTTGTCAAGTGCCTGAATTTCGATCACATGACCATGGGGAAGCTACGACAGTTGTAAATGTGAGGACTGGTCATGAGTTACTTATTTCAGTGCTGTTATAGCTTCAAATGATTGCTAAATGGAGACTTGAAGGAGCAGAAGAAAACTATAACCAGAAGCAACAAATCCTGTTGTCCCAAAAGCATCCTTTCCCCCCAAAAGCAACTGGACTTCCTTTGTTCCTCCTTGAAGATGTTTCGCTTCTCATGCAAGGAGCTTCTTCAGTTCTGAAGGATGAGAAGCGAAACATCATCAAGGAAGAACAAAGAAAGTCCAGTTGCCTTTTGAAGAAAAAATAAAAGCACCTTTCAGACAACCACGATCTGGATGACTGAGCGTTTAACTAATCCCATTCTATTTTCCAGATTGGAATCCTATAGGTGCTAACTTGTTGGAAATGCTCATGGAATTCAAAACAGGATATCATTTGTGAGTTGGTATGTATAGGATTGATGGGACGCAGTGGCTCAGTGGCTAAGATGCCAAGCTTGTCGATCGAAAGGTCGGCAGTTCAGCAGTTCGAATCCCCAGTGCTGCGTAATGGGGTGAGCTCCCATTACTTGTCCCAGCTTCCGCCAACCTAGCAGTTTGAAAGCACGTAAAAAATGCAAGTAGAAAAATAGGGACTATTTTTGGTGGGAAGGTAACAGCGTTCTGTGTCTTTAGCGTTTAGTCATGATGGCCACATGGAGACGTTTTCGGACAGCACTGGCTCTTCGGCTTTGAAACGGAGATGAGCACCGCCCCCTAAAGTCAGAAACAACTAGCACATATGTGCAAGGGGAACCTTTACCTTTATGTATAGGATTGGCTCTCTGGAATTTGCTGGATGTTGCAAAGCAGGCATTGCGATAATTTATTTAAAGGAGTATTATGAAGCAGCCAATTAATTTTCCACCTTGAACGATAAAAGGCCATCCTTCTCATTTTGTTCTTTAAAAGCAGAGAATTTTGGAAGCCCTGGGGATCTGTTTGACATGACCCACAAATCAGTTTCCTCATCCACCATGCATGCAAGCTAACTCTTGAGACTAAAGGGAAGACCTCTGCCAAGATAAAATGAATTAAATGATCGCAAGATCATTCAGATTGTCTTCCCACTTCCCCCTCCATTCAAAGTGTTGGCAATAATAGTAGCGGTAGTAATAAGGCCCAGCAGCAGCAACTGGTGGAAGTTACTTTGGGTTTTGAATTTCTGGGCATGTAGTCTCTAAAGAATCTTATAAACTTGTTTCCTGAAACTCAGATGTCATTTAAGATTTGTAAGATTAATAGAAATCTCCAAGCTGGCATCAAAGGCTATTCTGCAAGGAATTGCTTTGCTTAGTCACAAAGACAATCAAAGCGAGCACAATAGCAAACAGAAAATGAAAGGAAGCACGTCTGCATAGACAACTGGGACAGTGTGCAAACAAGCCATGTAAAATGCGCATTATTAAGTGTGTATAAAAAGATACAGAAGATGGGCCAAAGGAATGGAAAGAGTTCAAACTGGGGAAGACTGAATACGTTTTTGTTCCTCAACTCAGGATCACAGAGGTGTTAAGAGTTAGCTCACAGTCAATGAAAACAAGATAAGAACAAATTTAATCATTGCAAAAATAAAGAATGTAGAGAAACAAGCTAGCCATTTCAAAAGAGGAGGCCAAGCAGTCTGTTGAGTAGGGCAGGAAACACAGTGACACAATAGCTTGAGTTGTTTTGGTGTCTAGGGTTCATTTCTGAGTTAGAGCAATTGCTGGTTATGACTCCTTTTTAAAATAAATATTACTACTGGGAAACTCCCAGCCAGGAAGGGAGGGGGACTCAAGCAAGGAATCATTGTGCTGCCACAAGAGACCCAAGACTGACCCCTCCTAAGCTCTGTAGAACCTTAACTATCTGTTCTCAAGGGAAGGCAAGCATATCTGGAAAGATGCCTGTAATATAGGCAGAATACAATAGAATAGTTAGCTTCAACTCTATACACGGATCTGGTTGCTGACTCCTGACAATTACCAATGTTAAATTCTTGGATTTTTTGTAAATTCACCCCTATCTGTGGGATGAAGTCCGGCAATATGTGACATCACATGACTTTCTTCTGGCTGAAGAATAGGGTAGCTTATTAGGAGAGGCTCAGATTCAGACATTTTAAATTTAAACCCCAAGAATTCCTAATCAGTAATACAATGTTCTTTTGCATATGGACTTTTGGGTCAAATCCTTGGAATTTGGGTCAAATCAGAATCCAAGAAGGGATGTCTTTTAAGCATCATTCCTATGGATGGCTAGAGAACTTAGCAAATTAAGTACTCCTTTAAAGGAGTAATAACTCTTTTTCATTGACACACACACTTAAAAATAAACGAATAAAGGCAAATATACATGTCCCAGGATAACGTTGCAGGATCCAATCTGGATTGTTCTCTGGGACCAGAAGTTTTGTCTTCTGAGCTTTCAGATTCATGCTGGAGCCCATCCTCAGGGAACTGAGTTGTTCTCTGTGTGGTACTTTATAAACTGGGGGGTGGGGCTAAGACAGCACTGAGCACTCAAAAGTGAGTGGTCAGATGGGGAGACCCAAACTCAATTGGTAGCCTCACGTTGCAATAAAAAATGACATTGTCGTAAAAATATCCCAATACAAAACCAAAGATGAAACCACAAGAAATAAATCTTACTTTCAGAGGTTTATTTCATGAGAAACTTGGAACATGAACAATACAACTTATATCAATAAACCATTGCAATGAGGTCCAGAGACAATAGCTAGGTCCAGCAAGGAATAGCTACAGCCAATGGCCCCAAACTCATCCCAAGACATTCTTTTTATACTTTTCTGCATGCATTTCACAATTTACTTCCTTGTTCTCTTTTACTGACAGACAGTCTCCACATATACCCATGTACATCTCCAACCTCTAATCCATTGGCTACTTTCAGTTCCCTATTTCTCACAGTTTCTTTTCTTTTTCTTTTGAAATTTTTATTTATTTTTTTCTCATAAACTTATCTTAAATGTATAGTTTCTTATCTAACATACACGTTTTCTTTTAGTTTTCATACTAATACAATCTTCATCCTAAACAACTTAAGTATATTCGGGGTTGCTCTTCTACCATTTCATCTCCCTTGTTTTACAACAATCCTTCTTCTCCCTCTCCTCTCTTCTCACAGTTTCAACGTTCTGATTCCAAATATATTTCAAAACTACCCACTTTGCAAAACCACAGCAACAGCTCAGCAGGATTACAAGTAGTTCGGATGCACTTTGAAATCTTTCTATCTAAAACTTTGGTTCATGTAGTTTTTTTTAGGGCCTACTATCTTTCTGAGACTTATGGACTCCGGTAGTCCAATAGACTATTTGTCCATTTCTCACAACATGCAGTCAATTTTGCATCTATTAAGATTGTTGGATGAGCAGGCACAAAAACAGCCAGGGAGGTGATTGAAACCTGGGAAACAGGCCCCTCATCAATCATCAGGAGTGCTGATGTACCCCCTGCTTATCAAGTACCATATTTTTCAGAGTATAAGATGCACCTTCCCCTCCCCCAAAAGAGGGTGAAAATCTGGGTGTGTCTTATACTCCGAATGTAGCCCTGCCCAGATTCTCGAACGGAGGTTTCAGAGGCTGAAAAAAGCATCAGGAACGAAGCTTCACAAAAAATTGTCCAAACAGAGCTTCAGAAAAAAATTCTCAAACAGAGCTTCAGAAAAGAAGCCCCCAAACAGAGCTTCTGTTTCGGAGGCTTTTAGAGGCAGGATTTTTTTTCCCCCTGAAACGGAGTTTCAGAAGTTTCAAAGGCAGAAAAAAAAGAAAGAAAGGAAAAAAAAAAAAAAAAAGCAAGGCACAGAGCTCACAACCAAGGAACCTTTTGTAAAATTCACATCTGGGAACAGCTGATTTGGGGTATTCCGGGAGGCCGATCAGCTTTTTTAAAATTTTCCTTCCCAAAAACTAAGAGACGTCTTATACTCTGAAAAATACTATACTTTGAAGGCTGGGACTTGACAGCATAAGAAAAAAACAACCAATGACTTAATAGCCAGCCATCAACGACCCCAATCTACCTCTAAAAAGCTACACACAACAGCCATCATAGCAATACCACACACAGAACTGCCCAGAGCAGACAGAGAAGTTCCCTGAGGATGGGCTCCAGCATGAGTCGGAAAGCTCGGAAGACAAAACCTCTGGTCCCAGTGACCGACCCGGATTGGATCCTTAAAAATAAGCGTTCATGTAGTACATAATTGGAAATTCTTTCTAAGTAACTTTCTGCGTCTGCTATTCTTTCAGGCATGCAAAGCCTTTTGCTCAGTTGGTTGGAATTGATGGGAATGGTGCAGGGGTGGTAGTCACTTACTTTCCCTACTGGTTAGCAAATGCCCATGTGTCCACATGCACCCTGCCTCAAAAACGTGCCTAAATAGGATGGCATAGAGCCGGGGTGGTGGAGTGGGCCCACTTTTCAGGCAAACTAGTCTGAACCGGCTGAATACCAGCTCTGGAGTTGTGAGTCTGGGAGCATCTGATCGGAGCTGTGGATCTTAAAGAAATCATTTAACATGGTTTGGATTAGCGCTTGTCTGCCCAGGAAAAAGGAAGCCGTTCCTCTGTGGATATAATTCAGCTGCATTTGATCCTTTAAAGCAGGAGTCCTCAAGCTTTTTAAACAGGGGGCCAATTCACGGTCCCTCAGACTGTTGGGGGGGGCGTGGCTAGGTGGTCATGTGACTGGGTGGGCATGGCCAATTTAGCAGTCTAAACAATACACACAAATTAAAGTTTAATTTGTTATGCTCCTGGGGGTGGGAAGCAGGTTAGTGAAGGAATGTGGCCAACTTGGCCTTGTGTGAGGGACTTCTGTTTGCGTGTGTGTATGTATGTATGTCTCCCTTTTTCTGTCTCTCCGGAGGCCGAGGAGACCAAAAATGGATCAGTTTTTGGCCTCCCTGGCATCCAGAAGGTAGATGGGGGCTGGCGGGTAGGCAGAGCAATTGGACAGAGCAGCTTCATGGTCCTATGTGGGCCAGATTAATGGCTTGGGTGGGCCGTATCTGGCCCACGGGCCGTAGTTTGAGGACCCCTGCTTTAAAGAGTCTTGATAGGTTCCCAGTCTAAGTAAGAAGAACTTCAGATTTAAGTTTGGGACTGCACCAGGAGTTCTGTTGAGCGGTAAACTGATATCTTAGGGAAATAGAAATGTATTAAAAAGGCAATTTTAAATGTCTTCATGGGTGTTACAACCAAATGCTTAATACAAATGTTCCTGCTTCAGTGACCAAACGTTTAGAAGCATTAAAAGAAAATTAAAGGTTAATGCATGCTGATAAAAAAGAAATAAAAATGACATCAAATGACATCCTTCATTCTGGTGACAGCGGGAGATCAAGGTTTATTTCTTCTAGGAACAGGCATAAGCTAGAGAAGCTGGTTCCGGGATCATAACGAGGATTTTTTTAAGCCAATAAAAAGAGAGAAACCCAAATTATGTGGACTTATCATAAGAAAACATTTGCAATTTCCAGAACTATATATTTGACTGGTCCTCAAAGTACCGAACTTTAGATTCTGGAAGATATTCTTAGGCCAAGAAGAAAAAAGTTCTAAGCTTAATTTGATACGGGTTTCAGTTTAACTTCCAAAATTACTTGTGGGGCTGCCATCTTCCTACTGTTTCTGCCCATCCCACCAGTTTTAGTAGAAAGGGCTCTCAGAATCTCTCCTACTAAACAATGTACTGTATTTTTTGGAGTAGAAGACACACCTACCTTTTTTGGTGAGGAAAAGAAGAAAAAGAAATCTCCCTCTGCTTCTGCCTCTGAGCAATTTTGCCTCGTTGCAGCAAATAGCAAACAGCCTGCTTTACTTTCATTTTCATTTTCAGCATAGCTTGATTAGCACAAGGAAAAAAAAATGCTCCAGCAATTTATCTGTTTGAATCAAGCAGCAGAGCCCTGCGCAAAACAGCTGAGAGCAAATCAGCTGAGAGCCAGGAGGCTGATCCAATCAACTTGTGCTAATTAGGCTGTGCTGAAGCTGAAAGAAGGTGGGTGGTTTTTTTTTTTGCTGTTTGCTTGCAAGGAGGTAACTGCTGAGAGGCAGAGGCCAAAGAGTGGGGGCCAGTGGGCAGACGGGGCTACATTCAGTGTATAAGACGCACCTAAATGTTCACTCCCTTTTGGGGGAGGTGCGTCTTATACTCCAAAAATACGGTAATCTTGTCAGACTCTGGAATCATGTCTTCTGCTCTGTGGAACAGCATCCCCTGGAGTTTTGGATGGCCTAATCACATTAGCCTGTCTCAAGACATTGAAAACCTGAGTGTTGTGGAAGCCTTTTGGGAAAAGTGTATTTTTGAGGTTTGATGGCTAATAACACCACTTTAAGGGATGCGGTGACTCAGTGGCTAAGACGCTGAGCTTGTTGATCGAAAGGTCGGCAGTTCAGCAGTTCAAATCCCTAGTGCCACGTAATGGGGTGAACTCCCGTTACTTGTCTCAGCTTCTGACAACCTACCAGTTCAAATCTTTACCTTTTCTTTTTTTAAAAAAATTGATTTATATGCCGCCCTTCTCTGGAGACTCAGGGTGGCTTACAATGCCTTAAGCAATAGCCTTCATACTTTTGTATATTTATACAAAGTCAGCTTATTGCCCCCACAACTGGGTCCTCAATTTACGTACTTTAGAAAGGCTAGAAGGCTGAGTCAACCTTGAGCCTGGTAAGATTGGAACTTTCAGTAATTGTAGACAGCTGGTGCTAATCACAATGCTTTTAGTCTGCTGAGCTATCCAGGCTCCTCCTTTATTTTACCTATTAGAAATAGAGAAAATGTAAAGACAAACAAGGGTGTTGGAAATGAAAAAGAGAAAAAATTGGCCATCGGTATCACAGAGATATCGTGGTACCATTTGATCATTTGCCAAATTTAAAATAATGGTGCCGTGAGGGTAGGCCATTTCCCTTTTGCCTCGTGGTCTTTTGGTGATATGACACAACTCTGTTAGCGAGCATGATTGCGACAGATGGTAGGAGGTCAAATGACTGGGTTGTGTATATTTTGTAAAAGCAATTAGCTGCAACACACACAACGGTATTGAACCGAAGAAGACGAATAGATCTCTAGACGAGCATCCGGCATTGATCTTGTTGAAAACCATCGATGAAGAATTCACCAAAAAGAGTAATGCTTCTTTAGTCTTGCATCAATAGACCTCTCATTCAGGTGGCAGAGGGTGGGGCTACTTTTCTGCTCGGTGTACTGTGTCGTGCCCTCCCCCCCCCCAAAAAAAAAGGAAAAGGAAAAAAGAAGGGGAAGAAAAATCCATGGCACAATTGATGTGAGTTGACATCCACCAGGGATAGTAATGACTCATGGTCTCTCTAGGTCTGCCTGCCTGCTTGTCTCTCTGTCTGTCTTGTACTGCTCTACATTGCCAGATTCTATTTATGACAAGCTGTTAAAATGCTAAAACACATGGGATTGCAAGAAATATTTTTGAAATTCCGACGCCAACCTACACACAACAGGAACAGCTAACGTTTGAGTTGCCAAATGTTCGGTGTCTCTTGTCAGTGTTTTTCCAGAGATCGTTCTTGAAATGTAAAAAAGAAAAAAGAAAAGAAAAGATACTGAGATTCTGGAAAAAGTACAGAGAAGAGCAACAAAGATAGGAGACTGGAGGCTAAGGCATATGAAGAACGGTTGCAAGGACTGAGTATGTCCAGTTTAATGAACGGTATGTCTAGTTTAACGGTTGCTGGACCTGGGTATGTCTAGTTTAATGAAAAGAAGGACCAGGGGAGACATGTTACGATATCTCAGGGGCTGCCAGAAAGAAGAGGGAGTCAAGCTATTCTCCAAAGCACCTGAGGTTTGGAGTTTCCATGGATGGAAACTAATCAAGGAGAGAAGCAACTTAGAACTAAGGAGAAATTTCCTGACAATTAGAACAATTAATCAGTGGAACAACTTGCCTCCAGAAGTTGTGAATGCTCCAACACTGGAAGTTTTTAAGAAGATGTTGGATAACCCTTTGACTGAAGTGGTGTAGGGTGCCTAAGCAGGGGGTTGGACTAGAAGACCTCCAAGGTCCCTTCCAACTCTGTTGTTTTGTGAATGCTGCCTTCTTTGGAATGGACACACACATGAACATACCCATGATGGAAAACTACACACATTTACTTCTGAGTAAAACCTTTACCTTAGTATAGACTTATTTCAAGCTATTTAGCTCTCGTCAGCTAGACATACCCTTTCTGGGATTTGAACCCAGGCTACTTGCATATTAGGTAGATGTATTTACCTCTAAACCATAGGCTCTCCTCACTTTGTTGACTATACCAGGGGAGAGAGATTAAGCTGAAGCAATATGCTTCATCCCATAGTTGGGTAGCCCGGAGAGATGGGTCTCATTGGAAAAAAATCACTCCAAGCTTATTGCAATAGCACTTAGACTTATATACCACTTTAGAGCCTTCTCTAAGTGGTTTCCTGAGTCAGCATTGTGCTCCCAACAATCTGGGTCCTCATTTTACCCACCTCGGAAGGATGGAAGGCTGAGTCAACTTTGAACCTGGTAAGATTTGATCTGCCAAACTGCTGGCAGCCGGTGATCAGCAGAAGTAGCCTGCAGTACTGCACTCTAACCACTGCACCACCACAGCTCTTATGGTTTCAATTACATGGTTATGGACACTGTCCTAATTTTTAAACACCATCCCTCGAGGAAATCTGTGAACAAATTCTTTGTCTTCCCTCTATGCTAATTTCCAAGGCTGCCTTTCCTGATTGGCACTAAGAAAAATAGATTTCTAATGCCTCAAAAGTTATTTCCCCATCGCCTCCCAGATTTTGTTTTTCTACTTCATTTTCCAGATACTCTAGAATCCCTTTCTAGTTGGATCTGTCTAGATGTGCGCTGTTATATTAAACTTGACTTTATAGTGGTGAGATGTAACATATCTCAGCCTTACTCTATCGTTAACCTAGTTGTTCTTCCTAGAAAACATCCCTAAGAAGAGTTTGCTCATGATTAAAACCCACGGGAGAAAATAGAAGGATGAGTTTCCTACACAGAATTACTTCTGACACCTGAAAATGAATTCCTGATGTGGAACATCATCTTGAGTACAGTATAGATTTCATCATCTGCTGCTGAGAATATCTTGGGACAAGGTCTAAGAAAAACAGCTGGTGTAGTCTGAAGTATGAATGACAACAATTGCCACCACGCTTAGGTGCCCACAACTTTTCCCTTCAGATCTGCAGGACATTCCTTGTTAAATCCAGCCAAGTACGCTAACAGTAACAGATGGTTTGCATCTTGTAAAACTATCTTATAAAAACATCAGAATCTTTCTCCTTTTTTCAAATGAATTTTCTTTTTAAAAGTCAGTATTTTATACAAAACCGCAGTGCTATTAATACTTTTGAAAGATCCAGATGTGATTCCTACTCACTGGGGAAATGCAAATCATGCATTCGCTCCATTTCAGAAATAAAACTTAATGCAATCAGTACATCACTTTTTTTGCACAGCCAAAAGAGTTGGGACAAACACCCATCAATCTATTTTGGCCCCCACGGTGGTGGTATTATTATTATTATTATTATTATTATTATTATTATTATTATTATTATTATTATTATTATTATTAGCTTTACAATATTTTTGTGCTGCTTTTCAACACAGTTAAAGTGCTTCAATTTGCAGCACATATCCAGAGATCTAGTTTCACTGCTCAAGAGGTACGATTTAAATTCTTTAATCCATAAATGTTCAGTCAAGACCAAATCTGGCTCTCCCTTTAAATCAGGGGTCTCCAACCTTGGCAACTTTAAGGCTGGAGGACTTCAACTCCCAGAATTCTCCAGTCAGTTTTGCAAATTCTGGGAGTTGAGGTCCTCCAGGCTTAAAGTTGCCAAGGTTGGAGACCCCTGCTTTAAATGTCCATTAAGACTATTGCTATTGAATGTATGCTCTTCCCTTTCCAAAGTTATCTACTTGGAAGATACAATTCAAGCATTCCAATGTTGAAGATTCATTAAAGATTTGATTTGAAGGATCAACAGAATTTAAAGAGTCCAGTCAAGTTGATGAATTCTTAACAATAGCAAGTTTGGTTGGAAAATTTTACATCCGAAGGGTATCCAGGTTGAAGTTGATATAACAGCACACTAGATCAAGCTTCCCCAGTATTAATGTATAGTTTTCAGAGATGGACCATAAAGAAGGATAAGTGCTGAAGAATTGATGCTTTCAAAGTGTGGTGCTGGAGAAGAATCTTGAGAGTCCCTTGGACTGCAAGGAGATCAAATAAATATGAGCCTAGCAGTGTGCAGAAGCTGCCAAAAAAGCCAACACAGTTCTAGGATGCATAAACAGAGGGATAGAATCAAGGTCACATGAAGTGTTAATACCATTTTATACGGCCTTGGTAAGGCCACACTTGGAAAACTGCATCCAGTTTTGGTCGCCACAATGTAAAAAAGATGTTGAGACACTAGAAAGAGTGCAGAGAAGAGCAACAAAGATGATTAGGGGACTGGAGGCCAAGCCACGCCCACAGAACCATAGTAAAAAAATTTGGATTTCACCACTGAGTTCAGCCCACATTTCTTAGGAAGCTGAAAACAACCATGGGTACATCTGTGGAGGTGATTAACCCAAGGAGTTATCTTTTTTTAAAGTAGAATGCTTGCTCTCGTTTCCTTTTAAATCTTAATGCAGAATCGTCTTTCATATTTGACTTCTAGCAAAATTAGTGGAGGCAAGGAAAAACGATCGTGAGGTTGATACCAGCCTAACTGAGCAGAACATTGCATTAACATGATAAATGAGGGTGCTAGAAGGATGGAATTTGTCAATGATATTCTCACATATCTCGGACTCCACTCCACAATTAAAAAAAAAAGCATACAACATTATCAGACAAGAACACTTGTCTACCTCTGATCCATTGTTGGCCTCCTTCTATTTCCTAGAATTACAATGACAGATGAAATTGTAATACTTCAAATGTGTTGATTATGGTGATTTTGAGCCCACTAGGGTATGACCACTCAATAGATAATTGACTATGTCCTTTCAGATATAATTTACATTAATGATCCCTGAGTGTGTTTGTCTATGTATTATATTATCTGATCAGCTGCTTCCTTTCATAAGAACTCAGTAATGGAGCGAATGGAATATTTTTGGATTTCTTGTGATGGATCTGAAGCCTTTTTTTTTTTAAAGGAACACATGGAAAGAGGGGAAAAAATGGAATGAAACAATTACCAGGTAAATCAAGAAACCTTTGTCTCTAGACAGCGTGGAGAAGAAAATACTTACTGCCACTGGCATAATTTCCAGTTTTGGACTGCTTTTACCCTCCAGCAAAACAATAAATTATAAAAAGGACAAGATACACTGTTGCCGTTCCGTAAAGTTAAGTAAGCAGAATCATAACTCTCCTGTTTGCTCTCTGTGTTTGTCTCAAAATAATAATATTTTGAGATAAAGGTAAAAGACTTGCCTGTCCAGTCGTGTCTGACTCTAGGATGCAACACTCATCTCTGTTTCTTTGCTGACGGAGTTAGCATTGTCCAAATACATTTTTTTAGTCCATGTGGCCAGCATGGCTATACACCGAGGTCAGTGGTGGGAACATCAATTTGAAGCTCAGTTGCTTACCTTCTAAGGCAGCCCCGGTAAGTAGAACAGCGGAGGCGCGGAAATCAGCTGTGCCACATGAATCAGCTGTGCCAGAAAGAAGGAAATATAGGACAGGATAGGGTGGGGGCAAGTGGGCGGAGCCAGCTGATCGTGGGCGCTACCAGTTTGCTCGAACTGGTCTGATCCAGCTGAATACCACTTCTGACCGAGGTGCATGGAACACTGTTACCTTCCCATCAAAGTAATACCTATTTATCTACTCACATGCGTTCAAACTTCTTAGTTGGCAGGAGGTAGGGCACATAACAGGAGCTCACTCCACCACGTGGCACTCGGGTCTTTCCAGCTGACAAAATCAGTGGTCTTTTACCGCTGAGCCCTCTCTAATTTTGAGATAGCCATGGAAATTGTAGTCCCAAATATCCAAGGAATACCTAGTGTGTGTCATTGGGTGGAGTGAGCCTTCCTCAATGCTCAACACAAAAACAGATGGTGAAGTAGGAGAGAGCAATCAATCAACGTTGGTTTTGAAGGAGAAGATACTTTCGAGTTCACTCGGAAAGGTTGCTCATCACAACTCAGGCAATGTGACTGTGATGGAATGTTGTCGAGATTCCCAGGAGGGAGGGGCTGCATTCCAGAGGAGCAAGAGACAACTCAGTTCAGATAGTTTCTTTTCAGAGAAAGAGGGTGAAGACCGTACTAGTTTCCACAGTATATGATTTCTGGAAATGTAGCGTGCTTTAGTTTGGCAATATTCTGTCTCTTGGTAAGGATCAATAAAGAAATCTGCTTGGAAGAATCACAACGTGTCTTTCTTGGTTTTTGGAACCTGACAAACCACAACTGTTACTTTTTATGGAAGACTTCTGGTTGAAACAGACATGACTCCTCATTTTTATTTTCTGCTGCACTACCCCAAAAGAGGACCCTGTTTTGACTTTTTCCATTCCAAGGAGGATGACATTCCAATGTTATTATTTCCACCCAGCATCTTTATTGCTATTAGCAGTGTCATATTCCAATTGTGCCAGCTAAATAGCATGTTGTTTGATAGCAAGTCTATTAAAATCACAATACTTGAGCTGCTGTAATAACAACTTCCACCAGCAATCAAGGTTTGCTTCTCCATTTTTGTAGCCGACATTATGTGGCAGTTTAATTCATTGTACACCAATTTCAGTTGTGCATTAATTATATGTTTCTGCACAGTAATTAACTAATCACTATGTCACTCCCTTCCTATTATGAAGAACCTCATTAATTCAAGACAGAATGCCTGATGCCTCGTGCCATTTTTATCACTCTCTCTTTTGCCTCTCACCCTCTCTCTCTCTCTTTCTTTTTTAATCTTTTTTCCTGCTTCTTGACTTATAATCAAATATGAAATTCATGTATTTTTAAATACTTTCTCAAGTCCTTTTTTCCCTCTAAAAAATTCATTGTGCCATGCCATCCTTTAAAATAATTTTTATTCATTATGCATTCCTTCGCCTTGCAATCAAAAGCTATTACAATAAACCCTGCATCTTGCTTTCTGTAAGGCAATGGGAATGCTGTGTCAACATTGATGATTTAATCCTCCTGTCTCCTCCCTTCCCCCAGCGGGTCTGCTGGAAAAAGAACAAGAATCTAAAAATGCAAACTTTACTGCAAGGTGAAGAGTTTCATTCACTCTCGCTTAAGATGGTTGTTTTCCACCGTTCTAGGATGTTAGTGGAATAAATGATTGCAAGAGACAATGCAGCCTAATCGTAAATTGCCAAGACCAGATGTTGACATTTCTGCAGTCTGAGAAGGCTAAATAGGCAACTTTTTGTTTTTCTTTAAATACAAAGAATGGGAAATGGTCCTGAGTGTTGACTTACTTGACCAACATGTTGACCCAGATGTTTTCAACTGTATTTCAAGGAAGGGAACAAACGTTTGGCAGCTTTCCTCTATTATCCTTGCAAATTAAGCATCTGAGGACAGGAAAAGAAGCAACAGGTGGAAGATCATGAAGGAGAGATCCATCCTAGAACTCAGAATAAATTTCCTGACAGTGAGAACACTTAATCAGTGGAATGGTTCACTTCAGGAAGTTGTCGGTGCCCGATCACTGGAGGTCTTCAGGAAGAAATTGGACAGCCATTTGTCTTGAATGGCATAGGGCCGTGATGGAAAATCTATGGTATGTGTGCCATAGGTGGCACACAGAGCCCTCTTTGCGGGCAAGCCAGCCATTGCCCCAGCCCAGCTCCACCACACATTGTGCATGCTTCCCACTGGCCAGCTGGTCTTTTGGGTCTCTGCCGTGCATGCAGTGGGGCCCTCGCATTGCATTTTGGGTGTTTGTATGAGTGCACCCTCCGCACCCCCTTTTGGGCCTGGAAGGCCTCCTGCATCAACCTGGAAGCCAAAAGCACAAGGATGAGGCCATGCACGATGTGTGTGTGTGCTTGCATTGCATTTTGCATTAGACGCTATCACAAGAAAGTCAAGGAGCACTTCATGTTCAATCTTCAAAGCCAGTTGCGTTCTGACAGGAGACCCTTCCCTTTAATTGCAGCACCTCTTATGAAGATGAGCTTGTCTTAATACTTGACAGTCTACCACAAGACACTAGGTTCACACACATGTTATCTCAACACCCCTCCTTTTTCAGTGTCCAATCTGTTCTGTGTTTAGGGTGAAACATGAACTGGCTGCTGCCATTTCTGAACCTGCTTATTGTCAAGAGTGATAGGGTATGGTATATAATATGGTAGCTATCAAAAAGGCCAGCATATTATTGCTGATCAAAACTGTCCGTTTGTATGCTGTAATTCTTCTGCTCCAATATGAAGCATAACAGAAGCCATTGGTCTGGCGACAAACAGTCCACCATTAACCCCACTTAAGGACCCAGAGATCTTATGGGTCAGCTGAACGAAGCGGAATAACTGTGAGGTCTCTGAGCTTGGTTGTTTTCTTGCAGAAATTTCATTCACTTCATCGTTGCCAGGATGTAAAAAAGATGTTGGGACTCTAGAAAGAGTGCAGAGAAGAGCAACAAAGATGATTAGGGGACTGAAAGCAAAAACATATAAAGAACGGTTGCAGGAACTGGGTATGTCTAGTTTAATGAAAAGAAGGACTGGGGGAGACATGATAGCAGTGTTCCGATATCTCAGGGGCTGCCCCAAAGAAGTGGGAGTCAAGCCATTCTCCAAAGCACCTGAGTGCAGGACAAGAAGCAATGGATGGAAACTAATCAAGGAGAGAAGCAACCTAGAACTAAGGAGAAATTTCCTGACAGTGAGAACAATTAATCAGTGGAACAACTTGCCACCAGAAGTTGTGAATGCTTCAACACTGGATGCTTTTAAGAAGATGTTGGATAACCATTTGTCTAAAGTGGTGTAGGGTTTCCTACCTAAGCAGGGGGTTGGACTAGAAGACCTCCAAGGTCCCTTCCAACTCTGTTATTCCATTCTATTCATTACCAAACTAGTCAACATCATCAGTACTGGTAGACAGTGGGGTTTTCTTTCATTTTGTATAGTGGAATAAACTTATAGCCACAAGGGTCTCTATTTCCTCTTTTCCCATTTCCCCCCCACTGGGATTGAAGGAAAACTTTTCCATCTTGAAATCAGTGGCATCACACCATTCCGGAGCTACTTTTGTGTACACTGGGGCTCAGAAAGGCTGCACCATAAAATTGTTAGAACCCACTCAGCCAGCTCCCTATAGCATATTTATTTCTCTTCTCTGATCTTGACAAAAGGAGAGGTCCCTCCTTCCATCAGCTGCATTTATTGTAAATAGAGCAAAAGACATTGGTAAGATACTTTCTGCATCTTAACATAAGGCCTTTCTTTAATCTTAACCTATAATGGCCTTATAGCTGCCATCAAATTGGGTCTAATGTAAAAAAAAAAATTAAACTAAATATGCCGTAGTCTGCTTAGGCAAAACATCTACCCAGTTCCCCCCCCCCCCCCCCAAAAAAAAAGCAGAGTTTCCAAAAACATGGTTAAAATTTATTTCAGAGAAAACTAGCTTTGGTTTGCAAAAAAAAAAAAAAAAAATACTCCCCTGTTTCTGTTAGCATATTTTATCAATGATTACTGTTTTTTCAGTAATACCGGAGAGGTATTTTGCGATCAAAACACATCATTAAGACTTCAAACCCAAGTCAGAAAATGAGAGTTTAAAATTCAGAAAAGATCGTTTGCAAATAGCAAGCTAATACTGAGCCATCCTTCTTTAAAAGGGGCTGTTTTTCAAGCTGGGAGGAATTGATGATCCTGCCATGTTTTCATTTAAACCAGAGTGTTCTTGAAATAAGAAGTCTGAGTCGCAGTGCAGAACTCTGCTCATTTCTCTTTTCTTTTCTTTTTTAAAAAAAAAATTAGATTTGTTTCTTCTCAGGAAGATCATAGGAATTTTAAAGGTTATGGATGCATTTTGCTTTTACTAACAGAATGGCAAACTCTCCATTCACAAAGAAAGTTTCAAAATACTTTCCAAAGCAAAGGAAAGGGTTGGACATCTTGCCCTGGTCCTCACACTAAAATGGTTTGAGTGAGAATAGAGAACACAACATCACTTTCTCCCACAAAATTGTTTTCCTTAACTTCTCTCTAGAAAAACTCATTGATTGGGGAAATAGCCTTTCTTTGTCCTGATTTTTCTTCAATGGGACCCAAGGATGTATAATCCATAACTATGGGGGGGGGGGTTCCCATAAGGGGATGTGGTGGCTCAGTGGCTAAGATGCTGAGCTTGTCGATCAAAAGTTTGGCAGTTCAGCGGTTCGAATCCCTAGTGCTGCGTAACGGGGTGAGGTCCCATGACTTGTCTCAGCTTCTGCCAACCTAGCAGTTTGAAAGCACGTAAAAAAGGCAAGTAGAAATAATAGGGACCACCTTTGGTGGGAAGGGAACAGCGTTCCGTGCGCCTTTGGTGTTGAGTCATGCCAGCCACATGATCATGGAGTCGTCTTCGGACAGCACTGCTTCTTTGGCTTTGAAATGGAGATGAGCACCGCCCCCTAGAGTCGGGAAAGACTAGCGCATATGTGCGAGGGGAACCTTTACCTTATGGAGGTTCCATATAACCACCAGACCTGGAAAGCTAGAGAAATTTATTTGCTTTACATTTTAAAATTTTGCTTAGAGTACACTGGGATTGGCTCGTCCCATTCATGCCAGCAAAAGAGGCATACTGTGGGTCCCATCAGCCCAATTTTTCCAGCTGGCAGGGTCCAGGAGAAGGGCCTTGTCTGCTGTTGCTCCTGCCCTCTGGAACATCTTGCTTCCCTGATGTTGGCCCCAACCCTCCTATCCTTTTGTAAGGGCCTAAAGACATGACTCTGCCAGTCGGTCTGGGGCCCCTTTGGGGGATCACCACAATGGAGGTGGTTGATCTCATAACAACAGATCCCATCTCTCTCCATTCCACCCCCGCCCTTCCCACATGTCCTTGATTTTAATCTCCATTTTTAATTTATTCAAGTTTTAATCAGAGGTGGTATTCAGCAAGTTTTGACCAGTTCTGGAGAACCAGTAGCGGAAATTTTGAGTAGTTCAGAGAACCGGTAAATACCACCTCTGACTGGCCCCACCCCCACCTATTCTCTGCCTCCCGAGTCCCAGCTGATCAGGAGGAAATGGGGATTTTGCAGTAACCTTCCCCTGGAGAGGGGAGGGAATGGAGATTTTACAGTATCATTCCCCTGCCACGCCCACCAAGCCACGCCCACAGAATCAGTAGCAAAAAAAATTGAATCCCACCACTGGTTTTAATGTAGATGTATTTTTCTATGTCTGTATACCACCCAGAGTTACCTTATGGCAAGATGGGTGGCCAATGGATTTTATAAACAAACAAACTAAACATATATATATATATATATATATATATATATATATATATATATATATATATATATGTTTAGACTAACAGACTAACCTGAGCACAACCAAGCCCCCACCCAAACAGAACACACCCCCAGCCAATCAGAACACACCTCCACCCAATCAGAATACAGCCAAGCTCCCACCCAATCAGTTCACACCCCCACTAGCAGTTAAAAGGAAGAAACAGCTGCGATCACACATTGCTCCTAGAAGCACGAAGCCGAGAACACCAGCCTGAAGATGACGAATGAGACTTCGTTGAAACATTGCCAAGACACTTCCAATTTTAAGTGGGAGAAAACCCATGGATGAAGCGATGGCTACAGCCAAGAGGGCAGGAAAAGCCTAAAAGGACAGAGTATCCCCAAAAAAAAGAAAAAAGAAAAGAAAAGAAGTAATGGAGCTTATTCTCCACAAATTATAATCTTGCAATGTGCTAAATGACCAAAAATTCCCATCTGCTAAAGCTATTGCACTATTTCCAATGCACAAGTTAAATTATCTATGCCAAATTGTCCCATAAGTAGAGAATTTGGGCTGCTGTTTCTGAGCTGAAAAAATTCAGAGGATGACTAGCGTGCATGAAGCTGTCATTTAGTGGTCTTCTGGATTTATGAAGCTTACACATGATAGCCGGGACACATCTTGTTAATGGCTTGGAGTAGTGTTATAACGCAGCTTGGCGTGGTTTGAGTATAATGCTGACCAGCGCTTTTAATAACAGATACAATATAGTGTCGTTTGTTTGTTAGAGTTGTTTATAACAGTATGGTTACTTACCCAAGTAAAACTTACATTGATTTTTCACCAGAACTCAGATTTCATGCTGATGGTAATTAATGGAACTTGAGGCTTTGTGTCAGCTAAAGGAATGACAGACAGCTTACTTTTCCTTAGCCATGTCTACATGTAGCACATTATACGGTGCAGTACATTTGCATTGATCAAAGCAGGAATAGTGTTCACATGGATGCATCGCAGATTTGCACCAGATCTCTCTTTATTGCATATACACACATGTAACACTCTACCTATCTGACCTACTGACCACACGAAGCCCTTACAAACAGAAGAATACTGACACTGACATCTGCTAAACTCCACTGAAGGTGTTACCTAGCCTGGTAATGAAATGTTCAGACCAACCCACAAGCTCAGAGAATGAACTTTCATCCTCTATCTGTCTATCATCTCTCCATCTCTCCATCCATTCATCCATCTCTCCATCCATCTCTCCATCCATCTCTCCACCCACCCACCCACCCATCCATCATCTATCTATCTATCTATCTATCTATCTATCTATCTATCTATCTATCTATCTATCTATCTATCTATCTATCTTTCTATCTATCTTTCTATCTATCTATCTATCTATCTATCTATCTATCTATCTATCTATCTATCTATCTATCTATCTATCATTTATCCATCCATCCACCCACTCACCCACCCACCCATCCATCCATCCATCCATCTCTATCTGTATCTCTCATAGCTATCTAGAATGTGTCTGTGTAGTTTTATATTAATTGAGGAAAACCTTATCTTTTAATGAATATGACTGTGAAAGCAATGGAGAAACAGATTTAAATCTCTCTCTTTCTCTCTCTCTCTCCATCATCTATCTATCTATCTATCTATCTATCCATCTATCTATCCAGTATCTATCCGTCCATCCACCCACCAATCCATATCTATCTGCATCTATCTGTCATAGCTATCCAGAATGTGTCTGTGTACTTTTATATTAATTGAGGAAAACCTTCTGATCTTTTAATGGATGTGACTGTGAATGCAATGGAGAAACAGATATTTTTTAAAAAATTAATGCACTACTGGTGAGAATGATCTAACTTGTCTAAGAAAACTCTCCCATCACACATAAGCTTCCTTCTTCTTTATCTTGAAAATCTCAGAAATCAGTGTTGGGAGACACATACTTAGCTGTGCAGGAGGCAATCCACCACACTGTGATATGTAAATGTCTTGCTGGCATGAAGTAATGTAATAAAGACATACAGAGCGAGATAGAATGGTAGGCAAGAATTGTGCTTTGAATCCTAGAGAAGGAAGACTGGGTGTTTTTATTAGGACCAAATAGGGTGAGAGTAAATGTAAGAGAAAACCAGTGTTCTGAATTAACAATGTTTTTTGGGGGAAAAACTAGACACCATAAAGCTGACTTCAATGTTAGGCATTTCCTAAAATTGGTTGGGAGTGAAGGACTCACTGCAAACCTGAGATTTCATGGGTTGAAACTGGGATTTTGACAGATTGGAGAAAAGCAGAGTAGAATATGCATTTGGGCCAATTAGTAAAAGGATGTAGTTGTATCTTACGCACCAGAACAAATTTTTCAGTTTCAGCATAGAGTCCCTGAACAGTTTTTATCAGAGGTTACAAGATACAAATCGGGCAGTTAAAATTCAGTACCACTGAGAGCTCCCTTGATTTACACTTTGGAATCCGGATGTTCCCAGTTTCACTTAAGATGAAATCTAGTATTAGATTTGTGTGCATTTCCAAAAAAATAAAAAAATAAAAAATGAGATGGAAGTCATCCTGCTATTTATTAAAACAGCCTAATTGTTTCTGTAGACTTCTCTTAAAAATAATGCTTCTGGTTTATAAATCATGCTTTATAAATTTGCAAAGCGATGACATCTTTTTTAAGAAAGATGCCTACCAAGATTTATGCTGATTTAATAAGAAGCAGATAAGTGCCGTGCTATATTAAATATATGAAAATTTCTTTAAAAAGTTATTCATCATAAGATGATCAGTATTTAGTGGGCCACATAAATACATGCTCTATAAAGAAATGGCAATTTTTATTTGTTTGAATGGAAAGAGGCTATAGCTAACTGGAAAACAAATGCAAACTTACTTGTACAACCAAATAATAATAACTTAATAATAATAATTCAACCAGAAATTGATTTTTTAAAAAAATGTATCTTGTAACATCCGGTTAACTTTATTGTTTACTGTTATAGTGTGCAAATTTGTATACACTATTTTTTTTTTTTAAAAAAACAGTATTAGGAGAAAAGTTCTGCAAGCCAACCAATTAATTTTAGCCCAAGCTAAGAACCCAGGAGAAAAACACACAAGAGAATGATCAAAAAGCTGCCCTTTCAGTCTTCCTCTACTAATTAAAGACATTTTTTCCAATAGTTAGTTCACATTTTATATTGAAACTCGTTCCTCGCCACCATCCAAAAAACCTAAATATATATAAGGTAGGAGATATGGTCCTTATCTGTTTTACTAGATTTATGAGACTGGTATCTTTATTGCAGTGGCAAAATCCAATTTTTTTTTACTACCGGTTCTGTGGGTGTGGCTTCATGGGCGTGGTGTGGCTTGCTGGGCATGGCAGGGGAAGGATATTGCAAAATCCCCATTCCCTGCCCACCCCTGGAGGAAGGATACTGCAAAATCCCTATTCCCGCCCACTCTGGGGCCAGCCAGAGGTGGAATTTGCTGGTTCTCCGAACTACTCAAAATTTCCACTACTAGTTCGCCGAACTGCTCAAAATTTCTGCTACCGGTTCTCCAGAACCTGTCAGAACCTGCTGGAATTTCACCCCTGCTTTATTGGCAAAAGTTCTTGCTTCTGGATGTGAGACTGTAAAGACCAGGTCAAAGGAGGAAAGGCCAGTAGCATGTCAGAAGTTTGTATCAAGAGGCGATAGTCATTCACCATCTTGGCTCTTCGTGAACATAAGATCAGAATCAATCTGAATAAGAGCTGGAAAGGACCTTGGAGGTCTTGTAGTCCAAAGGAAACTTTATGCCATTTCAGACAAGTGGCTGTGCGGTCTCTTCTCCAGCAACGAAGCACCCACAACTTCTGGAGGCAAGCTGTTCCGCTGGTTATTTGTTCTCCTTGTTAGAAAGTTTCTCCTTAATTCCAGGTTGCATCTCTCTCCTGGATGAGTTTCCATCCATTGTTTCTTGTCTTGCCTTCTGGTGCTTTGGAAAATTCCCTCTTCTTTGTGAGAGCCTCTCAAATACTGGAATACTGCTATCATGTCACTCCAGTCCTTCTTTTCTCTAGTCTAACCATACTCACTTCCCGCAACAGTTCTTCATATGTTTCAGTCTCCAGGCCCTTAATCGTCTTGGTTGCTTTTCTCTGCACTTTTTCCAAAGTCACATTTTTGTAATGTGTTGACCAAAACTGGATAAAATGACTGGGGAAGGGGATACGGCTAATCTTCTCCCCTTACTGTGTTTAGTAATAAAACTGAACCTTTACCATCTTTTTTTTAAAAAATTTGATTTATATGCTGCCCTTCTCCGGAGACTCAGGGCGGCTTACAATGCGTTAAGCAATAGCCTTCATACTTTTGTATATTTATACAAAGTCAGCTTATTGCCCTCACAAACTGGGTCCTCAATTTACCTACCTTAGAAAGGATGGAAGGCTGAGTCAACCTTGAGCCTGGGGAGATTTGAACTGGTGTAATTGCAGACAGCTGGATGTTAATTACGGTGCTTAGTCTACAGAGCTAAACCAGGCTCTTTTAATCTTCCCCATTAAAATAGACAAAATGCGAGATAGTGTGGGGGGGGGTTTATTTTCGGAGTACCCCTTTAGTATGTTATTGGTTGGAAAGTCATATAGTGAAAAGAATATCCTTCTATGCAGAATAAGGATATAAGAAAACACATTTTGTGTATGGGGGGGGATATTAAAATAGATGTATTAATTTGATTGGCATGGATTAGGGGTGAAATTCAGCAGGTTCTGACAAGTTATGGAGAACCAGTAGTGGAAATTTTGAGCAGTTTGGAGAACCGGCAATTACCACCTCTGCCTGGCCCCAGAGTGGGGTGAGAATGGAGATTTTGCAATATCCTTCCCCCAGAAGTGCGGGGGGAAGGGAGATTTTGCAGTATCCTTTCCCTGGAGTGGGGTGGGAAAGGAGATAATGCAGTATCCTTCCCCTGGATTGGGGTGAGAATGGAGAATTTGCAATATCCTTCCCCTAGGGGAGGGAATGGGGATTTTTGCAGTATCCTTCCCTTGGAGTGGGGTGGGAATCGAGATTTTGCAGTATCCTTCCCCTGTCACGCCCACCAAGCCACGCCCACCAAACACCACACCCACCAAGCCATACCCACACAACCGATAGTAAAAAAAAATTGAATTCCACCACTGGCATGGATGCTAAATTGTGGTCTCAGCAGCACCAGACAGATGATGAGGGGAGGATGGAGCATATATGAATGCTCACGATACAGGATTAAGCAACGTAACTCTTGCTTAGATTTCCTGTGCTAGCCCAACTTAAATGCCACAAAGTTGGCATCACCTAACCAGCAGCCCTGATGTAATTAAATGACATAAAGTAGTTCCTTACATAACTGAATAGAAAGCCGTGGGCAAGACTAAACCTCTCTAAAAGAAGATTCAATTATATTCTCAGAAGATCTAATTAATAGATGCACCGAACAATAAGCAGGCCATTCTTACTGACTGCTAAAAGTTCCATTTGTAATAACCGTTGTCTACCAATCCTTTCGGGCAATAGAAAAAAAAATCCAGTGTAAATATTTAGGTACATTTTAAAATTAAATAGCCTTATTTAGACAGCTTTAATGCATTTTTTTTTCTCCTGCTTTAAACACCTTTTCAAATAAATATATCAGGAACCAGGCAGGCTTTTAAGCATAGTACTTCGACCCAAGCTGGAAAATCATACAACAAATTCAGCCTCATCGGACCCAGCCTCATCCATCCAAGTAATTTTGAGCATTACTTATTATGTTTGAGGCTGAATGGTCATTGAATTGAATTAATTTCACGGAATTTCTCAGCTGCTCAATGCACCTATTCAGTTCCTGGTTTACATGTTCAGCCAAAAAATTATGCAGGAATACATCTATCTTCCATTGCCATGTAACTCTTCACCTAAAAGGTAAAGGTAAAGGTAAAGGTTCCCCTCGCACGTATGTGCTAGTCGTTCCCGACTCTAGGGGGCAGTGCTCATCTCCGTTTCAAACCCAAAGAGCCAGCGCTGTCCGAAGATATGGAGACATGGAGACCATGTCTCCATAGTCATGTGGTCGGCATGAGTAAACACCAGAGGTGCACGGAATGCTGTTACCTTCCCACCAAAGGTGGTCCCCATTTTTCTACTTGCTTTTTTTACATGTTTTCAAACTGCTAGGTTGGCAGAAGCTGGGACAAGTAATGGGAGCTCACCCCGTTACACAGCACTAGGGATTCGAACTGCTGAATGGCTGACCTTTCAATTGACAAGCTCAGCGTCTTAGCCACTGAGTCACCACATGCGTCCCTTACTCTTCACCTACACTCTTCCTTATGTGCCCCAGTTATGGAAGCACAGTGCACATACTCATTAGCTTGGAGTACCCTTTTCTCTCTAATACAGATAGTCCTCGACTTATGACCACATTTGAGCCCAAAATTTACATGGCTAAGTGAAACTTTTGCTTAGTGAAAAGTTTGCTTTAACTTTTCTTGCCACCGTGGTTAAGTGAAGATTTCAGTTGTTAAGATAAGAACATGTGAATGTGGCTTCTCCGTTGACTCTGCTCGTCAAAAGGTCACAAAAGGGGGTCACGTGACCCCGGGGCGCTGCAACCATCATAAATATGAATCACTTGCCAAGCATCTGAATTTCGATCATGTGACCATGGGGATGCCGCAAAGAGTCGTAAGGGTGAAAAATGGTCAATTGCAACTCTGAGCAGTACTAAACGAACTGTTGTAAATCAGGGACTATCTGTATGAGCCACGGTGGTGCAATGGTTAAGAGTGCAGTACTGCGGGCTACTTCTGCTGACTGCCGGCTGCCTGCAATTTGGCAGTTCGAATCTCACCAGGTTCAAGGTTGCCTCAGCCTTCCATCCTTCCGAGGTGGGTAAAATGAGAACCTAGATTGTTGGAGGCAAGAGGCTGACCCTGTAAACCTCTCAGAGAGGTCTGTAAAGCTCTGTGAAGTAGTATATAAGTCTAAGTGCTATAGCTATTGCAGGCAAAACTCTGCTCACTGCCAGGAGTTCGATTCTGATGGACTCAAGGTTGTCTCAGCCTTCCATCCCTCCGAGGTGGGTAAAATGTGGACCCAGATTGTTGGGGGCAAGAGGCTGACTCTGTAAACCGCTTAGAGAGGGCTGTAAAACAATGTGGAGCGGTATATAAGTCTAAGTGCTATTGCTATTGCTACTGCTATTAAATATTGATTTCATGTGCATTTGCCTTAATGCTTTAATGTATATACTTGTAATAATGTACTGTATAAATCTTGAAGTTTTGGTACACATGGATCTCCTGAGTTAAATTATTTCTTATTTCTCATCTAGTGCTTTGAAAAATATATTGCCAGAATTATTGATGATTACACAAACACACACACACACACACACACACACACTGCACACCACGATATCCTTTTGCTGCTGGATCCAATCCTTCACCGAATCATTTCCATACTCTATGGAAATGTTCTGTGATGATCTATGACATTACCACCGTCCTTCATTTGAGGCCAAAAATATTTGCTTGTCTGTTACAAATATATTTACTTATTCTGAAGCATCTCTTAATGAGTTGTTACATTTTGCTATGTCAGTAGAAGCTCTGGTGTTATTCTGATACAACTCTTGAATAATAAATAAGCTTAGCTCGGCAACAGAGAGAGGCTATGCAAGTCTAGGCAAAGAGAAACAGCAGTCGCAAAGAAATGAGTCATCAAGTAGGACGTTTCAAGAAGAGCGAGAAACCAGAGTCCATCTACAGAGATTAGGCTGCAACACATCATTGTGGTCCGCCAGCAGCCTGTGGAGCTGGCAGTGGAGTCAGATAGTGAGGAGGCTGGGGAGGATAATGGGCCAGTCCTGGAGCCAGGGGAAGGCACGGATGAGGGCTCTATGTCAGAGGCAGAGATGGGGCCAGGGCCATCTGGGAGTGATGCATGGACTCCGGTGCCTCCAGAGGCAGATATCAGAGAGGCAGAGGAACAGGAGGAGCCTGTTCCTAGTGCATGCATGCGAAGGGCTGCCTTTTTTTTTTTTGCTTTTTATTGGGTGTCATTCCAGACCTGGGTCAGAGTCAGAATTCCACCAAGCCCTTGCCAATTTAATATGTTCCTAATAAATAGACTTTAATGGAAAATGGATGCCTGGGATTTAATTTCATGGGACATGTTACTTGGAAGCTTGACATTGCAATCCTTAGGAGACATTTTGCTGCTTACATTCACATCACAACGTGGCCTTTGAGAAAGATGAAATATCTGAACTCGGCATTTGTGGATGGTAGTTGCTACAACTTTACAGCAGGGGTAAAATCCAGCAGGTTCTGACAGGTTCTGGAGAACCGGTAGCGGATATTTTGAGTAGTTCAGTGAACCGGCAAATACCACCAGTGGCTGGCCCCAGAGTGGGATGGGAATGGAGATTTTGCAATATCTTTTCCCCAGGAGTGGGGAGGGAATGGGGATTTTGCAGTATCCTTCCCCTGGAGTGGGGTAGGAATGGAGATTTTGCAATATCCTTCCCCCAGGAATGGGGATTTTGCAGTATCCTTCCCCTGGAGTGGGGTAGGAATGGAGATTTTGCAAATTTCTTCCCCCAGGAGTGGGGAGGGAATGGGGATTTTGCAGTATCCTTCCCCTGCCATGCCCACCAAGCCACGCCCACAGAACCAGTAGTAAAAAAAAAATGGAGGCTTTGGAGGCTTTGATAGCTGAAAAGTTGTCTTTTGGACATAATTTCTCTTAGTATGTTTTTTTTTCCTGACAAGGAAACATTCAGGCGTTATACAGAGGCTGTTAAATACATGGATTTAGGAGCTATTGCCAAGTTGTTCTTGGTAAATTTAAGAAGTAAGTGTTAATTGATTGCAGATTGGTATGCACCAGGAGCGCAATTAAGGTGAAATTATTTATATATCATTAATTTTAATCTATATGGACCAATTATGGGCCTATTGTAGACAAAATATTGATTCACTTAGCATTCATGAAAAATCCATACCTGTACGAATCCTGAGAGTCAATGATTTTCCGGAGAAGAAGGGTCAAGAAACTTGACATGGTACCCAAATTGCTTTTTTAAAAATTGATTTGCAATTTATATTGAGGTAAAGAAAGTAACACATTTTCTCCAAATTGCTTCCTGCCAACCGCACATTGTTGTGTCTTATTTCTGCAAAGATGGGTATAATCTTATTTGCAGGATATGACTAGTACCAGATGAGATTTTGGTTTTGTATGGTTTTGATTTTTAAACAACAGCAACAAAACACCCCACCCACAAAATAAGTATGTTTTTTTTTTTTCAAAATCAGGAAGGTGAAAATTATTGTAGGAATTAGGAAAATTGACAGCTCCAACTTGCTAAGCAGAAAAGTTCTGATTGGGCATATACATGATTATACTTAATCATAGCTTGAGCCAGGTTGAATTCACACCTAATCATGAGTGGGGTCTACTGACCTTTACTACAGGTTAGCAGTGGGGCTGCGTGCATGCGCAGAAGCATTTTGATGATGTCAGGGTTGATTACATTCCCGTTGGTTTTACTACCAGTTCTATAGAACCGGAATAAACCGGGGGCAACCCACCACTCCACCTAACCAACATTTTTCAAGGTGAGGTTGATTGTCCAGAGGTTTTCCCTGAAAATCTAGATGCAGACCAATGTTACTGAATTGTAACTGGGTAAAATGAACACCTGAGATCAAAAACGTTATCAAAAGAGCACAACAAAGAATGTTCTCTCTGTGCCAACTCAGAAAGCTCAAACTGCCCAAGGAGCTGCTGATCCAGTTCTACAGAGGAATTATGGAGTCTGTCATCTGCACCTCCATAACTGTCTGGTTTGGCTCTGCGACCCAACAAGACAGACACAGACTTCAGAGGATAATTAGAACTGCAGGAAAAACAATGGCTACCAACCTGCCTTCCATTGAGGACCTGTATACTGCACGAGTCAAAAAGAGAGCTATGAAAATATTTACAGACCCCTCACATCCTAGACATAAACAGTTTCAACTCCTACCCTCAAAACGATGCTATAGGGCACTGCACACCAAAACAACTAGACACAAGGACAGTTTTTTCCCGAACGCCATCACTCTGCTAAACAATTCCCTCCACACTGTCAAACTAGTTACTAAGTCTGCACTACTATTATTCTTCTCATCATTTCTATCACCCATCTCCTTCCGCTAATGATTGTATGACTGTAACTTTGTTGCTGGTATCCTTAAGATTTATATTGACTGTTTCCTAATATGATTTGATTGCTTATTTGTTCCCTATGACTGTCATTAAGTGTTGTACCTTATGATTCTTGATGAACGTATCTTTTCTTTTATGTACACTGAGACATATGCACCAGGACAAATTCCTTGTGTGTCCAATCACACTTGGCCAATAAAAATGCTATTCTATTCTAAATAGAAAACTCAAATTATTTAGTGTAAATAATGTAGGAAATGACCAGCTTGAGTCTGAAGGAGGGATAAAACATGCCATAAGTCAAGAGTCTCTGTGTTCCCACAAGAAATTTAAGTCCAGCCCATCTTGAATACTTCTCTTATCCCCCGTTCATTTCCCTTGACAGTTAGTTGGTCAGATTCTTGTAGAGAGCTTAAATTTGCAATAAATCTTTATACTCATTTGATCTGCCTAAATTTCCTGATTTTTCCAGTACTTGACAAGTAACTTTTCCAAGGTAACATAAATCAAATATTTTTCTCTAGCTTCACCTATTGCTTTTTGGAGCGCAAAGATTGTACTGCATTAATCACCAATATTATTTACAAATGATTTCACTAGAAATGAATGTGTTCTGAATTAGAGCTTTCATTATTCACTCACAGCAAAACAAAAGTTTCTTAACTTTTTTTTAGCTGAGTGATGCAAGTAAATATGATTCCTTTCATGATTCAAACTGTATTTCTTACATTTGGCCAGAGTAGATTGAAGGGAGTTTGTTAGGAGCTTACTAAAGAATTGAAATAATGTGACTTTTTCTTTTTTTAAAAAAACAAAACAAGTAACAACTGTGTAAGGAAGACAAAACTTATGGACTGGTCCAAGATACTATTGTAAATTTGGTATTTATTAGACTTATTTACATCTTTGACTGAACAGTAAACTCAGATAGCAGCAAATCAATATGCAAATAAAAAGCAAATTAATAAGAAAGAAAGTACTTTTCCATCCTGCCCTAAAGTTTCTTAATAAAATGTATTTGCACATTTTCTCGGCTTGCCTAAATGATTTTTTCAAGAATCAATAGCCTATATTTAACCGTTATGTGTAACTGATAGGCAGCCGGTGTGTCTATTTTAAACATCAGGAATAAAAGGACCTCTTGGATGAATTGCAGGGTGAGAGGAATTTAATACATTAGTCAAATAGATTTTTTGGGCTGGATCTCTTTCTCTGGAGCAAATATAGCATTTATTTTGTCTCTCCATTTTTCATGAACAAATGTCACTTAATATCAACACAACCTACTTTTATATTTACCTAAAGTCATAGTATTATTAATTAGGACTGACCTACTTGGAAGACTGCAATTAGTTACAGGAATCTTGCTCTGTACCTCTATACCTGTCTGGTTTGTTTCTACAACCCAACAAGACAGACACAGACTTCAGAGGAGAATTAGAACTGCAGAAAAAACAATGGCTACCAACCTGCCTTCCATTGAGGACCTGTATACTGCCCGAGTCCAAAAGAGGGCTGTGAAAATATTTACAGACCCCTCGCATCCTGGACATAAATTGGTTCAACTCCTACCCTCAAAACGACGCTATAGAGCACTGCACATCAGAACAACTAGACACAAGGACAATTTTCCCCGAATGCCATCACTCTGCTAAACAAATAATTCTCTCAACATTGTCAAACGAGTTACTAAGTCTGCATTACTATTAATCTTCTCATCATTCCTATCACCCATCTCCTACTTATGACTATGACTGTAACCTTGTTGCTGGTCCCTTAAGATTTATATTGACTGTTTTCCTATGACTATCATTAAGTGTTGTACCTTATGACTCTTGAGGAATGTATCTTTTCTTTTATGTACTTTGAGAGCATATGCACCAATACAAATTCCTTGTGTGTCCAATCACACTTGGCCAATAAAGAATTCTATTCTATTCTATTCTATTCTATTCTATTCTATTCTATTCTATTCTATTCTATTCTATTCTATTCTATTCTATTCTATTCTATTCTATTCTATTCTATTCTATTCTATTCTATTCTGGAAGGCAAGAATCTAGTGTCCTGGGAAACTGTAGGAGAGCCACAAAACAACTGCACATTAAGTCCTACAAGGAAAGGTTGAAATAACAAGGAAAGTCTTGCAAGACGTTTTTGGATGATTTCCTCATGGAGGATGGAGGGTGTGGAGTCCTTGGTGCCTTCTGAGTTTGACTGATTTCTTGCAGATGTTTCAGTACCCGACTAAGTAACGTCATCAACCCTACAAAGGAGTGGGGTTTGCTTCCTGAGCAAGGAGAGGAAGGATGGAGAGTGTTTGTTTTCAGCAATTCAAATTCAGCAAGGAAGTGGGCATTAGATAAATGATAAGATAAAATTCCAGAAAGACAGGATCAGAACTGTATGCCTTGGTGGATTTTAATGTAGTGTTGGTGAAGTTTTATTTGGACGCCTGCATTTAACAATGTAGACTTGTGCCCAACTCTAGAATCCTTCATATTTAGAGTTTGGAAAGAGAAGCAACCCAGAACTCAGTAGAAATTTTCTGACAGTTAGAACAATTAATCAGTGGAACAACTTGCCTCCAAAAATTGCAGGTGCTCATCCCTGTGAGTAGTGTGTGTCTCCTTCAATATCAGGTCCTCTACCTATGTTCCTAGCACTGCACTCTTCTGGACAGAGAGCTATGATGCTGTATCTGGGATCTGAGGGGCCACTTTCCCAGTTTAGGAATCACAGCCCTAAGTGCACCTATTTCTATAAGGACCATTTGGCTTTTATTTTCTGTATGCTTTGTAGTTTCTCCTTCAGGCACAATACTTCTCTAGCTTCTCATACTTCTTCCTAATGTTGCTGTCATTTGGCCACTACATCTATCATCACCACTGTCTTCTGGTCTGCACTGTCTTCTTCTGGACACCACAGTGTCTGGATGACTGGTCTGTCTGTCTAGGACCTGGAGTGAAAATCTCTGTACTTTGAGACAAGTTCCCAGGTCTTCAGGTTGGCAGACTCCATGTCCTTGGAGGTTTTTAAGAAGACATTGGACAACTATTTGTCTATAATTGTATAGGTTTTCCTGCCTGAGCAGGGGGTTGGACTAGAAGACCTCTAAGGTCCCTTCCAACTCTGTTATTCTCTTATTCTGGAAGCATTTTGAACTGCAGAGCTCCAGTTCTATATCATTGTGCACTTTGTTCTGTTAAAAGCGGACACACATTTTAGTCTATTTTCAAAGGGAGGTCAGGGTAAATTAGAATACAATGAACATTTCATTCCACAACATATATTTAGGTACATCTTTATGTTGCATCAAAAGCTCACTGCAAAAGGCGAAAACATTCATACTCTGAAAGACAGCTGTGTTCCCATCTACAGATTTATTTCGCTACATCGGGTTTTTTCTCTCTCTCTTGGATAAACGCAAAGAAATGTGAATAACAACAGTAAAAAGCAGAGGTATCCAAATCCTTCTGGTAATTAAATCCATAACGATAGAATGACTGTTGAGTTAGATAAGTTTCCTGGGTATTTTTCAAAAGCACACTCATTTTTTCTCCCTTATCTAGGCTTGAAAACTAAATAGGTTGGGGCTGGTTAGAACTTGAATGGGAATTTAAGGGACAGAGGCAGGGTTGGGCTGCTGAGGGGCTCGCAAGGGAGAACCTCTAGCTAAGATTCTGTGCAGTTCAGAGACCCCCCAAATCCCACTCCTGGCTGGCCCCACCCACCCCGCCCCTCTCCGGAGTCCCCACATGGCCTGTTTTGGATGCAGATAAGCGTAGGACGGGCACGGAGGCTCGGGGAGGGTGAAAAATAGGCCTACTGGTAGTTTGGGAAACAGGTCTGTTTACGGCCAGAGGCTCCAGAAAAGCCTCCAGAGCCTGGGGAGGACAACCCCCCCACCGCCGTGGTGCAGGAGGCTGACTAGGCCACACCCACCATGGCCATGCCCACCCAGCAGAAAACCCCTTGCTAAAATTTTTGAAACCCAACCCTGGATAGAGGCTGGACTCAGAGGCCGTGGGAAAAAAAGGAGAAGCCAATGCAAAACATTTTCCATATCTTTGCCAAGAAAACTACCCAGCTGTCCATGACGTCCCAAGGAGTCAAATTTGACATGAAGGAGACTTTTACTTTCAGCGCAAATAACCTTGAGCGTTACGGTGGGATTAAATGGATTTTTTTTCCCCTGTCCTTTGCCCCAGGGTTGTGTTTTTTGGGGTATGGCATTCCTCCACGACAGCATAAGTCTTCATAAATAAAGTTTTAAAAATACACATTTAAAAACGGTATTGATCAAATTGTACAGGCACTGAACTGTGAAAGAAGACTTATTTTCCCACAGGTTTTTCGGCGACGGAATGACTGTAGGTTTGCAGAATGCACTTCTTCTAATGGGTTAGCTGAATTGACTTGGAATGACAATACTCTCTCTTCCCCCCAGGCTCTTCGTGGCCCTATAAGAGCAACGAATGAAACAATATTGCTGGGCTTTGTAGAATGAAGGTCATATTAATCTTTGCGACTTAAAAATGAATCTTCTTTCTTCCTCAAATAAATCAATTAGCCTCTTTTATAAGGATTCCAGGGTTGAACATTATGGTAAGACTGCTAAAATGAAGCAGCCAGCGCAGAAAGTTTCCATGACATACCATCTCTAGAAGTTGGGATATCACCCTGTTTTGTAACTCAAAGCTAATGAGTGTGATTTGCAAATAATTAGAAGAGAATAACAGAGTTGGAAGGGACCTTGGAGGTCTTTTGGTCCAACCCCTGCTTAGGCAGCAAACCCTACACCACTTCAGACAAATGGTTATCCAACATCTTCTTAAAAACTTCCAGTGTTGGAGCATTTACAACTTCTGGAGGCAAGTTGTTTCACTGATTAATTGTTCTCACTGTCAAGAAATTCCTCCTTAGTTCTAATTTGCTTCTCTCCTTGATTAGTTTCCACCCGTTGCTTCTTATCCTGCCCTCAGGGGCTTTGGAGAATAGCTTGACTCCCTCTTCTTTGGGGCAGTCCCTGAGATATTGGAACACTGCTATCATGTCTCCCCTAGTCCTTCTTTTCATTAAACTAGACATGCCCAGTTCCTGCAACTGTTCTTTGTATGTTTTAGCCTCCAATCCCCTCATTCTCTTTGTTGCTCTTCTCTGCACCCTTTCTAGAGTCTCTGCATCCTTTTTACATCGTGGCGACCAAAACTGAATGCAATATTCCAAGTGTGGCCTTACCAAGGCATTATAAAGTGGTATGAACACTTCACCTGAGCTTGATTCTATCCCTCTGTTTATGCAGCCTAGAACTGTGTTGGCTTTTTTGGCAGCTGCTGCACACTGCTGGCTCATATTTAAATATGATATTTAAATGGCTCATATTTAAATTGCTGGATAATAAATAATAACTTGTATGCTTGTTGCAAATGGATCTTAATCACAATTTTGGTTTTTCATTTCTTGACAAGGAGTTTCCAAAAAATACATCGGCTGTGCAGAGAGATTCTACTTTAGTTAACCTATTTGGAGAGCGTTCATTTTATAACAAATTGTGGGATATTTCTATTCACCAAGTTTGGGGAACGCTATTTTACTTTGCAATATATTTTAAAGGAGAAGGGAATTGCTTGTGGGTAAAATATCGTATCCTTGCATACAGTTAGCTAAAATTTGGCCGAGGGGGATTATGTCCTCTTCTCTCTCGCACAGTTTCTCTCTCCAGTGACTTGCAGCCTCCTTATCTTTTCATGTTTCAATTAAATTTGAAGCAAAAACATCAGAAGGGAACGCTTCCCATGAGTTCGTAGAGCGGACAACGTAATAGCATCCTTTGCCACTTCCCAAAACAAAGTTAGCCGGAAAGAGAAACTCAACATACCTTCCCAAGAATGCTGTAAAAAAGGTTTCATACCAAAAAAAAAAAAAAAAAAAAGGAAGGAAGCCAAGTTCACCAAGCAGGAAGCCTTTTAAAGATATAAAGACGAGACAGTACAAAGCTAATACATCACCAAATACTTTTTAGTCTCTTAAAGCTTAATCGTTATAATTTTACACTTGTCAGAAAATGAAGCTTTTTGGGCACCGGTGTTCCTGATTGATACTTATTGAACTAATTTTTTTTTTAAAGTTTTGTGAACTGAAGGCAGATGTTTAGGAATTCAAGGCAGCTCCCTTGTGGATGAAAACACATTAAAATTATGCATTAGAATGTGTCATTCATCCAACAAGCCAGACCGTGAGTGGAATCTAATAAAGATAGGCAATTTTGTGCGCTGCACATTAAGCAGTTTGTGGCACCCAACTGAAGAATAGAAAGTACCCAAGGAGTCGGGTGGGGGGCACGGCTGACTGCCCCTCACTCCCATCGTTTTGACCCTTCTCACAGTTTACAAGTTTCGTCACAAATCGGGATGAAATTCTATACATCCTCTGTTACGTGCAAATGTATTCCCAGTTGACTCTGATTGCGTTGGCCATTTCTGGTAACGTAGTGATCTTTTCTGCACAAGGACAGTGGCTTCGGGCTTATGTTTCTTTTGATCAACAAATTCAATTTGCTGGAGTTAGACTGCAAATAAATGCCGTATAATAACTCGGCTTAGTTGAACTGATAATGGCATTGTCTTAGAAAACAAAACACTCCATGTGACCATATAAACTCATACCTAAAGAGGAAGGCTTTAGGTAAAGGCTGTGAAAAAGATGGATAAATAAAATAACTGCGAAGAAGTGTTGAGGAAAATGCACACTTCCTCCTTTGGACACTCTGGGGTGGAATCCCGTGATGTATTTCCACCAGGGTTTATGATTCTTGACCTAAAATTGAATCTGCATTCAGTTTACTTATTTCGTAACGACCTCTTTTCGAAATAAAATGCCATTTTCACGCATTAACATTCAGATCACAAAGAAAGGGTACAGGGCAACTGCTATAGAAATCCTGAGCTTTTTCAAAGAGATGATTAGGCCTGTGGGGTGTTGGACTTCTGTTTTGTTTTTTCTCAGAAAAAAGTGGGGGGGGGGGGGGGAATAAAAACTTGCTTTTGGGTCCACGTTGTTTCCCGATGCCATTTTCTGTGATAGGAAGATGGATTTGATAAACAGGTTGGCTGAGTTCTATGAAATATAGCAAATATTTGTTTCGCTCTTTGCGCATTGCTTCCTTTTGAACATTGTTGATATTCCTGAGACTGGGGGAAGCCATGTTTGTTATCAACACTTAGAGATTGATTTTATGACACTCACTGAGGTTATTGCAAGGTGTGGAATTGCGCCTCAGATAGCATCGGGTGCAACGTATTAGCATAAAGTCATTTGGATTGCTAACGCCAAGAGGAAATACATGTTAAATCCCAATTTAGAGAAAACCAAATTCTCCCCAGGAATTGGAGGGTTTTTGCCGCCCTTATGTTGTTATTTTTAACTTCTTCACCCACATCAGGGTTTTAAAAATGGAATGGAACTGATAGTCGGCAGAAAGAGAAAGGTCTAGCACAGGAGTCGACAACCTTAAACACTCAAAGAGCCACAAAGGTCCTAATCGGAAGCTCCCATTCAATTCTGGAGCCAATTGGAAGTCCAGTTCCCCCATCACAGAGTCTCCTCCTTTGTTCTTATACAGTGTGACAATATTTACATCCCTCATGTTCTGTGGTATTCCACCTTCCCTCTAAACTAAATGTCAACCACACAGATATTCCCAACTACTCACAATGATGAGAGAAGCTTCAAGTATCTTGGAGAAGAGAAAACAGAAGACAATTTTGGCACTATATGTCAGAAATATAGCTATTGTAGTTAGAAAAATGTTAGTGCACCAGCGTGCCTACTATCCCTGTCCTAATGTTTTTTTTACTTACTCTTTTCATATACTCAAATTATGTTCATACTTTTACCTGTTATTTTATATATGCTTGACAAAATAAATAAATAAAATAAAATAAATTTCTAAAAGCCTACAAAAGGCTTCTGAGCACCAAAGGAAGAGGAGTAAATCCACAGCAGTTAGTAAAACTATTCTCTGGAAGCAGCAAATCAGTAATAATACTGGTTATAATAAGATAACAATAGTGGTTATTCTGTTAATTTATTAGAATAATCAATCTCTTATTGTAAATTATATATTAGGGAAAGGTTTCCCTCGCACATACATGCTAGTCATTCCCAACTCTAGGGGGTGGGGCTCATCTCCGTTTCAAAGCCAAAGAGCCAGCGCTATCCGAAGATGTCTCCGTGGTCATGTGGCCGGCATGATAAACACCAAAGGCGCATGGAATACTGTTACTTTCCCACCAAAGGTGGCCCCTATTTTCCTACTTGCATTTTTTACGTGCTTTTGAACTGCTAGGTTGGCAGAAACTGGACAAGTATTTGGGAGCTCACCCCGTTACACGGCACCAGGGATTCGAACCGCTGAACTGCCGACCTTTTGATCGACAAGCTCAGCATCTTAGCCACTGAGTCACCATGTCCCAAAATTATATATTAGTAATCTATTATTGGTTCTTCCGTTAATATTGGTTGTTCTATTAATTTATTAAAATTATTAATCTATTGTATTACTGCATTATATAAATATTATTATTCTATTAATATTGATTAATCCACTAATTTATTAATATTATTAATGTATTACAGTATTGTAAAATTATACACATGCACACACACACACCCACAGACACATATATATGCACACATGCGCCCACACACACATAATTAATTTATTAATAATGGTTTTATTAATACTATTAATCTATAACTAATATATAGGTTATATAATATAATAATACTGGTTACACGATCAAGAGTACATTGAAAACATTTAAAAATGTGATGGTAGCATTTTTTTAAAAAAATGAGCCGAGGTGGCGCAGTGCTGTACTGCAGCTACTTCAGCTGACTGCTAGTTCAGCAGATCAGCGGATCAAATCTCACCAGCTCAAGGTTGACTCAGCCTTTCATCCTTCTGAGGTGGGTAAAATGAGGGCCCAGATTGTTGGGGGGCCAATATGCTATTTAGTATACTGTCGATTGTTGTAAGCCGCCCAGAGTCCTCGGAGAGTGGGCGGCATAGGAATACAACTAATAAAATAAATAAATAAAAAGAGACACAGAACAAAGCAGAAAGAGACTGACATTTGTAATTGCCTTAATACTCCATTTCTTGCAAGTTATGGATAAATCCCATTTTTGGACATTGCTGTATGCTAGCTCTTTCTATTAAGGTGTGCCATAAGCTGTCCTAACACTTCTATTATAAAGCTTTATTAGCAAAGATTTCTAGCTACCTTGTAGAATTTGCTCAGGGCTGAACCCTGGCCTTCTATACGTTAATACAGAAATAAAAGATGCTCCTTTTTTTTCTTACTTAGGGTTTATATAAGAACCTATTTAACCATTTCTATTTCAATAAGTACCAGATTAATGTAATCTACCACAGTATCTCTACAGGGCTAAAAGTAATATGATTTGTCAATTAAAGACATATTAAATTTAAATCATGATTGGCAGATTCATGGGTTGGATATTGCTTTTCCTACCTCAGACTTCAGATGGATTTTTAAAAAATTGTAATTTACCTTCTATCCCAAGATCTTTCGCCGCGGGAAAGATAAATCATTAGATTGGCATCTCAGCCCTGCCTCTTGCAAAGCGGGAGAACATTTTATCAAGACTTGATACAGCATCAACGAAAGGTTGATTGGAAAATTGAAAAATACTGCTGAACCATTTCTGAATTGCAATCAAAACCTCCACATGGGTATATCTATGCTGCTATCAGAAGTCAAGTTTGAATTAAGTCTTTCGGTTTAGAACATCAGCCTCATCTTGTTGAAGAATTCGCTCGATCATATGGCAGAGCTGGTTCTGATAATTCATTGCAGTCTGGTTTAGTGAAGGATAAGCTGGAATGTGGACGAGGAAATCTTTTGGGGGGTTTCTCTCTTTGCCTCTTATTGCTTAGGGTATTAACACATGTGCTGGTTCTGTTTCTGTGCATGTTGAGAAAAGGAAAAACATCTCTCTGTGTAACCCTGATGTACAGGGTACTAGGTTTTGATCTTGCTATCTGTAGAGTTCTATTAGCAAAGCATCTATCCATGGTTCATTCCCTTCCTGGGAAACTTTCAGCTGGTGCATCATGTCACTTAGTGGACTTTGTCTCTTCTCTTGAGATTAAAGTCCTCAGCATCCATCAACCACTGAGATGAATTGAGGGCTTGCAAGAATCCCATCCCATCCCATCCCATCCCATCCCATCCCAACCCAACCCAACCCAACCCAACCCAACCCAACCCAACCCAACCCATCCCATGATTCCCATCCTACCTCCTCCCCTCCCCTCCCACCCCACCCCACTGTATTTCCATATCTTATTGTGTTCTTTGTATACTAGCGGTCATAATGACCTTGTATCAAAAAGCCCCATTCTTATAATGAAAAGTAACTTAGAAATATTGCACTTAGAGTGTTTGTTGATGGTGGACATTATCTTTCTTACCATGAAATGCTGAACATTTATTTCTAATTCTCCTCCTCCTGAGATAATAGAAATCCATTACTAGAGAATGTACAGTTTGATACCAGATCTGGAAAGGCAGAACAACTTTTGCAATGCCAAAGGAAGAGGATAAGATGGTTAGAAATATGAATTTGGGCAAATTCTGGGAGACAGTGGAGGACAGGGGTTCTTTCCATGGTGTCATGAAGAGTTGGACATGACTTCGTGACTGGACAACACTTCACTTGCAATCTTCAAGATCCTGGTGGTCGCTCATTTACCATCGGTGAAGACTGGAATTTGCAGTTCTTTTCATTCCCTACCTGCAAACTAGAAACACTAATTAATAGATTGATCTGAGATGGAATTTGCATCAAAAGATTATAAAAGGACTCAGATTAAAAACAGCACGCTGATACTGGGCAAAACTGTGAAACACAGATAACAAGCTCTACAAAGCCATGCGGTTGCATTTTCTGGAAAAGCAATAAGAGAGAATGCATTTTATAATTGGAATCAAAATCAAAATTATTATCAAGATTTCATTCCTTTGATCCTCTTGTAAACAGCTCTCAAGGGAGCTGGCAATCTCTCTGCTTTCAAAACAGCGAGAACTGCAACACATAAGCAGCATAAAATTGTAAACAGATACGTATGCCAAGCAGGGCTGGGAAAAAGTTCTCCAACAGTAAGTAAGTAAGTAAGTAAGTAAGTAAGTAAGTAAGTAAGTAAGTAAGTAAGAAAGAAAGAAAGAAAGAAAGAAAGAAAGAAAGAAAGAAAGAAGCTTGCACAGAAGTTTCTTTTAGAGAAGAATTTTGGAAATAAAGAGAAGAGAAAAAATAAAAAGAATTTAGAGAAGAATTCTAGATAGTCTAGAATAGAATAGAATAACAAGAGTTGGAAGGGACCTTGAAGGTCTTCTAGTCCAACCCCCTGCTTAGGCAGGAAACCCTACACCACTTCAGACAAATGGTTATCCAACATCTTCTTAAAACCTTCCAGTGTTGGAGCATCCACAACTTCTGGAGGTGAGTTGTTCCGCTGATTCATTGTTCTCACTGTCAGGAAATTTCTCCTTAGTTCTAAGTTGCTTCTCTCCTTGATTAGTTTCCACCCATTGCTTCTTGTCCAACCCTCAGGTGCTTTGGAGAATAACTTGACTCCCTCTTCTTTTGGCAGCCCCTGAGATATTGGAAGACTGCTATCATGTCTCCCCTGCTCCTTCTTTTCATTAAACTAGACATATCCAGTTCCTGCAACCATTCTTCATATGTTTTAGCCTCCGGTCCCCTAATCATATTTGTCTAAAACCGTGAGGGCGAACCTACGGCACGTGTAGGTTCAGATCAGACCAGGTCAGATCTCCGTGGCTTTCTTTCATGAGCTTCTGTTTCCCTAAGAACGACGAAAGAGAAGCTCATGAAAAGAAAAAGATCTTACCATGTTGCCAGTGTTGGGATGCCCCGCCTCCTCCTAGCCAACTGGTCTTTGGGTTCACGCATGTCCACATGCATGTATGCACATGTCCATGTGTATGTCTTCCTGTTTGGGCATGTGTGTGCATGCAGTTGGGTCATTCAGTGTCTAAAAGGTTTGCCATCAGTGGTCTAAAATGTTCTTGCATTTTAGTAGGTAGTCAGTCCATTTGCTGAGTGAATGTATATTGTTTGTGTCCTGTCTTTTCCTACATACAATCATCTCCCTGGCTTTCCACTTTATAGTTAAAAATCAAGGAATGTAGTTAAAATGCAGAGAAAGGTATCAAAAGGGAATTCTCCAAAAACACTTGAGGGCAGGACAAGAAGTAAAGGTAGAGGATCATCAAGGGAGATCTAACCTAGAATGATGGAGAAATTTCCTGAGAAATGAGAGAATAATAACAGTTTATCGTCAGAAGTTGTGGGCGCTCCATTACTGGAGGTTTTCAGGGATAGACATCTTGGCTCTTTTAATCTGCGTCTGGGCGGTTCTTCAGATGAATCACCAAATGGGTAAAACAGGGTTTAGTCAAGCAATCTTTAATCCGCAACAGTCGGGTATCAAGGAAAATCCAAGTACGAATGTACGCAATCGTCTTTCACAGCTGTTCCTTATTTCCTTCTTCCCAAGCCGACGGCACTTCTGCATTCAAATGTTGCAGATGCCGATTCTTCCCAGGCGATTTTGACTCGCAGCATTTGTCTGGAATGTTCCAAAAGTGCTTTTTCAAAAGGCAACTGGACTTTGTTTTTTTCCTTGAAGACATTTCACTTCTCATCCGAGAAGCTTCATGACCTGGATGACTGAGAATCTCCATAGGTGCCATAGGTTTGCCTTCACAGATATAAGGTCTCCTGTTTGAACAAGGGGTGGACTTGAAGATCTCCAAGTGTTCTGTCCCAGCTACGGACCCCAAAGAACGCAGCACACACAAACTCTATACAAAGCTTATTTTAGTCAAATAATGTAGTCTTTATCAATGATAAGGTGTTAATAAAACTGTCTTAACAGCCTACCAGAATTCTAAGATAAGGTAATCACAGTCTTACTAGAGTTGGCAGGAAGCCCAGAAACAATTTTGCAGAGAATCCAGACACGAAGGAGATTGAACTAAAGTTGTTCCCTACAGGTTGCTGCAAGCGGCGTTCCTCCTTAAATAGACTAAGGGAGTGGCCAATTAGCCCCAAGCCTTACTCTCGAGGAGACCTCCTCCTGAGAGCCACTCCTGCCTTTTGGCAGCTCTGCTTGCCCGTGCATTGAGAAGAGGCTCCTCCTTTTCATCCTCTTCACTTAAAGGAGCTTCTGGAGGTTCTGAAGGCCCTGGCTGAATCCCCGCCTTTGGCCCCACATCTTCTCCAGCCTCCTCACTGTCTGACTCGAGCGCCAGCTGCACAGGCTGCTGGCGCAGCACCACACCAGCCTCCTCACTGTCGGAATCAGCTACAATCTGCACAGGCCGCTGACGGGCCACAACACCAAGGTCCCTTCCATCCCTATTATGTTCTAACTAAAAGTAGCAAATAAAGGAAACTGGAAATAAATTAGGGTATAGGCCAATGATGGTGAACCTATGGCATGGGTGCCACAGGTGGCACGTAAAGCCATATTGGTGGGCACGCGAGCTCAGCTCCAACATGCATGCGTGTGCCAGCCCGTTGATTTTCGGGCCTTCTGGGACCACCAGAAATCAGGAAACACACTGTTTCCGGCCTCTGGGGGGTGGGGTGGGGAAGGCTGTTTTTGCCCTCCCAAGGCTCCTAGAAAGGCTCTGGAGCCTGGGGAGAGCAAAAAAAATGCCTACCGGGCCCACCAGGCCATCACGTTCCAAAAGCAGGGGGGACACAGGGGAGTGGGGCGCATAAAATTATGGATGTGGGCACATGTGCGTGTGACCCCACCACGCTCCCCCCGCTTTTGGCACATGATGGCAAAAAGGTTAGCCATCACTGGTATAGGCAAAAAACGAACAACACAGCAAACACACAAGAAAAGGAGCTTCAGAAATATTTGATACAAACAGGGCCAAGAGAACAAAGACTTCTCAACAATGGGGGAGGGGGAAACATGAGGCCAATTGATTCATTTATTGCTAATTAAACATGGCTGATCATCTGTGATGATCTCAGTCCATTTTTTAAAAAAAAATCTGTATTTTTTCACAAAACGAGTTAATCAGCGATTGGCGGCTATTGTAGCTGTGATGGCGAACCTATGGCACGCGTGCCAAAGTGGCATGCGGAGCCATGTTGCCTGGCATGCGTGGCATCGCCTGTTCCTTTTCTGGGTTTCTGCTATGTATGCACGTGTGACGATCAGCTGGCCTTTTTTCACGTGGCAGTGCCGGAAAATAGAAGAGCTGGTCTTCTGTTTTTCTGCGTGAGCATGTGTGCTGGCCTGCTGATTGTCACATGCGCATGAGCACCAGAAATCCAGAAGAGTAGCTGGCTGTAACCAGAAGTTCAATAGTTGAAACTGGAAGTTCATTTTTGGGTGTGCGCATTCGCCCTGGGTAGCTAATCGTCCGGGTGTGCAGTCCCTTTTCGGCACTCGGTGCAGAAAAGGTTCCCCATCACTGCTCTATAGGAAACATATGACAGCCGTTGCCAATGTTTCATCTAAACAATGCACAATGCAAATTCCCTTTTAAAATTTCATTGGAGAAATAGGATCGAGTGTGCAGAAAACAAAGATTTGTACAAAAAAAAAAATAGTGGTCATGGCATATGTTGCAGGCTCTTTTCCGGAACAGTGTGCTGCTAGTTTAATAAGGATGCCGCATATCCATGGAAAATAAATTGCATCAGATTAAGGAGTCTGTGTGATGCCGAGTATCTTAACATGACCCAATTCCCAGTCTGATTTGGCTTTGCTTACAGTATATCAGCAGACCATTTGATCTGTTCAAAAAGATTACCGTGTTATCTAATTATAGAGTAACTCTGCAATAAATGTATGGGTGAACACACTATGGGAATGTTTGCCTAGTTGCTTAGATTGGTGAATTAAAGACAACTGATTTCTCACAAAACAAGCGTAAACAAACTCAACATCTCTTATATTTAATTTCCAAAATTCCAGTTCATGCAATTCAGCCCCAGTGATTCGGATAAAATAAAATCCCTGCCTTTCATTTTGCAGACACTGAGTTCTGCCTGCAACATTTATTCTTCATGTCCAAAGCTTTTGGTTCTGTTCAACTGTGCAACAATAATGCTGCATGTATATGTTTGTGTCTGTGTCTTTAAATCACTATGCCTGCTGTTGGGGTTCACCCTTTCTCGATTCTCTGCTGGCATGCCTGTGATATTTCATCAGAACAAATCCGGTAGACAGAAAGCATATATAAATAAAGTTTGCATAATGCAACTTTAATATGCTCGGTTGTACCTGATGAGCTTCCGCATGATCTCATAGCCAGATGACACCAAGTTTGTGAACATGGAGATACCAATGTTCACACAACTATAAACATAAACATCTTTTCAATGCAAATGCCCCAATTGTTTGCATGGTCTCTGTTTTGTTGAGACGTCACAGAAGGTGACATTGGGGTATTAACAGTTCAACTGGACTGTAACTGTGCCTTCAGTATAATATATTGTTTCTGAAGCACAGTTGGAAAGGAATCAAATGGAGAAAACATACTTAAAATACGACCTCACTGAATGTTAATTATCAACTGTGGAAAGACAGTTGTAGGTTGAGCTTGTAGACATAATGCTTTTATCGGATGTTATCAATGAATGGAGTTGCGGTAAATAAATGCTTGCTATTATGACTTTATGATTTAACTATTGTCGGATAGGAATGCATTGGTTATTTTCCCCCCTCCCCTCCTTGTTTCTTTTTCATCCACTTTCATGTTTTTGAACCAAGGCTGTGAAAGTGTGCCATGGAGATTTATGGCCATTGGTTGGAAAGGATGATTTTGTAATTTTATGGGACAATAAGCATGAAACTTTGTTCCCGCTTGTCAGATTTCCAGAGCTACTAAACTTTTGCACTGTGAATGAACCTTGAGGATCTGCCAGAAATATTGGCAGAATGACCCTCTTGTTTTAGTACCGAAATGCAGTTTCTCCATTATTCTGTAATAAAACCTCAGGAATCACTTTGACATCTCTGGCTTTATTTTTTGGTAGCGAAATTGGGCCTTTTTGACATATTGTACATTGCTCATGGTTGATTTTAGAGTATTGCCTTGTGAGGAGGAGGAGGAGGGGGAGGAGGAGGGGGAGGAGGAGGGGGAGGAAGAAGAAGAAGAAGAAGAAGAAGAAGAAGAAGAAGAAGAGGAGGAGGAGGAGGAGGAGGAGGAGGAGGAGGAGGAGGAGGAGGGTGTGAGGGGAGGGGAGGGAGGAAGGACTTTGAGCTAATCTCTCTCTTTCAGCCCAATTCATTTCTGAAGTTGGGATAAAAAAAGAGGTAGTAGCATTATGTCCACTGCCTTTGTATAAAATAAAGAAAGGCTATAAAGTAATAAACCAACAAATAAACAAACAAACCACATCTTCAGAATACATCTTCCATGGAAACAAGGGTATTTTACCCCAATCCCGCCAATTCAACTAACGTAACTTTGCATTTTTATATTAGAATGGCAACTTACTTATGCATCCATCACACATTCAATTCCTATTGACCCTTCCTGCTTTCAACAGGGCACCACAATGTCTGGGATATCTGAATATCAAACTTCAAAACCTTGGCAGAGATTGAAAAGAAAAGAATGCTTCGGTATCTTCAGCTGCCTTTATTGAAATAAAACCGTTGTTTAACCTTCTTATTCCACTCTTTCTTCCCTTTCTTGGAACATAGACTGTCATATACTTGGGAAATGCCATTCTGACTAAGAGAAAGAGGAGGCAGAAAATGCCCCCAAAGAGAGATTTCAGAACCATGGATAGTGCCAAGTAAGGACCATGTTTTGATAAGGCTCATCCGGGCCTTGATTCCTTGACAAACTATATTCCCTAACATCTGCATTGCCTCTTTCTGAAGGATGAAACTTGAAAGGAATCCTTCTGAGGTTGTTGTTGTTGTTTCTTTCTTTCTTTCTTTTTTTTTTTGCTTTTCACTATCACTTTTGCTTATGAGCAAGTGTTGGAAATGGCAAGAGCTGCCGTGTAGACAGCTCACTTTGAGAGAATTTGGTTTGTGCACTCTCTTTGGGTCTTCCATTTTGTGAGTGTTGTTCTAGTTGCTATTCAAGGTCATGACATTAGGTATTACGTGCCCAGCTTATGAAATTCTGCAATGCGCCAGATACAATAATAGGGAAGAAGAAGATGACAGCTTATGGGAAGAGTGAAAATTGCAAATTGTGTGGGGGACCAAGACATCAATCTATCCCAATCCAGGAAACATCCTAATATGTTGAATTCTGTGTCCTTGCTGTTTTATGTTTTATGAATGAAAACAGATATGAATGAAAACAATCCAATTGCATTTGGATTGTTATATCACCCCACCTCAACTTTTCATATGCGTTACTTTCCAATAAATATTATGAAGTATTTGAACCTGAAAGATAATTACATTCTGATCTACATTATTATTCCATGAGGTATGAAGTAGCTTCCCCCCCCCCCCCCTTTTCTTAATAAACCTAACTCATTCCCAATATCCCCCACTGGAGACTTGGATCTTCAGATTCTTCTGATTCTCTTAGACTTGTTTTTATTCTCATTTCCTGTCTTTTCCAAAAGCAGGAAATGTGTTCAGCGACATCTCCACATTGCCCAATTTCTACACTACTTATTTACTGCCTTTCACCATCGCATTGCAAGCCCAAGTGCTGTGTATTTCAATGTTATCTTTTAAACATTTGACAAGTCAACCTATTTTACTGTGATTATTTTATACTAGGTTGGGAATGTAATAGTTCCTTCTGGACACGCTGAAGTGCAGGATTTGTAGCATCGTTGAAGCCCTGCAATTTATCATAAATATTCTAAAGATGCATTTTGGGGCAATGCTCAAAATTATCCTGATTTCTTTCCCCCACCCCCTCCTGCTATTATCCCAAAACCACAAGGAACCTGCCCAAAGTCTACATTTTCTGAAGTCATGATAGCTACATTAATGCATCCACAGACACACACAAGCAAAGCTAAGCTTTGGAGAGCCTAGAAAATGATGTGAGATCTCAGTTGGATTGTTGCGTAGGTCATGGACCTCTCTCATCCTCCCACCTCTCCAATTTGTCGGTCTGCGCTGCAGTGAGGTTGAAAATAAAACCTAAGGTTTCTCCATGCTAGTTTTAATCTATTCTACTTGTTGTTGTTGTTTTTTAAGTGAAACTTTCCATTTTCTTCTTTTCTCTTTACTTTATGCATACGACCCAACATATATCACCATAAGCTTTTAGAAAAGCATTCAAGACACGGTTTTAGAAAGCGTGCGGAGGAGGTAGGGATGACTTCCTCATAAGAAGTTTTATTGGACTGCTATTGGTTTTAAACCGCATTTATTCATTAGCTTTTAGTGCAGAGCAAATTCATTCATTTAAACTTGGTGTTTTTTTTTTTTTTTTTAAAGATTCCTTTAAGGGAAGTCATCGTGCTGCACCATGAGATATTTGCCTCAAACAAAATCTGTCAAAGGTTTTGTCATTTGCCTACCTTAGATATTAATAGAATAGAATAGAATTTTTTATTGGCTAAGTGTGATTGGATAAACAAGGAATTTGTCTTGGTGCATACGCTCTGAGTGTACATAAAAGAAAAGATACGTTCGTCAAGAATCGTAAGGTACAACACTTAATGAGGGTACAAATAAGCAATCAGAAAACAATATCAATATAAATTGTAAGGATACAAGCAACAAAGTTAAGGTTTAACACAGATGAATGTAAAATAATGCTACGTTTTCTCAGAACATTTCAGAAAGTGTTCTGTTAGAGAAAAAAACTTATAGAGCTATGCACATTCCAGAGAATATAGGAAAGGATATTCCAAGAGAAATCCAAGAGGATTTGCATGGGTGCGATTCAAGGTGTTGGTCACCACCTTTAAAGCGCTCCATGGCTTAGGACCTGGGTACCTACGAGACCGCCTTCTGCCACCGATAGCCTCCCACCGGCCAGTTCGCTCCCACAGAGAGGGACTCCTCAGGGTGCTGTCGGCCAAATTATGTCGACACCCAGGGGGAGAGCCTTCTCTGTGGGAGTTTCTGCCCTTTGGAACGAACTGCCCCCAGAAATACGCATGATCTCCGACCTCCATGTTTTTTGCTGTGCCCTCAGGACCCTGCTGTTCCGACAGGTGGGGCTATCTATGTAAAATGAATTTTAAATTTGGAGTTTTAATCTTTGGGTTTTTAATTAATTTTGGCCGAAATTGTAATAATTTTTAATAATTTAAAATTTTAAATTATGATGCCTGTATACTTTGTTTTTACTTGGCTGTACACCACCCCGAGTCCTTCGGGAGAAGGGCGATATAGAAATAAAATAATAATAATAATAATAATAATAATAATAATAATAATAATAATAATAATTGCATATTTTTCAAAACCTTTTCAACTGCACTATTAAAAAAAATAATAATACAGTTTTGTGTATTTCAAAGTAGAAACAAGCCAAAAAGAATTTGCCTCCATTCAAGTATGCAAATTTCCTTTAAAATTGCAATGTGGAGAAAGGGCTTGTGGATAAAGGGCATACAAAAATGACCTAAACGGAAAAAGGATTGATTTGCACTTTGCTTCATTTTACTGGTTCACAACTTAAAAAGGGAACTAAGGGTAGGAATGCGAGAGCCAGCAACACCACCATCACCCAAATTTGAAGATGAGAAACTGTACATCAAAGACTTATGGCGGAACGGCAAGAATCGAAATAAGGGAAGCACAATCGTTTGAAATATTAAACGGAGCTTAAGGAGATGCATGAAACGTGAATGGAAATTGTAATATTATCAAAGTAAGAAAGTTAGATGCAGATAATCCTCAACTTACAACGGTTTGTTTAGTGACCTCTTGAAGGCATGGAAAAAAAGTGACAGGATCATTTTTCCACACTTAGGAAAGTGTGCAGCATCTCCATGGTTATGTGATTTACATTTGGATGCTTGGCAACTGACTCACATTTATGATGGTTGCAGAGTCCCGGGTATGTGTGTGTGTGTCATGTGATTCCCCTTGGGTGACCTTCTGAAAAGCCAAGATAAGGGGGAAACCTGTTTTGCCCCAGCTACGGACCCCAAAGAAGGCAGCATGCACAAAGTCCGTTCAAACCTTAGTTTACTAAATAAACCAGTTTTTTACAACAACGGCTGTTAATTAACTGCATTAACAGCCGCCAAGAATTCAAAGAATAATACTGAAAGCTTACTGTGGTTGGCAGAATGCCCGGAAGCAATTTGCAGGAAGCCGATAAGATAAGCAAGATAAGATACAAAGGTATGTGAACTAAGTTGTTCCCTGCAAATTGCTTCAGTCAGCATTCCTCCTTAAATAAGCTAAGGGAGTGGCCAATTAGCCCTAAGCCTTACTCTCAAAGAGACCTTCTCCTGAGAAGCCATTCCTGCCTTTTGGCAGCTCTGCGCGCCCGTGCATCGAGAAGAGGCTCCTCCTTTTCATCCTCTTCACTTAAGGGAGCTTCACTTAAGGGAGCTTCTGAAGGCCCTGGCTGAATCCCCACCTCTGGCACCACGTCTTCTCCAGCCTCCTCATTGTCTGCCCTCTGCACAGGATGCTGGCGCAGCACCACACCAGCTTCCTCGCTATCGGAATCAGCTACTAGCTGCACAGGCTATTGACAGGCCACAACAAAACCAGATTCAGTTAACAACAATGTTACTAATTTAACAAATGTGGTGATTCACTTAACAAATGTGGCAAGAAAAGGTTGTAAAATGGGTCGAAACTCACTTAGCATATTTGTCCGTTGTGGTCATACATTGAGGACTGCCTGTGTTATTTATTTATTTATTTATTTATTTATTTATTTATTTATTTATTTATTTATTTATTTATTTATTTATTTATTTATTTATTTATTTATACCATTGGTGTTGATTTACTGAAACATTAGAAAGGAAATGAAAGTTTAATTCCTCACAGGAATAGGGCGAGGTGGGTGAGAGTATTTAATGAGGGGCCTCTATGTTGGAAGTTGAAGTCTGGTGCCAGGTTTTTAATGATTACGGTTTTAATAGATTTAATATGGTATCATGTTGTTTTATTAGTGATAGTGTTTTAATTGTTGGTTGCCCACCGCCAGGAGCTCAGCGTAAGAGGGACTTGTTTTAAATAAATAAACATAAAATAAATACATTAGTTGTTTGAGTAGAATATTGCCTCAGGCCTTTTTCGTGTGTGTTTTGATAAATTAAAGGATGGGAGATTTACTTTTTCAAAAGGTGAGCGTGCTGGAAAAAAACCCCGTCTGGATTACACTTGAGGAATCTCAAGCCTTTCGCTCCATGTTTTCTTTTCAAAATTAAATCTATGCGGTTTAAGAAGCTGTTTTATTCTGGGTCAATATATATATTGTTTACTCTGATTGGTATGGGAAACATCTATCTCCTCGTCTGCCTCTATAATAATGTTTAATGACCCTGAGCTACTAAATATAGAGTTATGTCCTTCTGTGTACATCAGCCCCTTTAAGAGACAGTTGGGGATTTTTTTTCCTTCAGAGTGTGCAATAGTGACAGGGGAAACAAAAATACTTCCCCTCTTTGCTACCTGAAACTTTCTAAGCGTTTTTTGTACATTCCAACCTCCCCCCGCAATATAGATTCCTTCCCAAATCAGGAGAGATTTGGATAATTACCAAAAGGATAAAGGAGACTAAACGAAGATCAGCAAGCTATCAAAGTCAAAAAGAGGGCTGTGAAAATATCTACAGACCCCTCACATCCTGGACATAAATTGTTTCAACTTCTACCAGTGGTGGGTTTCAAATTTTTTTTACTACCAGTTCTGTGGGTGTGGCTTGGTGGGTGTGGCATGGCTTGGTGGGTGTGGCATGGGAAGGATTCTGTAAAATCTCCATTCCTACCCCAAACCAGGGGAAGGTTACTGCAAATTCCCCATTTCCTTCCGATCAGCTGGGACTCAGGAGGCAAATGGGGGCGGGGCCAGTCAAAATTTTTACTACCGGTTCTCCAAACTACTAAAAATTTCCGCTACCAGTTCTCTAGAACTGGTCAGAACCTGCTGAAACCCATCTCTGACTTCTACCCTCAAAACGACGCTATAGGGCACTGCACACCAGAACAACTAGACCCAGATTATGGGGGCAATAAGATGACTTTGTATAAAAAAGAACACCACTTATGGAACGCCAAAAGCCCTACTAAGCAGGTATATACAAAAGTATGAAGGCTATTCCTTAACACATTGTAAGCCACCCTGAGTCTCCGGAGAAGGGTGGCATATAAATAGAACCAATAACCAATAAATAATAATAATAATAATAATAATAGACACAAGAACAGTTTTTTCCCAAATGCCATCACTCTGCTAAACAAATAATTCCCTCAACACTGTCAAACAATTTACTAAGACTGTATTACTATTATACTTCTCTTCCTTACTAGTATCTATCTCTACCCAATTATTACTATAAACATGTTGCTTGTATCTTTCAATTACATTGTTTTATTTGTTTCCTAGTACGATTTGATAGCTTATTAGTAATCTTGACTATCACTAAGTGTTGTATCTTTTTATTCTTGATGAATGTATTTTATTCTCCTTATGTACACTAAGAGCATATGCACCAAAGATAAATTCCTTGTGTGTCCAATCACACTTGGCCAATAAAGAATTCTATTCTATTCTATTCTATTCTATTCTATTCTATTCTATTCTATTCTATTCTATTCTATTCTATTCTATTCTATTCTATTCTATATCTGATAAAATGAAAATACTGTGGACAAGTGGTTTTCAAGCTGGGAAATAAGAAAATACCAATTTACATTTGGATCCTTCAGTCCCATTATTCACAATTTCACATACTATGTTGGGAAGCTTAATGTTTTCTGAAGAAACTTCAGAGCTGAAGAAGCTTCTTGGATGAGAAGCAAAACGTCTTCAAAGAAAAACCAGAAAATACAGTTGCCTCTTGAAAAAAAGACTTTTAGGTCTTTTTTAATGATGACTGAGAATCTTCACAGACATTTTTCTCCTAAAAAATTCTTTGGGGAGAGGGAGGTGCTGCAAAATATTTCCCTCTCCCAATTAACTTTTCAAATAAGATTTTTAGGAAAAAAAGAGCTGCTACACAATTCCGAACAATGCTTCTTTTCAGAATTGTGTGCCACACTCAGTAACACACCTCCATTTTTCACTTTCAGAAGGGGGAATGAAAAATAGCAACACAGGAGGGATAGCATCTGTCAGCCTCTATAAGTGCAGATGTTATCAGCACAAAACATGTAATATCCTTGACCAGTTTACACCGTGAGATCAAATCCCAATCCAAGGTAGCACTTCATATAGCGTATAAGACATACATACTTTCATAAAAAAAAGACCAGTTTGTTGTGTGCTTATTACACTTGTCCATGAGCTGGCTATCTGAGAGTCAAGCAAATGTCATATCAATAAGTTGAAAAAAATGTACCGTATTTTTTGGATGATAAGACTCACCTGAGTATAAAACACACCAAGATTTCGAAGATGTAAACAATAAAAAAATTGTTTTTATCCTCCCCGGATCCCAGGAGAACTCTGCAGGTCTCCCAAACTATCTGTGCACCCAGTTTTTGGCCTTCCAACCCCCACCCCAACGTCATGTTTTTGCCCTCCACAGCCCCCAGGAATGCTCTGCAAGCCTCCCAAACCCTCTGCACATCCCGTTTTTGCAAAAAATGGGCTTGTTTTTGGCAAAAATGGGACCCGCGGGGCAGGGTTTCAGGAGGCCAAAAATGACTTATTCAGTGTATAAGACGCACCAATATTTCCATCCTCTTTTTTGGGGGGGGTGTGCATCTTATACTCCGAAAAGTATGGTAATTCAACGGTAAAACTCCTGGAGTAAACAGTGAGTTAACCTGCTGTACTGCATTCTAACCACTGCGCCACCACAGGTATATAAGTGTGTGTGTGTGTGTATACCAGTGGTGGGTTCCTCCCGGTTCAGCCCGAGCAGGAGGCCCTATACCCTTCCAGATAAATGGTTGCCCAATATCTTTTTAAAAACCTCCAGTATTGGAGCAACAGCAATAGCCCTTAGACTTATATACCACTTCATAGTGCCTACAGCCTTCTCTAAGCGGTTTACAGAATCAGCTTCTTGCCCCCAACAATCTGGGTCCTCATTTTACCCACCTCAGAAGGATGGAAGGCAGAGTCAACCTTGAGCCTGGTGAGATTCGAACTGCCAAATTGCAGGCAGCCGGTGATCAGCAGAAGTAGCCTGTAGTACTGCACTCTAACCACTGCACCATCGAGGCTCACAATTTCTGGAGGCAGGTCATTCCACTGATCAATTGTTCTCACTCTCAGGAAATTTCTTCTCAGTTCTAGGATGGTTCTGTCCTTGATTAGTTTCCATCCCTTGCTCTTGCCCTGCCTTTAGGTATTTTGGAGAATAGGTGGTCCCCTCTTCTTTGAGGCCCCTCAGATATTGGAACACTGTCACCCCTAGTCCATCTTTTTGTTAAACCGTTCCTGCAACTGTTCTTTATATGCTTTAAGCCTCCACTCACTAATCATCTTTGTTGCTCTTCTCTGCACTCCTTCTAGAGTCTCCACATCTTTTTTATATCGTGGTGACCAAAAGTGGATGCAGTATTCCAAGTGTGGCCTTCCCAAGGCATTAGAAAGTGGTACTAACACTTCATGTGCTCTTGATGCGATGTTACTGTTCACTTTTTTGGCAGCTGCAGCACACTGCTGGTTCATATTTGGAGTTCAATCACGCACACCCAAGTAAGTCTAAGACTTCTCTTTGCTCATGCTCATAGAGCCGAAGTGGCGCAGTGGCTAGAGTGCAGTACTGCAGGCTACTTCTGCTGACTGCCAATTGACTGCAATTTGGCAGTTCAAATCTCACCAACTCAAGGTTGACTCAGTCTTCCATCTTTCCAAAGTTGGTCAAATGAGGACCCAGATTTTGGGGGGCAAGAGGCTGATTCTGTAAACTGCTTAAAGCGGGCCGTAAAGCACTATGAAGTGGTATGTAAATTATATAGTATAAGTTATAAAATGCTATTGCTGTTGCTATGCTGCTGACAGTATTCATAATAGCTACAGATCCTTTTGTTGCTCTAAAAAAAATTATGTGGCAGGATTCTCTACATGTACTCCAATAATATCAGTGTATTACAGATAAATATAGCTGATGCTCCAAATCTTATATACTCTTAGAAGCAGACCTGTCATCTGCAGTCAGTGAAGTATACCTTACAAATATAAAATACAAACATTTCATTTTTTGCCCTGACAAGATTTCCAGGGCCATAATGGATGAAATTGCTTCTGAAATCTACAACTTCATATTTTCTGCCATCCATCTTCTCTGTACTTGTCTGAGACAAGTAGACAAGTTTGGTGACTGTAGACCGTTCTTTGATAGAATACCAACAAGGACATTCCTGGGGCAAGACAGAGGTAAGCTGTGCAGTTATGGGATAAATACTTCCATAATCTAACCTGTAAATGGAATATTATAGATCAGAATTGTGCTAAAGTCTAAAAAAAAAAAGTTTGTGTCCCATAAAATAAGTCAGGCCATTTTCCATTTTTTCCCATGCTGTCTACAGTGAATGCCCATTATTTAAATTTTAGATATATCTTTGATATATATATTAAAGATACACAGTATGTTTTTGTATCCATTTTGAGGAAAAGACTGTTGGCATGTTGACCCAGAGAGACCACATTTGTCTTCTAAAAATGACCCTGGAAATGATGTTACATTGTGATGCAATCTTGCCCCAGACGATCAACTGATTCCCTCTAGTTAGTGAAGGACAGTCAAGAGATTCTGCAGAAAAGCTTGGTTGGTCTTGTGGCTGCTTTTCTTCTCACTGCCCCGAAATGTATCTTTAAATAAACTTCCCTTCTCAATAGTTCTTCAGGATTGCCCTTTAACACAATTTCACTCAAACTTTGAGATGATCCATCCAGTCCTAGGAAGAAATGAACAAGACCAGATTTAATGTTTTTCTCTGGATGTTGTTGTTAGTTGCGAAGTCATGTCTGACACATTGCAACCCCATGGACAACATTCCTTCAGGCCTTCCTGTCCTCTACCATTCTCTGGAGTCCATTTAAGCTCACGCCAACTGCTTCAGTGACTCCATCCAGCCGCCTCGTTCTCTGTCGACCCCTTCTTTTTTTGCCCTCAATTGTTCCCAGCATTAGGCTCTTCTCCAGTAAGTCCTTCCTTCTCATTAGGTGGCCAAAGTATTTGAGTTTCATCTTCAGGATCTGGCCTTCTTGAAGAGCAGTCAGGGTTGATCTCCTCTAGGACTGACCGGTTTGATCACCTTGCAGTCCAAGGGACTCGCAGGAGTCTTCTCCAGCACCAGCATTTCTCTGGATACTCTCCTATAAACACAAAAGCCTGATAAAACTATGGCACTATGGGATGTAATTTCACTTTAAAGCAGGGATGACTAACCTTGGCCACTTTAAGACTTGTGTACCTCAATTCCTCTGGCTGAGGAATTCTGGCAGTTGAGGTCCACAAGTCTTAAAGTGGCCAAGGTTGGACATCTTTGCTCTACAGCTTCTTTTTGAAATGTGGATTGGAATCCATACACCTATCCATCAAGAATCTGCTTCTTGTGAATCTTGGTTTGCCCAGCCATTAAAGGCTTGGAAAGAATCTGTTTTCTGAATGAGGATCTTCCAGCTATCCTCCATGTGGTGAAGTTGCAAGTTTTGCAAAAGAGAGGGAGTGAGTGGAGTACTTGAAGGGCTGCAACACCAACAAATTTTATAATTAGTTATTTTAAAGCTGAGCCTAGGATACAGAAGACCTTAAGTTACAAGAAGGCAAACTAGGATGAAGGAAAACTTCGTAACAGCAGGACTGGTTACTTTGAGAAATAATGGTCCCTCCTTGGCTGGAACCAATAAAAGCTGTCAGAGATGCTTCAGTTTAGATTCTTCTGTTGAGTTGAACTTGAGAGCTTTAATGACCTCTTCCGATTCTAAGAATCAGTGACTGTATCCTATGATTGACAGCCAGCATGCTTGTAGGTGTTTCCTTGATACATCTGTGTCATTTCTGTGCAAGGAGGAAAATCAAATCAGAGTTAATTGATGCAAGAGATCTGTGGGGTTTTTATAAGTATGTGTGTAAGCATAAGTACTGTATGCTTACATGTGAAACATTTTTCAGAGTGATTAAGAAAATGTTGGCATACAACCGGATAGGAATAACGCAACCCCCAATTTTGAAAATTCAAAATTTGAACTCTATTTAATGATAGAACAAACTGTTGGATTGTCGGAGAAATTTGTCGTATCCCTTGAAGAGGGAGCTGGAGCAACCTTTCTCAATATTCACGAAAAAAAAACAAATAAGAAAAGGAAAGAAATCCATCTGCTCTTAAGTGAAGTGAATTGATGCAAGTTCAGACACCATCTGTGACTAATTCCTTTTCAACAACCTGGGAACTTTGCCATCCCAAAAGTCACATAAAGTAGGTGGATATATGCCTTTTTCCTTTAATTTAACTTAATGTAGCTCCCTCTCCACCACTCCAGTTTGCTGCTAATATTTTGTTTTTGGGTTTTTTTTTTTACTTCAGTTAAGAATTTTTATTTTAGTCAGCCGATAGACCTTACCAATCTCGGTTGCTGGAACCTGAGGGAGGAATTGAATTGTCCGGGGGCGGAGGGGGAATCATCCTTCCAGTTGTTATTGTTGATGTTTCTGCAAACTTTCTCCTATCTTTTTTTGGTAAAAGAATCTTGCCTTCTGTGGATCTAAAACAGCCAAGAATTTGATCGTCCTGCACTTGCTTCGTGATGTGATAGATGATGATGCCAGATGAAATTAGCTACATCTCCATCGATATTTTAATTATTGCCGTGTAATAACATCTTGTCAGCTCCTATTAATTCATACTAGACCACAGGCTTGCCAATATGACAGGGCAAATAATTGCCCATCAGTGATGATGGAAAACAATTTCATTTTTACCTATAGACTCTGGGACTCGGCTTTTGTCTGAAAGCAACTGTTTCTGAAGGACAGATGGTTAGGATTAAGAGAAAGTCATTAACTTTCAGAACAGAGGCCATAATCTCCAATCACGGCATCTGGACCCCAGTTTTGGATGCCTTTCTCCAAATGTGTTTCTGTTGGGGTGCAGCAAATAACGAGTGTTTGTTTTGGAGGAATAAATATCATGGTTTCACACTGGCAGGCTATTTCAAATGGAGCAGAATAGTCATCCTAGATCTTTGGCATGTGGAGAAATAGGACTTGCTCGACAGGCAGAACAAAACTGTAAAAAGCATGTCGTTGGAAAATATCTGTGTTAGTAAGCTAATAAGTAATTCCATGAGAAATGAATATAATTCAGTGGCTGTGTGGATGTTGGGCTCACCGAAGGTCTTAATACTCAATATTTTCTGAGTGATAGAAGTTGGTAGGAAGAGAAAAGAAATCTCTGCCTTAAATGTAAGAGAAATACGAAAATATAAAACATAAGACTACCGGAATGCACTATGGGCAAAACAACTTCTTCTTCTTCTTCTTCTTCTTCTTCTTCTTCTTCTTCTTCTTCTTCTTCTTCTTCTTCTTCTTCTTCTTCTTCTTCTTCTTCTTCTTCTTCTTCTTCTTCTTCTTCTTCTTCTTCTTCTTCTTCTTCTTCTTCTTCTCCTCCTCCTCCTCCTCCTCCTCCTCCTCCTCCTCCTCCTCCTCCTCCTCCTCCTCCTCTTTCTCCTTTTCCTTTTCTTTCTCTTCTCCTTCTGCTTTCTCCTTCTCCTTCTCCTTCTCCTTCTCCTTCTCCTTCCTGCTAGCATATTCCCCCAAGTGCAGGGTCTGCTTTTTGGATCACTGAATGCCACTTTGCATGGTCAGCTGCCTCTCCAGGATGCAGGTGCACAGCTTGTTGATGGTGTCTTGCCATTTCTGTTTTGGCTGCCTGCGGGGTCACCGGCCATTGATTTCTAGTTGGTAGGCAGTCTTGGTCATGGTGGAAAATGCTGCTCTCAGGACGTGTCCATACCAGTGGAGCCGGCCTTCTCTCATCTTCTCTGTAATTGGTGCCGCACCAAAATGTTGTCGAGTGATGTTATTTGTGAAGTGGTGAAGAAAGGAGATGCCTGATATCCAATGGAGCCTTCGCATTTCCATGGCATGGAGAGAGCTTTCGGTCCCTGTTTTTGCTGCCCAGTATTCAATGCTGTACAATGCAACAGGGCAGATAGTTGTCTTGTAAATCTTAGATTTAAGAAGGGTTGGCATTTGTCTGTCACATAACATACTAGTGAGTTCTCGCCAACACATCCAGGCTGCATTCACCCTTGCTCACACCTTGCCATTGATGTCACCATTGCCTTGGAGACGGGATCCCAGATACTGAAAAATGTCCACCTTCTTTAGGTTTTCTCCATTGATGTGAAGTGTGTTCCAGGAGTGGTGACAGTCTCTAAGTACTCATATGGGCAAATCATCTGTCTTGGGTGATTTCTTATCTTTGTGGAGAGCAAAGTATGCTGAACATTAGTTTAACCAAACACTTGTAAAACAGTTGCGAAGGTGTTATCCACTTTGACTGGACACTGTGTTCCAGAAGTATCATACTAGGATGACACTCTATTTAATGGACATTCAACGCTTGGAGTCCTTTTGATTAAAAATAAGTGTTCTGTCAGAAGCAGACATTCCTCTATAAGTTTTTATTTCCTGTAGAAATAATAGATTCATATGCCTTTCACATGGACTTCATATAGCACACATTTTTTTTTCTATTATTTCATAGCATTAGTTTTAATTGTAAGGTTTATTGTTTTTAATTTGTTTGTTTTGAACGCTTTAAAATGCTCTTGTTAACTGACCTGGGTTGTGTAGGAATTTAAAATAATAAAATACTGGTGTGCTCATGACATTAAAGTAGATGTATGTATGTATCTTTTCTTTTAAGTACACTGAGAGCATATGCACCAAGACAAATTCCTTGTGTGTCCAATCACACTTGGCCAAAAAAGAATTGAATTCTATTCTATTCTATTCCATTCCATTCCATTCCATTCCATTCCATTCCATTCCATTCCATTCCATTCCATTCTAGATGGTCTGGAAGGAACACTACCGATATAAGTAATTTTAAAGATACAGATCCTTTGGGCTAGTAATTAGTCATGATTAAAGCTATAAAAATGAGATTTTGAAGCCAAATCTGGGGAGCCAAAGAATTACAAAATGATCCCATGGAGACTTGTGAATTTGGGCTATGATTTGACCATTCCTGATATAATAGTAAGCATCTGAGCTTTTAAAAACCGGGAACATGGGATTCAAGCTAACAAGCTACGAGCATAAGCAGCAATAGTGATGAATATTGTCAAATTTATTATATTGAGTGTAATAAGATTCTACCAAGGCACATTCATTAGTTGAGAAGTTGTCATTATAATAGCAAAACAAATAAATACACAAATTAAGCCCTCAAAGAGGGCAGTCCGTGCTGCAAACTAATCGCCCATTAAACAGTTCTTTAAAAAGTGTAATTGAATTGGGATTTCTCATAAGGTACATGGATTCACTGGGCCATAAACCATCCCATAATACCTTTAATAATGTTGGGTGCTTGTGTATAGACAGACAGTTGTAAAATATCAAATAACAAGGGAAGAGGAAAACATTAGCCAACCCTCTCATGCATCAAAGGAGAAGGTGTCATTATAAGAACATGGCTTTGAAATTACCTAGCTACAGTATTGGTGAGAAGCTAAAGGAACTGTACTGAAAGAATTATATATACCTATATTGAACTCTCACGTTTCCAAGTGGGAGGTGAGGCCTGGTGGCAGAGTGCAGTACTGCAGGCAAACTCTTCCCACAGCCTGGAATTCCATCCTGATGGGAATCAAGGTTGACTCAGCCTTCCATCCTTCCAAGGGTCGGTAAAGTGAGGACCTGGATTGTTGGGGGCAATGTTGCTGACATTGTAAACTTCCCAGAGAGTACTGTAAAGCACTGTGGGGCGGTATATAAGTCTAAATGCTTTTGCTGTTGCTATTCATGTACTGAAGATCAGGGATCTTCTTTTTTGGAATGCTCAAAGCAAGCTTGAATTTAGAAGACCTTGAACTGTAGTTGGGAATGGCTCCGAGCATTATAATTCTGGCAAGCATTTAAGGGGTTAGGAAGTAGCGCATGAACAGGTGCGCAACTATGTGAGAAGAACCTCTTGACCACCAGAAGTATGTAAGGGCTTCTTTGAAATTATTTGATCAACAAATAGATAGTGGCCACCACTAACTAGAGCAACGTGACCTGTTCTTCAAATTGTTTCCAAAATTTATGTATTCACAGAAAAGAGATTTCTTCCCCCTCCGTATCTTTTCCACTGGGGCATAAGAAACTGAGCCAGATTCAGCCCTGGCATGAGAAATAATTGGTAAGATAATTAGACAGAAATGGAGAAATGTGACTTGAATACATGTACCAATTTTCAAATTATTACTCTCTCCAAAGGATATGCTTCAGTGTCATGTGTTCAGCTGGTACCCACACAAGTTTCTGTATGATGCCTGTATGACTGTAACTTTGTTGCTTTTATCCTTACAATTTATACTGACTGTTTTCTAATAGGATTTGATTGCTTATTTGTACCCTATGACTATCATTAAGTGTTGTACTTTATGATTCTTGATGAACGTATCTTTTCTTTAATGTACACTGAGAGCATATGGACCAAAGACAAATTCCTTGTGTGTTCAATCACACTTGGCCAGTAAATAATTCTGTTCTGTTCTGTCCTGTTCCCTACTCTACTCCTATCTTATCCTATCCTATCCTATCCTATCCTATCCTATCCTATCCTATCCTATCCTATCCTATCCTATCCTATCCTATCCCATCCCATCCCATCCCATCCCATCCCATCCCATCCCATCCCATTCCATTCCATTCCATTCCATTCCATTCCATTCCATTCCATTCCATTCCATTCTACTGCATGTTGAACCAGAAGTAAAGAAGGGGTCAACTGAACATGTGAATGCCTGGAATGAACTACCTGACTCTGTAGTTTCTTCCCCAAACCTCCAAAACTTTAACCTTAAACTGTCTACTGTCGACTTCACTCCATTCCTAAGAGGTCTGTAAGGGGTGTGCATAAGTGCACCAGTGTGCCTACCGTCCCTGTCATAATAATCCTTTTTACTTATTCTTTTCATGTATTCAAATTATGTTTATACTTTTACCTGTTAACTTACATACGCTTGACAAAATAAACCTCTGACTTATGAAAAAAAATTACAATAAAGTAGTTAGCTTGAACTCTGCACGTATGGATCTGTTTGCTTGCGCCTGACAAATGTTGAGCCTTCTTACAAAATATTCCTCATGACTTTCCAAATATGAATATTACAAGCGAAACATCTATTTCAGTTGTACATCCACACGCTGGGAGAAACTGAGCATGGAGACCTCCAGCACCAAATCGCTGAGATAGCTTGTAATCTTCTAGCATTGTCTCTTCTGCTTAAAAAAGAGGCGCCTCTGATCTCCCGCCAACTCCTTATAAAATTAATCAATTTCATTAAAAGCTTTAATGAGATTATTGAACTTAATTACAACACTGCACTGTATTAATTTATGGTAGTTGAATTCTGATCAGAGCGCTTAAAGGTTTCCAGAAATATTGAATCCCATTTTAGAATAGGAAAACACGTACATACATACATTACATACATATACACACAATATATGCCGTGTTTCTTTAAAAAGAGGGGTGGGTCTTATTTTCTTTTGATCCCCGAAAAAACAGCTAGGCCTTCTTTTTGGAGGGTTCTAATTATTGACTCACCTCACGGTGGTGACACCAACAGCCCCGCCCAGCAGGAGCCCGCTGCTGGCCACTTCTTCTGCGGCTGCTTGCCGCCACTCTCATGCATCGCCCCGGCCTCGGTTTCATCTTCAGATGTCTGCCGGAAGGCATCTGCAGCCAATAATAGAGCTCCAGATCGATCCAGAGCTCTGTTATCGGCTGCAGATAACAGATGACGGCAGACATCTGAAGGCGAAACAGAGGTCAGGGCAATGCATGCGAGTGGCGGTAAGCAGCCGCAAAAGAAGCCGAGGAAGGTGTCAGGCAGTGGTGGGTTGCCCCCGGTTTGCACTGGTTCTATAGAACTGGTAGTAAAACCAGCAGGAGGCTCCACCCACTGACCCCAATATCATCAAAATGCTTCTGCGCATGCGCGCGGCCCAGTTGCAAACCGGTAGTAAAGGTAAGTAGAACCCACTCCTGGTGTCAGGGTGTGTGGGGCCTGGTAAGTAGGGCAGCTCCACTCCAGCATCCCCACCCTAGTTTATTTTTTACCCGTGTGTGGGTGGGCGGAGTCTTAATTAGGGCTAATTTTGTAGGGTTAGAGCCTGCACTCAAAAATGTGATAGGGAAGTATTAGGTAAGTATTATCAGAAGAAGAAGTATTAGCTAAGATATTAACTTGCGCTGAAATGGACAAATTGACTTTGGAACTCAAAGATACATAAGAGCAAAACAGAATATTACAAAATTTGAAATAAATTGTATTATTGGTTGGAGAGGAGGAGGAATGCTGGGATAAGGGATCATTGATGAGTTGAAAGTTTAGCAATCTTTATGTTATTTTTCTGCGATAGATAGGAATGAAATTGGTATTGATGTAATTTTTATAGATGAAAGAATTTACGTGTTTGAATTGTGATAGACGGTATGTACTTGTATAGCAAAAAAGGAACTGTATTCGTTGCAAGGCAAAACTTGACGGAAATGTCTAAACCAGAAAAGTCACACCATGTCCGATGTTTTTAATTGTATTATTAATAAAAAACTTTTTTTTAAAAACGTGATAGGGCTTCTTTTCAAGGTGGGTCATCTTTTTGGAGAAACACGGTATATATATATGTGTGTGTGTGTGTGTGTATACACTAGAGGTGGATTGTAGCAGGTTCTGACCTGTTCTGAAGTACCGGTAGTGGAAATTTTGAATAGTTCGGAGAACCGGTAGTTAAAATTCTGACTGGCCACGCCCCCATCTATTCTCTGCCTCTGCCTCCCAAGTCCCAACTGGATTGGGGAGGGAATGGAAATTTTACAGTATCCTTCCCCTGCCATGCTCACCAAGCCACACCTACAGAACCGGTAGTAAAAAAATTTGAAACTCACCACTGATATACACATATATGTGCAAAGGGTATATATCCCTTTGCAAAATGAGGTTTCATTACCTTCAGCCACTGTGCATGCGAATCCGTGTGCATGCTTTGGAGTAAAACAAAATGGACTAGTCTGAACAAATGAATGCAAACTTTTCTACAGAATAGCTCTTTAAAGGGTAGGGTTTTTTGGGGGGGGGCGGAAGAGAAGCAAAAGAAAAAAGGAAATGGCTTTTTGAAGATTTCAGCTTTCAGTTTACTCGCTTTTCAAAACGTTCTTCTAACTATAGATGTGCTTTGTCTGGAGTGAGCCCACAGCAAGAGTTTCTGGGCACAAAACTTTAGACAAATGGAAATTGAGAGCAACGATCCAGTTCTAGGAAATTATTAAATTAAACATCTTGGGTATTCTGAATTTCAATTTCAGTCTTTTTTTTTTCTTTCTTTTTATTTTTTTTAGATCGGCCTCGCAGATTACCTTTTGGAACTGACTGATTTGAATGGATAGTTTAGTGCCGTTGATGCATTTCATAAAAGATAGTATTGAATATTTCAGCTACTTTAGTTTATGCCGAATTACCAATGTGTAAATAAGTCATTTTTAATTACCGCACTCCTCCTTTCCTTTGCAATATCATCTTTCGTTCTTCAGCTGAACCGTCTCCCTAGACATCCAATCTGCAACAAGACAGACAATATGGTGTCAGGAGATAACCCTTACGTGCCCACCGAGTTCCTTGTTCTCCAGACTTTGTTTTTCAATTAAAAATACATAAACAGGAAGCGGGTAAGTTACCGTGCAGAGTGCCATCTTCTAAAATCCTTTTAATCGACAAGGATGCCTTTGGTAAGCTTCCTATGAAGCTCTCCCCGGCTTCTTGAGAAAATAAAAATGACACAAGGATGTAGTGAAACACAACTCTGATGCAACCGTCAATGAAATTGAATTTGACATCCTTGCTCTAAAGTGTTGCCTCTCTTGGATCTTAAAGGACATGCCCCAGAAGGAAAAAGAAGTGGAAGGAGGGAGAAAAAGGAAACAGAAGATAGGGAGCCTTGGTGGCGCAGCAAACTAAGGTGCTGTTAAGTAGCACCAGCTGCCTGCAATTACTGCAAGTTCAAATCTCACCAGGCTCAAGATTGACTCAGCCCTCCATCCATCTGAGGTAGGTAAAATGAGAACCTGGTTTGTGGGGGCAATAAGCTGACTTTGTATAAAAAAGAACACTGTTTGGGTGGGGGGCAAAAGCCCTACTAAGCAGGTATATACAAAAGTATGAAGGCTATTGCTTAATGCATTGTAAGCCGCCCTGAGTCTCCGGAGAAGGGCGGCATATAAATCGAACCAATCAATCAATCAATCAATAAATCAATAAATATAAATTAAGTCTGTTTTATATATATATTACTGTTTTTGCCATTCTTAGAATTGCTAGCACGATGGAGAGAAACTGTTTTGTCAGACATTTGGAGAACAATGGGTTTCCTCTAAATTAGGTGTGTTTTTGTAAATACATATGCACACCCAAAGAGATACATGTGAGCGCACACACATTACCGACAAAGGCAAGGTAGTTTGGAAAGCAGGTTTACTCAACTGATCTAGAAGGGTTTAATTGACTGTCCAATTCCAGAACCTCTCAACTGGTCAATAGATGTTATTTCTATGTTATGTTTAAAAAGTTGATCTGGCAGCTTGTTTCTTTGTTCAATTTCATTTATTTTATTTTATTTATTTATTTGAAACATTTATATAGCCGCCAATCTAATAACAAACTCTGGGCAGCTTCTGACCAAAAATTAAAATGATTGATAATTTAATGGATGTCTCTTTCAGGAAATCCATCCCTTATTCCAAGAAAAAATCCATAGGAGCAGCCAAGAGAGATTTTATGCAAGAAAGTAGCCTTCAGCTTCCATCTCTTGTAGCATTTCCAGCAGGGTTAGGGGGAATAAAAGCATCCTGCCTGAAGCTCAGAAAAGTCACTTTTAGCCAGTTTAGTGTAGAAGAAGAGCAGGCAGTCCTGGGGGATGGAGTTAAACATGTCATCAGCTTAGAGTCATTGCATTCCCACAAGCAGTCTGAGTCCAACCTCTTCTGAATTCCATTGAACCTTTTTTGTTGCTGTTAGTTGTGAAGTCGTGTCCGACCCATCGTGACCCCATGGACAACTTTCCTCCAAGCCTTCCTGTCCTCTACCATTCCCTGGAGGCTGGAGTACATTTTAGTTCACACTGACTGCTTCAGTGACTCCATCCAGTCACCTTGTTCTCTGTCATCCCTTTCTTCTTTTGCCCTCAATCGTTCCAAGCATTAGGCTCTTCTCCAGTGAGACCTTCCTTCTCATTAGGTGGCCAAAGTATTTGAGTTTCATCTTCAGGACTTGGCCTTCTAAAGAGCAGTCAGGGTTGATCTCCTCTAGGACTGATCAGTTGGATCACCTTGCAGTCCAAGGGACTCGCAGGAGACTTATCCAGCACCATAGTTCAAAGGCTGCAATTCTTTGGCACTCAGCCTTTCTTATGGTCCAACTTTCAAAGCCATACATTGCAACTGGGAAAACTATAGCCTTGACTATATGCACTTTTGTTGGCAGGGTTATGTCTCTGCTTTTTAGTAAGCTATCTAGATTTGCCATAGCTTTCCTCCCCAGGAGCAATCATCTTTTAATTTCTTGGCTGCAGTCCCCATCTGCAATGATCTTGGAGCTCAGGAAAATTTCTTCCCCGTCTACTGTATTTGCCATGAATTGAGAGGGTTGGATGCCATGATCTTAGTTTTCTTAATATTGAGTTTCAAGCCAACTTTTGCACTCTCCTTCTTCACCTGCATCAAGAGGCTCTTAAGTTCCTCTTCACTTTCTGCCATTAGAGTGGTATCATCTGCATATCTGAAGTTGCCATTGACCCTTATCTGATGCAAATTTAACGTTGAACTTTAGTTGACCAGATTTCTGTATGTAGGCTTGAATAAATCTATGCTGCAACCTTATGAATGGTCCTGATTCTTTGTGCCCAACATATAGACAGACATATAGCTTTTCTTTGGTATTGTTCTGACCTAGGCTTCAGAAAAACATGCAGTAGACTCCTTGTCCCAACAAAACCCCTTTTTATCAAGCTAATGTGAATTCTGCTCATTCGCATCCAGCAAAGTCCTGGCAAACAGTCTTTTACAACCACAGACCTTATTAAGCTTGGAGAGCTGGCAGGCCGATATCTTCCAAATGCAATGCTGTACAAGAAAAGACTTGGCAAAGAGTCTTTGAGAGTCATGAACAGATTTTCACATCAATGAAATGAACTCATTGTCTCCTGCAAACTCCATTCCCCTTCCGTTCCCCTTTATTCCCTATGGGAGGGGCCATTCACCATCCACCTGTGCCTTTACTCCTGAGTCGGTCCTTGTTCCTTAACTGTTCCCTTCTCCTGGCAGCTCTGCACATGCGCACATCAGGAACAGGCTCCAGCTGTTCTTCAGCCCCACTTATCTCCGACTCAGAAGGCAGCTGATAACTGTCAGACAGCCCTGGCCCCATTTCTGCCTCTGACACAGAGCCCTCATCAGAGCCTTCCCCAAATTCCAGGACTGCCCCATGTTCTTCCCCAACTTCCTCACTGTCCGAGTCTGCTGCCAGCTCCGCTGGCCGCTGGCGGACCACAACAGGTATATGGCAATGCCTTCATTCTCCTAAATGATGATGAAGAAGACAGTCTGAGAACAATAGTCTAGGACAGTAATGGTGAACCTATGGCATGCGTGCCACAGGTGGCACGCATAGCCATATCAGCTATCACGCCAACTCAGCTCTAGCGCGCGCATGTCCAGCTGATTTTTGGGCCTTCTGGACCCAACAGAAGTAGGGAAACAGACTGTTTCCTGCCTCCGGAGGGCCTGGGATAGGGGAAGGCCCGTTTTTTTTTCTCACCTGGCTCCAGATTCTCTCTATACATCTGGGGAAGGTGAAAACAGCTTTCTAGAGAAAAGAGATTCCTAGAGATGCTCTGGGGGCTGGAGACAGCAAACACATCACTTCCTGTCCAACCGGAAGTTGGGAAATGAGCCATTTTGGGCCTCTGGAGGGCCTCCAAAGGGGTGGGGAAGGCTGTTTTCACCATCCCCAGATGCATAGAGGGGTTCTGGAGCCAGGTGAGGAAGAAAAACAGGCCTACTGGGCCATTGCATGCCAAGAGTGGGGTGGGTGTTGCACACACATGCACGGGGTGGGGAGCATAGAATTATGGATGTGGGCATGTCCTCCTGGCACGCTATGGCAAAAAAATTAGCCATCACTGGTCTAGGAAGTATTCAGAATAAGGTATGGATCTACTGAAGGATAGGTTATAGATGACTCAATGTGTAGATCTGCTCCTTCTAGTAAAGTCCAAACCCCTGTACTCCTGAGAGTTCATTAGAAGAACAGATCAAAACAAGATTAAATAAGATTTTCATAGTATAATGTGCGATTTCAGATAACACTGAGCATTGAGCGGATCTACTTTTCTTCTTCCTTCTTTCCCTTCCACCAGCCAATTTATTTTCCAATTTACAACCATTCCTTGTGTACTAAGGAACAGGTTGGGCAAAAACAAAACTTTGTATCACACACTCACCAGAAGCTGGTCCTAAATCAGTGACACCTAATTAATGAACTTTCCTCCATGAATTCAAAGCATCGTGTATGAGATCGTCTCCATCACATTCCATAGTAACAAGATGAGGTTAACATGTGGTATGGAGAATTAGTGATTGGCAAAATGTGCCCACCGAGCTTCTACAGTAGTGGCCAAAATTGTGGAAAGCTTTTGGGAAAAGTGTATTTCTGAGGTTTGATGGCTAATAACACCACTTTTTTTTTGGAGTTTCAAGATAATTATATTCCACTGCTGGAATGGCCTGGGAATAGTCCAGACCTTCACCCAATTGAAAACCTATGGAGCCGACTCAAGAAACTTGTTAGTCAGAAGCAACCCAGCAATAAAACCCAGTTAATAGAAGCCATCCTTCAATTGTGGTTTCACATTATAACAACTGCAGAACTAAAAGACTTGGTTCACTCCATGGGAAGACGTTGTAAAGCTGTAATTCATGCTAAAAGTTACCCAATGAAGTATTAACTGTCATGGTGATAATTTTTGTACATCTCGTTTTTTCTACATGTTTCACTTTTCTTCATTATACTGTACCTGCTATTCTAATAACAAATCCTTCATAAAAGTTATTGCATTACATTCTTGATTAAATTATCTTTCCATTGATATATAATTTTATGGTGCTACTCCCCCCCTAAAATGTGGTGTTATTAACTAATTTTAGAAAATACACTTTTCCCAAAAGGTTTCCACAATTTTGGCCACTACTGTATGGCTGAGAATAGACATGAATTGGGGTCTATACAAGCTTATCAGCCTTGCTAACAACTTGTTGGCAAAAAGACTTGATCAGAAGAGTCTGGTTTGGCTTGATTTACGAAATCTCTTGGCTTCCAATGTGAAGGCACCTTCACCATATGATTTATGGAATGGACAGTTGCAGGGAGATGCTGAATAGAAGGCAGCAGCCAAAATTCTCCTCTCAGTAAGCAATAGGACTGTAGTATAATTAACCAAAGTCACATTTTGCAGCCAAAGAACTGGCTGGTTGGTTCAAATCATTACATGGAACGTAAGCCGCCCTCTTTCTCCATTGCTTTTTTGGATTCTGGCAGCTGCCAGCTGTCCGTGCTGCAGTGAGTGTAGATTTTACAATTGCTAACTTTCCCTGGTCAGGGTTTAGGCTAGATTTTTGCCTATTATTCTGAATCTGGTCTTGTTCACATGGCAAGCATTCAAAAATGTGTCTGTTCTATAATTTTTTTTTCCCCGTGAAGTATTAAAAAAAAAAATTGCACAAATTTTTTTCAACAGCTGTTGGTTGTAGACATTTGCATCTTGCTTCCCCCTCCCCTCAGCAACATTTGTGAGGGGGAGGGAGGATGGGAACATTGAATATTGCTATTTGCCAGTTTATCAAATTTGTACAGCTGCCCATCTCACCCAAAGCAAGTTGTAAGATTAAATCAGGGATATTTGAATAGAACTTTCCCCAGAAATGCTTAATGGCTAAGTGTCTTAGCTCAATGGCTAAGACAGTGAGCTTGCTGATCGAAAGGTTGGCAGTTCAGCGGTTCGAATCCCTGGTGCTGCATAACAGGGTGAGCTCCCGTTACTTGTCCCAGCTTCTGCCAACTTAGCAGTTCGAAAGCACGTAAAAAATGCAAGTAGAAAGATAGGGACCACCATTGGTGGGAAGACAACGGCATTCTGTGCACCTTCGGTATTGAGTCATGCCGGCCACATGACCATGGAGATGTCTTTGGATAACGCTGGCTCTTTGGCTTTGTAACGGAGATGAGCACTGCCCCTAGTGTTGGGAATAACTAACACATATGTGCAAGGGGAACCTTTACCTTTACCTTCCCCAGAAAATTAGATCTTCACCTAATGGGTTTTAAGTAGGATAATTTTCTCCTATAATAACCTGCTCTGTACCGAGATCAGCCTTACAAGTCCTCATTTTGTCCCAATCACACCTAAGATACATTTTGGTGGTGGCTTTTTTTGATAGGAATTCATGAACTCCAGGACCTCCTTCTGATGCTACTTTCTCCATTGCAATTTTTGGTGAACATCTATTCTTTCCCACAAAGTCTTCAATGGGGAATTTCTAAAAGGGAAAATTGCCATTGAGTCATTCTTGACTTCTGGATTCATTGATGGTTCCATATAGATTTCTAGGGAGCAATATAAAAATGCTTTCTCATTGTCCTCCTTCTAGGATGTTGTTTCAACTTCCAAATATTGTCTACTGTCCTGAAATCCAGTGATGTAAAGACAAAAGTAAAGGTTCCCCTCGCACATATGTGCTAGTCATACTCGACTCTAGGGGGTGGTGCTCATCTCTGTTTCAAAGCCGAAGAGCCAGTGCTGTCCAAAGACGTCTCCATGGTCATGTGGCTGGCATGACTAAATGCCAAAGGTGCATGGAACACTGTTACTTTCCCACCAAAGGTGGTCCCTATTTTTCTACTTGCATTTTTTTACCTCTTTTACCTCTTTTTTACCTCTTTTGCTAGGTTGGCAGAAGCTGGGATAAGTAACGGCAGCTCATCCCATTATGTGGCACTAGGGATTCGAACTGCTGAACTGCCAACCTTTTGATTGACAAGCTCAGCATCTTAGCCTCTGAGCCACCGCATCCCGCTATCAGTGATGTACTTGGGAACTAATTAGACCTACCGAGCACAGACAAAGTAGGGTACCTGTTGTGATTTTCTTAGATTTTTTTTGACTGTCTAATATTGCATTTCTATGTTCCTATTCTTTTTCAATGTCAGAGAAATGTTGTTTTTTAAAAAATCAATTAATTGAGTTGAGAATTTGGAGATTTCTTTCAAAAACCAAATAGATGTGCGAAATCTAGTGCAGCTTTAACCTATCCTGCTTGGTGAGTATTCCATCCTTTCTTCTCTCTTACACAGAAACACATACTCCAGCCTGGATCGTCTCCATTGGTTATCTATTCTTTTTTTTTTTTAAAAAAGAAACTCTTGGAATCATATGCAATGCGTGATTACTTTCTCACACATACACCCTTCCACTGACTTTATCTCTTGTACAAATATCCTTGTGGCCCTATTTCTCACTCAGTGTGAATTAAACGTCAATCTTCTTCTAGAAAACCCAAGTGCCTCTTGAAGTGTGACACAGTTCTTAGCTTGCCTGGGGCTTCATTTCAATGTTAATTCATCATATTTCTAAACAGAATGTTTACTCCGGTTCTCCAGGATCTGGGACACAGTTCCTTCTGTTTTCGTCTGTCTTCCGCTCGGTCATGTTTCAATCAAGTAGACAATAATCCAGATTAATCCATACAAAATTGTAAATCCTGCTGTAAGACATTAAGGTACAGCTGCCTGGGTGAAATCCTCTTAAGAGCACGGCGTTCAATTAGCGCAAAAGGGGAAGACGAGGGTTTACTCAGGAAATCAAATCAAACTCTGCTGATGCTTCAGAAATATAATTGCAATGATATAATTAACTGAAAAGGCAGTAACACTGGGTGAGTGTTGAGGGGGCTGTGACAGGAATAAAAATAACTGCTGACATGGTTTCCCCTTTTTGCTCACTCCTAGAATAGCCTGATCTTCATATTCATAAGTGGTAAGCCTGAGAAATCATGGCATATTCTAGGATAGACTTCACGGCTCTAGTATGATAAAAGAAAACCAGGCCATCAAGGAACATGGTGGCTGGACACCTTCAAAGCTGACATCAGCCAGAGCATAGAAAAAGTCGCAATGCAAGATCAGCAGATGTGGAGAGATCTGGTCCACAGAATTGCCAAGAGTCAGACATGACTGAATGGATAACCTCATCATCACTCTAGTATGTTCCGCATGGGTTAGTAGGACTACAATTTCCAGAAGTGTTGTCAATATCTTGAGGTTTCATATAAATCTATTTTGGATCATTGTGTTAGGTATTTTTTTTTGACTGCTTATCTGACTTCATCTGATTCCATGAACTAGGAAGATAGGTTTGATTGAGTGATATACAATATGTGAGTCTGCCCATACTGTTGAGTTACAACATCCACCATCCGTCTCTAGCGGCATGTTAGACCAGGTGCAACTGAACATCTGGAGAACTTCAGGCAGCCTACACTTATCTAAGCAATGGTCTGGGACTTCTGCTCATTCTCAGTGAAAACATAGAACCTTTATTGGGTTACTGCCAATATGGGCTCTCTTTCTGAGGCTGGACATTTAGCAATAGCAGTAATAGCACTTAGACTTATATACTGCTTCACAGTGCTTTATAGCCCTCTCTAAGCAGTTTACAGAGTCAGCTTCTTGCCCCCAACAATCTGGGTCCTCATTTTACCCACCTCAGAAGCATGGAAGGCTGAATCAACCTTGAACCTGGTGAGATTTGAACTGCCAAATTGCAGGCAGCCGGCAATCAACAGAAGTAGCCTGCAGCACTGCACTCTAACCAGCGTGCCACTGTGGCACAGTGCTTTAGCAAAGGAAAGACTAAAATGGTCCCTTTGACCTCAGAAAATCTCAAGGTCTATACATTAGAGAACATGTCAACACTTCATTTATGTTACAGGGAAAAATTCAAACCATTAATCAAATAAGCGTTTTCGGAGAGAATTCAAAAGTGAGCCTTAAACCATGAGCTAACATTGAACAGATAGGATTCTTTATGAAGTAGCCTTTACCTATATGTTCAATTGAAGAGATGCAGGACATGACCAGAAAAATAAGTCAAACAAATCACAGAGAATGTTGAGAGCATTGAAATTGAACTGAGATGGAATCGTGAGAATTAAACATGAAATAAATAAACTTTTCCAGTTCATCCTCAGCCTTTGGAGAGATTCTCTTCTCTGAATTGGTTTCTAAAAATCCCTCAAGAGCTCTTATGTCAACTAAAAAATGCTTTTCTGTCTGGCAATTGCTAGGGGTTTATGAATTGAAATATTACAGCCCCATTTTCTACCAATCCTTTTTACAATACTCCTTTTGGTTTTCATCAATGGAACTTCACTAATCAGCTGCCAACGTGTTGGCAACAGGACCAGGGACCAGTCAGCCTCATTTTATGTTTGGCAACAGCAGGAAGAAAGTCATGTAAGGAAATTCTTCTTTTTTCCCCTAGAATATCTTTCCTTTTCTCTGGTCTGGTGTTCTCGTCTGACTAGACATGGATAACAATTGAACTCTTAACAGTTTTGGAAAGCACCAAATTTGGGAAAGGCTCAAGAATATTTTCAAAGAGTTGATCTTTGAAGAAGGCTTAGGCGAAGCTATTTTTCAAGGCCTCTGACGGTTGTGGCATCTAGTTAAATTCACAGATCCAGACTATATAGCAACAGCATTTAGACTTATATACTGCTTGATAGTGCTTTTCAGCCCTCTCTAAGTGTTTATAGAGTTGGCATATTGCCCCCAACAATCTGGGCCTTCATTTTACTGACCTTGGAAGGATGGAAGGCTGAGTCAACCTTAAGCTGGTCAAGATCGAATTCTTGGCAGTGTGCAGTGAATTAGCCTGCAATATTGCATTCGAACCACTGTCCCACCATGGCTCCTATATAGACCATAGAGTATCAATAAAAGAGAATATTTATAGCTGAGGGTACATGACAGATACATACGGTTCAGTGGGTTTCAAAAATTTTTACTATCAGTTGTGTAGGCATGGCTTGGTGGGCGTGGCAGGGGAAGGATACTGTAAAATCTCTATTCCCTCCCGATCAGCTGGGACTCGGGAGGCAGAGAATAGATGGGGGTGGGGTCAGTCAGAATTTTTACTACCGCTTCTCCAAACTACTTAAAATTTCTGCTCCCAGTTCTCTAGAACTGGTCAGAACCTGCTGAAACCCACCTCTGCTGAAACCCATCTCTGATGTGGTTGCTTTCTTACACATATTTCAATACCCAACTAGATAACAGCAGCTAGCCATGAGAACACCAAAGACCCCTCAGATCTTAGAGTTCTCAATTCCCACAAGATTTGCAAAGGAGACCGAAAGTGATTTCTGCATCACCTGTTCTCTTCATTCACCTCCCATGGTTCTCCCCTGAATATTCCAATTAAAAGTTGCAAATGAAATGCATGTAGATGCATTTATCTTAGACTTTTCACTAGACCTTAGGTTATGTAGTGCTGGGAAAAGACTGGTAATGGCTGAATGTATTTCATTAAGTTGGTCTAAGCCCAGATCCTGATACGTCTTGCCAAAAATAGCCATTCCCCCCCTAGGTAGCTAAAAAAAAAAGCTATAAATAGATCTAAAGTAATAAAAGCTTGAGTTCTGTGGCTTTACAGGCAGGGAAGTCAATCTTATTCCAAACATCAAAGGTGAGTAAGGTGAACATATTGGCTGAAATGTTCAAAATATTATAGAATTTATTCCTACCTGGGTTGACCGTGACAACTGATACTGTTCTGTTGATTACATGCTCTTTCATATATTCTTCTTTTTATTTTCATGTTAGGAAATAAAGTGATCTTTTATAAGCTTGGGTTTCCTTGCTGTTACAGTAGTATTCAGAATCAAACTTAATCCAGCCATACGGCATATATTTTCAGTCCCAAAAGAAACGCTGTAGCCCATTTCTCTACTAAGATAAGACTGAATTAGTGGGCAGACTGGTTCTTTTTGCTCCAGTTACTGTAACATATGCTCTCTTTAAAACTAATGCAATGATCTGTCAACAATGAAGGTAGGACATTAGCTGCCAGTGGTGGTTTTCACCTGTAGTTCCTCTCTAGTGCGAGGCACCCCGCTTGGTAGAAAGGCATCCCCTCTGCAACACAGGAACAAAAGTGACAACTCATTAGTAAACCTTAGTAGCCTTTCTGAAGTCAGAGCTTCCATAATACTGTGTGCTTTGTTTGCAAACCATGCACATTTTATCTTCATACATTTGCATATCACCTATGAACACATTGACAAAATGTGTAGTGCCTCTGAATAGCTTTTTCTCCTTCTCTAACTCTCTCTCTCTTGCTCCCTCCCTCCCTTAAATAATTATTGAACTGGAAGGGCTGCAGGTAGCAAGAAACTGTACACCACCATCTTCTTAAGACAGCTCATCTTGAGATCCGATGCGAAAGGAGCTTCAGAATGTCTGTACCAACTTTGGGGTGGTTGTAATCAAGAGGTTGTTGTAATTTGCCACAAATGTCCGGCAGAAGAGCAGGGTAGAAATAGTTTGCCATAAAGGAGCAAATAAGACTTGCAATAGATGAAGTACAGTAGCTTGAAGTGTAGGACTTCACATACATCAGTTGCCCCCCTCTGATCTGCTATTCCTGGCTCAGATGCTCAGATAGCTGACTCCTCATTGGGTTGTTCTATCAATCTCAATCTCAAGCTCAACGTCAATCTCAACATCAACTTTAACCTTAACCTTAACCTCGTCCTCGTCCTCAACTCATCCTCAACTCATCCTCAACTCAACTCAACTCAACTCAACCTCTACCTCTACCTCTACCTCTACCTCATCCTCAACCTCAACCTCAACCTCAACCTCAACTTCAACATCAGTATCAGTTTAACATCATCTCTGGAAAAAACTAGGTTCCTTCAAAACTGTTGTCTAATTTATTTATTTATTTATTTATTTATTAGATTTGTATACCGCCCTTCTCCTTACGGACTCAGGGCGGTGAACAGCCAAAATAAAAATTCAATACATAAACGTTAAAACTTAAAACACATATACATTAGGCTGAGAATTAAAACCAAATAAATATTAAAATGCGTCGACGCTACAAACATTAAAAATTTTAAAATTTTAAAAATTCTAAAAATGCGGCAGGGATCAGGCTAAACCGGCAAGTTGAAAAAGATGCGTCTTCAGGGCCCGACGAAATGTCCGGAGGTCGGAGATAATTCTCAATTCTGGAGGAAGATCATTCCAGAGGGTGGGGGCTGCCACAGAGAAGGCTCTCCCCCTGGGGGTCGCCAGCCGGCATTGTCTGGCTGACGGCACCCTAAGGAGGCCCACTCTGTGGGAGCGAACCGGCCGGTGGGAGGCAATTGGCGGCAGAAGGCGGTCCCGTAAGTACCCGGGTCCTAAGCCATGGAGCGCTTTAAAGGTCATTACCAACACCTTGAAACGCACCCGGAACTCCACCGGCAACCAATGCAGCTCGCGCAGGAGAGGTGTAACGTGGGAGCGCCCCGATGCTCCCATAATTCCCCGCGCGGCCGCATTCTGTACCAGTTGGAGCCTCCGGGTGCACCCCAAGGGGAGCCCCATGTAGAGAGCATTGCAGTAATCCAGGCGAGAGGTGACGAGTGCCTGAGTGACTGTGCGCAGGGAGTCCCGATCTAGAAAGGGCCGCAGCTGGCGTATCAGGCGAACCTGATAGAAAGCCCCCCTGGCCACAGCTGTCGTATGATCCTCCAAGGACAGCCGTGGGTCCAGGAGGACGCCCAAGTTGCGCACCCTTTCCGTGGGGGCCAATGATTCACCCCCAATAACCAGCGATGGTGTCAGCTGGCTATATCGGGACGCCGGCAGCCACAGCCACTCGGTCTTGGAGGGGTTGAGACGAAGCCTGTTTCTCCCCATCCAGACTCGCACGGCTTCAAGGCACTGGGACATCACTTCCACGGCATCGTTGGGGTGGTCTGGGGTGGAGATGTACAGCTGAGTATCATCAGCGTACTGATGGAACTCCACCCCAAAACCACGGATGATCTCACCCAGCGGCTTCACATAAATGTTGAACAGGAGGGGCGAGAGGACCGACCCTTGCGGCCCACCCTAATTGGGGGTGAAGATGCAATGATGCTTCCAGCTTGAACATTTCTGGATGGGACCTTGTTTTATGCATCCCAAAATAAACTCCTAAATCCATTCCATCAGTAGGCATTCAAATCCCCAAGGAATATCTGAAAGGCGCCATCCAGTTATCTCTGTTTGGTGGGAAGGCCTTCCTTTTACAGGTATCTGCATTATGGACCAGAAAGCAGAAATACATGCCATGCATTTTTGACTTATCCCACTTAAAATAAAGAAGGAGTTGGATTTGTCTTTCTTCAGAAAGAAAAATGACTGTAGAATACTACAAGGGCAGGCAGACTGTTCTTCAAGATGTTTGCTTGCTTGTCTTGGGCTGGGAGTTGAAGTTTCTGACAGTTTCTTTCAAAGCAAATCAAATCTCCCATATGCTAATGACACTGTCTTCAAGGACCCCCTATGAAGCAACTAATATTTATAAGCCAGCAAGGTCATGCATGACTGCTTCTGGAAAGGAATCTGGCACCAGAAACATGTTTTGATTACCAAACACAGATGACTTTGTTTGCAAGCAAAAAAATAGCTCCTTGTGGTCTTTGAATTCTGAACAAAAAGATGCATCATCTCTCCTCCACCCTGCCATTGTCAATTTACTCTGGGATATCTGTTGCCCAACATTAAATAAGTTTGACATTTCCCTGGATAAACACCTGTATTCTATTTAGAGGATTCCACTTCATTTTCACAACGCATTAGTAGAGTCATGCACTTTTGAGCATTCATCTCCAAGGTCTCCATTGTCACAGAAAGTGATGCAGTCGGGAAGCATGAGGGACTGCTGTGTTTATTTTGGGGGTGGGGGGTGGGGGTGGAATTAGGTAGAGTCTTGTTTATACAGTATAATAGAATGGTATCTTGTTTCTTTAAAGTAAATGGGAAAGAGCCGTGGTGGCTCAGTGGTTAGAGTGCAGTACTGCAGGCTACTTCTGCTGATCACCGGCTGCCAGAAGTTTGGCAGATCAAATCTCACCAGGCTCAAGATTGACTCAGCCTTCTACCCTTCCGAGGTCCGTAAAATGAGGACCAAGATGACTGGGGGCAATAGGCTGACTCTGTAAACCGAGAGGGCTGTAAAGTACTGTGAAGCGGTATATAAGTCTAAGTAGTATTGCTCTTCCTTTTCTCCTTCCTTCCTTCCTTCCTTCCTTCCATCCGCCCTCCCTCCCCTTCCCTTTCTTTCCCTTCCCTTCCCTTCCTGTCCCTTCCCTTCCTGCCCCTTCCCTTCCAGTGGTTAGAATGCAGCATTGCAGGCTAACTCTGCCCACTGCCAGGAGTTTGATCCTGACTGGCTCAAGGTTGACTCATCCTTCCATTCTTCCGAGGTGGGTAAAATGAGGACCCAGATTGTTGGGGGCAAGAGATTGACTCTGTAAACTGCTTAGAGAGGGCTATAAAGCATTGTGAAGCAGTATATAAGTCTAAGTGCTAAGCAGTATGTAAGTCTAAGTGCTAAGTGCAGTATATAAGTCTAAGTGCTGTGAAGCAGTATATAAGTCTAAGTGCTATAACCAGTTGACTAGTGGCATCAAGCCACACTGGAAGATTTGCTGGATTTGACACTGGAAGATTTGCTGCAATTTGAAACACAGAAGAATGAAGAGATGTATCTGAAGACAATTGGATAATATTGAAGATCAAAAACAGGAAGAGATTTATCTAATGGTGATGAGATGATGATGATGATGATGATGATGATGATGATGATAATGATGATGATAATGACAAACCCAGAACAACCGGATTTTTGTGGTTCAAAGTTGTCAAGCATGATCTGGGTCACAGCTGGAGAATTTTCAGGACCATGGTCAGGACAAAGGTTGTTGTGTGGCTAGGAAAGACTCACTACAGTGATGTCTCTCAACCTTGGCCACTTGGTGATGTGTGGATTTCAACTCAATGTTTGGCAGACATGCTGTCAAAGTCTCATTATCAAGTTCCAAAAGCCAAGATAAACATGTGTTTCTTCCAAGCAGATTTAGCATTCCACACCCATAGACAGAACCTTATGAAACTAAAGCAAACTACTAGCCACACGAAACCTATATTCTGGGAACTATTAGAGAGGAGCCATCTTCACCCTCTTTCTCTCACACAAATTATCTGAACTGTGTTATCTTTTCCTTGTCTGGAATGCAGCTCCTCCCTCCTAGGAATCCAGTTTTCATTCAACCACATCCATTTTTCTTTTTTCTTTTACATGCACCATGCATCACACACACACCTTAAAAAGGGTGTAGACTTTGATCGTACAATTGCAATCATCCTCTTAACATGTTTGACCCTTCCCCTGAGAGATATCTCCCCAGGTACTTCACCACGTTTTCAGCAGGCTTGTTTTTTTGGTTTTCCTCTCCAAAATATTCTGATTAAGTACATTCTTTCTGTACTTTGTTTGTATGCTTGCCTGTTTTAAATCTGTTGTATTATAGAAGAACTTCTCCCTGTTGATAGATGACCCAACCAATGCTCCATTCGTCTTGAAATAAGAAGGAGTCATTTCTCTTCGACTCCGTGCAGGACAGTAGTGGGATGGGTTTCAAAAGAAAAGAAAAATCACTGCTCCAATTATATATGTTAAGAAACTCCCATAATCCATTGTTCCGTGCACGTTTTCCTGATCTCATCCGTCTGATCACAGCTGTTTCAATCGCAATCATTTCTTTTCTCTCGTCTTCTGCATGCCTTTTGTGCTGCTTCCAAGCCTTCTTAGCTCATATTCTCCCTTCTATCTCTTAAAATGTCATAGAATCCACTGTTCAGCAGAAATAGCTTTAGACAGCCTTAACAAGGAAGGGAACAGAAATGTTCAAGGTAATGGGATAAGCAGTTCGGTCTTGCCATGTTTTCATTCAAAATGGCTTCAAGATTGTCCCTGAAAGCACTGTCAGATAGTTACAATATTTGTATTATAATTAAAGTATGTACAGCTGCATTTCTTCCCCCGGCATTTATTTATTGTCACACTACGCTATTTAACCAAACCAGTCAAGGTAAAGGTAAAGGTTCCCTTCACACATATGTGCTAGTTGTTCCTAACTCTAGGGGGCAGTGCTCATCTCTGTTTCAAAGCCGAAGAGCCAGTGCTGTCTGAAGATGTCTCCTTGGTCATGTGGTCGGCATGACTAAACGCCAAAGGTGCACAGAACACTGTTACCTTCCCAACAAAGGTGGTCCCTATTTTTCTACTTGCATTTTTTATGTGCTTTCGAACTGCTAGGTAGGCAGAAGCTGGGACAAGTAACAGGAGTTCACCCCATTACGTGGCACTAGGGATTCAAACCGCTGAACTGCCGACCTTTTGATTGACAAGCTCAGCATCTTAGCCACTGAGCCACTGTGTCCCTTAAACCAGTTAAAAGGAATTTTAATCGGGTGAAATCCAGCAGGTTCTGACAGGCTCTGGAGAACAGGTAGCAAAAATTTTGAGCAGTTCAGAGAACCGGCAAATCCCACCTCTGGCTGGCCCCGGAGTGGGGTGGGAATGGAGATTTTGCAATATCCTTCCCTCAGGAGTAGGGTGGAAATGGGGATTTTGCAGTATCCTTCCCTTGGAGTGGGGTGGGAATGGAGATTTTGCAGTATCCTTCCCCTGACATGCCTACCAAGCCACGCCCACCAAACCACGCCCACAGAACTGGTAGTAAAAAATTTGGATTTCAAATCCACTGATATTAATTCTGATTCATTCCACCCGCATTCCACACAGCTTGTGGTTGCCAGATTCTCCTATATTACTCCTAGATGATACCTTTTGCCATTTTAAAATAGGTGTGAGAGAGGGTAATAGCAACCATTGAAGTGATCACCTGGTCACTCAATTGCATGACTTTTGTGTGTGCGAAAAGACTCAAGCTACAATTATCCTTAGAAAAAAGCATTTGGCACCCTGGTCGGTTTTTTTTTTTTAAAAAAGACAAATTCATGAACATTTAGGTTATTGATTTTGACAAAATAACTGTATTTGGCCTGGACTTTAGAACTCAGCGACATCTGTGACTACAATTTCAAGGGTATGAAAATAACTTTTGAGAATGGGATTGGATAGAGTATCTTGTCATGCCCTTACTGTGGAAATACAGGGATGTTTTTTTTGTTGTTTGACTCTTAAGATGACTACCGAGTCTATGACAGTAATAAACTAAACTGGGTATGTGTATACTGAGTATGTGAATAAACAAGCTACAAATTCACCCTCCTATAACCTGGAGTATCTGCCATTAACAGGACAGAATAACAGAGTTGGAAGGGACCTTGGAGGTCTTCTAGTCCAACCCCCTGCCCAGGCAGGAAACCCTACACCATTTCAAACAAATGATTGTCCAATCTCTTCTTAAAAACCTCCAGTGATGGAGCACCCACAACTTCTAGTGGCAAGCTGTTCCATTGGTTAATTGTTCTCATTGCTGGGAAATTTCTCCTTATTTCTACGTTGGTTCTCTCCTTGATTAGTTTCCATCCATTGCTTCTTGTCCTGCCTTCAGGTGCTTTGCAGAATTGGTTGAGGGTGAAATCCATTTTTTTTTTACTACTGGTTCTCTGGGCATGGCTTGGTGGGCATGGTGGGCATGGCTTGGTGGGCGTGGCAGGGGAAGGATATTGCAAAATCCTTCCCACCCCACTCCAGGGGAAGGATACTGCAAAATCTCCATACCCACCCCACTCTGGGGCCAGCCGCAGCTGGTATTTGCCGGTTTCTCCAGACTACTCAAAATTTTGACTACCGGTTCTCCAGAACCTGCTGGATTTCACCCCTGGTTGAACCCCTCTTCCTTGTGGCAGCCCCTCAAATATTGGAACACTGCTATCATGTCACCCCAGTCCTTATTTTCACTAGACTACATCTGCCCAGTTCCTGCAACCATTCTTAGAATATGTTTTAACTCCAGCCCACTGATCAACTTTGTTTCTCTGCATTCATTCTAGAGCAGTGATTTTCAACCTTCTTAATGCCATAACCCTTTAATACAGTTCCTCATGTTGTGGTGACCCCCAACCCTAAAATTATTCCTAAAACCATTGAAAATATGTGTTTTCCAATGGTCTTAGGCGACCCCTGTGAAACGGTCATTTGACCCTCAAAGGGGTCATGACCCACAGGTTGAGAAACGCTGTTCTAGAGCCTCAACATCTTTTTTTTTTTATCATGGTGACCAATATCGTGGCGCCATATTATAATTCTTTTTGGATTCCACCACGGTCTGCTTCTACCCGTTTCACTGAGGTTAAATAAAATGCTGAGTAACAGCATCCCTTTCTGACCTTGAGGAAGCGAGAGAATTATTGTGTAACACGTATCTCTGAAGACACCTTCAGGATCCAGGACTAATTGTGGAGTGATGTTATTCGGCCTCATGGTGGTTTAAGATGGCTATGATGATTTAGTGACAAATTCCCAGCAATGCTCTGAGGTCAGAATGAATTTGCACAGGAGTGTTAAGGTTAAGTCTATCTCCTCGAAGGTCACTTCTTTGCACAGACTTCCTGAAGTTCCAGCCGAGTTTTTTTTTTTCCTTGTGAGTGTACAACACAAAAGCAATTGGCTTCTGTGAATCTTTTCTTATCATAGTGAAAATAGAGAGAGTCAATTGGATGGAGAGGGGTGGCTATAGAAATTGAACAAATAAATGTATCTCCTTTTTAAATAATTAGCTTCCTCTTTCCCTCAAGCACAGAGATAAAGAGAGACTCTGCAAATGAATGGATGAATAGATAATAAGTCACATTAACTTAGCATGCTATTGTCATTTGATCTGTAAATCTTCCTGTAGGGATTTTTTTGTTTTATTGTTACCATTTTGATCATCTTCCTGGTGCTTTCCCACAAATGCAAGGCCTATTGTTTTATTCCCAAGTGTTGATCCATTGGTTGTGGCGGAATATTATCATGATTATATTTATTGTATCTATTTTTATGTCACGCTGCAATAATGATTCCCCCCTATGCGAAAAGATTATCTTAAGCGTCTTAATGGCATGCAAACTTTGGCACAGAGAAGGAAAGATAACAGGGGATCTGGGGCCTCAAGGTTTGCAGGGCAAATAAATTCAGTGGAAAAACCCAAAGAGCGGAAAGAAATTTAAAGCAGACTGATCATGATGGACAATGTGTCATCATCATGGTGTCAGGGTTCCAAGTAATATACCCATAGCAAACAAAACTCTGAGGCCGGTAGATTCCTCAAACAATAGTTTTATTGGATATATCCTATTGGCACAGTTCTGCTGAAAACCGACCCTGAAGATTCCCGCAGTAATTCAAAGCAAAAGTTTTTCCCCTTCCCCAAACAATCAGTCACATGGTCCAATCAGGTTGCCCTCTGGTTGCTGAGTAACGTCACTCCTCCTCTCTCTGACCACCTGTGGGAATGTCCTTGGTTCCTAGGAGAAAGTATTTTGTTTTGGCTACAGAACCCCAGCTATTTCTATTCCCCCGTCCCGTATCCCTCAGCTCCAGTATGGCCACACTCAAAATGGCCTCAAAATGGCCTCGGTCAGGTCAACTTCAGGATTGACAATTGGAATGCTAGATGCCTCCTGAGAGAAGGGCCATGGCTGTTAAGTAGAAGAATAGAATCTTTACAATAAAGATAGAGCAATAAAGATAGAGCAAATTTTCTTGAGTATGCATTTTGTCTAGACCAGTGTTGGTGAAACATTGAGCGCGTCTTGTGTTCGTCACAGCTGTGCTCCAGAAAAGCTGCACTTCCGGGTTCTGGTGCACATGTGCACCTGACAATCAGCTGGCTGGCATGCATGCACACACTGGTTTTTGACACTGCCGCACATGCGGACAGCTGATCATCACGCGCACGTAAAACCCAGAAGACAAACAGGAAAGGCCACGCATGCGGAATGAATCATGCTCCGGAAAAGCTGAACTTCCGGGTTCTGGCGCGCATATGTGCCTAACAATCAGCTGACCAGCATGCAGGTGCACACTGGTTTTCAGCACTGCTGCGTGCATGAAGGACAGCTGATTGTCATGCGCACATGTGTGCCAGAAACCCAGAAGACAAACAAGCAAGGCCGTGTGTGCTGGGCGACATGGCTTCGTGTGCTACTTTGGGCATGCGTGCCATAGATTCGCCAACACGGATCTAGACTATCTCAAAGGGCTAACCTCAACCTTGTATGATTCTGTTAATGCAAGACTGAAAGTATCTCCCTCCAGAAAATAGAGAGGATCTGAAATGCTTCCCATACCCTGTTTGGTTTTGCAGAATCTTTTACATGCCGGTTGTCCAGTCTGCCGCTCTTCCTTCGGTCTTCCAAGGTCATTTCCTCATACCATTACATCAAGGGACTCTTTTCTCCTTCTGCAGGTAGTCCTTGACTTCTGACCACAATGGAGCCCCAAATTCCTGTTGCTAAGTGAGACAGTTAAGTGAGTTTTGCCCCATTTTGCAACCTTTCTTGCCAGAGTTGTTAAGCGAATCACTGCAATTGTTAAATGAGTAATGCGGTTATTAAGTGAATCTGGCTTCCCCCATTGACTTTGCTTGTCAGAAGGTCGTAAAAGAGGATCACATGACCGCGGGACATTGGAAACTTCATAAATATGAGTCAGTTGTCAAGCATCTGAATTTTGATCCCGTGACCATGGGGGATGCTGCAAGGGTCGTAAGTGTGAAACCCAGTCATAAATCACTTTATTCAGTGGTGTTGTAACTTCGAATGGTCACTAAATCAACAGTTGTATGTTGAGGATTACCTGTATTCTGATTTCTTCTGATTGGGCAAGATGGTTCTCCTCTTTGGCCTGTTTCCTATGAGACGACTGGAGAACTTCCTTCTTTTCCTTTCCTCCACATGACATCACACAAAGCTCGAAAATTCAGACTTTTTATCAGTGAAAGAAATGTATCCCTTGGAGCACAACTTTAGGTCTTTAGGTACATTTGGTAGGCTGGATTATCCTTTCACATGGACAGTACACCAATGGTGGGTTTCGCCCAAACCGGGGCGAACCGGTAGTGGCGGTGGCAGGAGACTCCGCCCACCCGCCCGGACATCCTCATGGATGCAGAAGCACCGCACGCTCACAGTTCCGAACCAGAAGTGAAGGTAAGTGGAAATCAGGTACATTAAATATGGACTCCAATAAATGAACGGAAGGATTCCAGTCCTGGTTACTTCAATATTTTCTCTGCAAGAGTCTGCAACTGAACAACTGGAGCAAAGAGCAGAAGGACAGAGGCTACTTCTGTGTATTAACAAACTCATGAAAAGCCATCGACAGCCTCCCCATTTGACCCAAAGGTGCATTTTCAAAAGGCATTTGGACTTCCTTTGTTTTTCCTTGAAGACGTCTCATTTCTCATCCAAGAAGAGCTTCGTCAATTCCAGAACTGAAGAAGCTTCTTGGATGAGAAGTGAAATGTCTTCAAAAAAGGAAAGAAAGAAAAGAAAGCAACGTCCAGTTGCCTTTTGATAAAGCACCTTTGGGATAACCATGACCTGGATGACTAAGAATCTCTACAGCCGTGATGGTGAACCTATGGCACGCGTGCCACAGGTGTCACACAGCGCCCTCTCTGTGGGCACGCAAGCCATCACCCCAGTTCAGCTCCGCCCTGCCGGTGCTTGCACCTCCCGCCAGCCAGCTGGTCTTTGGGTCTCTGCTGCACATGTGCAGAGAGGCGGGGCAGGTGCAGGGGTCTGCCCGTGCATGCGCAGGGGGTGGGATGTATATAAGAGGCCACACATGCATGTGTGGGGGGAGTTGAGGGCATGTGGGGGCACATGCACACATGCAGGGGGTGCATGCAGAGGTGGCGCATGTGGAGGGCACATGTGGGGGGCACGTGCGTGGGGGCACGTGCTTTGGGCACTCGGTCCGGAAAAGGTTAGCCATCACTGCTCTACAGACACCTGTCAGTGTATTCATAACTGGCAGAAGCATGGCAACAAGGTCAGCCGATGAATAGGACTTAGTAACAAGGTCAGCCTATGGGAGCTATAACAGTTTAGAGCCTGGGCGTGGCTTAGCTGTGCTTAGCTCTGAATGCTGAACTGAAACTGAAGCTCTTTTCTCCTCTGCCTGTGTTTGCTTGTACTTGCTACCATGTTGGAAAACCTGCTTTTGGTATTGTACATTTACTTCATGTGTTATATTGTATATAAAGAGAAGTTAATGAATCCTGCTGAATCAGTTACCTGTGTGTGCTTTCTGGATTTGATTGCTGTTGCAATCTCTGACAACACCTCCCCATTTGGCAAACTTGGAGTCAACACATCAGTCAAGGAGATAGACAGCTACCCTCTTACCATAAATGGAAACATTTAATAGAATAAAATTCTACAGCCATGTCTGCCTATGGCACACACAAAACTACCACTGAAGTATGAAACTGGATCTTAGACTGATAAAAATTTCTACCCCTTTCCACCCAGGGTGTACGTTATGCTTGGTGTGAATTGTGCTGATTGCCCAAACTACTTCAGGAAATAACTCTTTTCCTGTTACTTGTGTAATGGGATGCTAAAATTTGTGCCACACCACGATGAGGGTCAAAAGTAACAAATCAGGCTTCCAGAAAGCAAGGGATGGAGTTCTTATGCTGGTTTTTTTTTTTTTTTAACAACAGAAACACAGATGGGAAGCCTATTACTTGCTATTTTGAAGATACTACATCTGTGTTACCAATGATTATGTAAATGCACAGATTTTATTGCCATCATCCTTCCTTTCAACACACTTGCTTTTCACAAATTTGAGCTAATCAGCAGTTTTGTCCATCCACATTTTCATGGGTTTCAGCAAATAAAATGTGATGCGCAATTTACTATTCACAGTAAATAAGTATGCATGAAACAAGCGGTACATTCATAGCGGAAGCGGGCACCACTAAAGTGAATTGCTCTGTACTCAGTCAGAGAAGGTTGGACTGGGAGGAGGAAGAGGAGGAGGAGGAGGAGATAGAACTGTAAGAGCAGATTGGAACAACTCCCATTTTTATCACTGAAGTTCTTCAGAACCCAGCTTCTTCACTTTTCATGAGGTGTTAAACAACTAATGTAGTGCAGCTGGGCATAAGGAATCATAGTTACGCAAAGAATACAAAGGAAAGATGTAGTCCTTCTGGCAAATTATAAACCCAAGGCAGAATTTTGCTTCATAAGCAACATTGAAATGATGACAACCTTCATTATGAGCCCATGCCTCCCTTTTTGTAAAAGCCAGATTTTTAAAAAAATGTATTTTCCTTTCCTCTCTATTTTCCAACATCAGAAGTTAATGGGGATGAAACTGGAATTCCATTTGTGCGTAAGTAACTGCCCCATGTTGTCTACAAAATTATGGATGGCTGCAATTTTCTGGCCAAAGAAATATTCCAAATTCTCACATTGACCCCCATCCTCTAAAGACCACCACTGATTGTATGAAGCAGGAAGAGATGTTCTGAATGACCTACTGAAGACTCGTAGTCTTGTATAATTCAGATGGACAACGGCAAAGTTAGAAACAGCGAAAGGCAGAACAGACATGGATTGAAATAATATTCAGGGGCTATCACAGAGAAGAAGGGGTCAACCTATTCTCCAAAGCAAGACAAGAAGTAAAGGATGGAAGACTACGGAGATTCTCAGTCATCCAGGTGATGGTTGTCCCAAAGGTGCTTTTTCAACTGGACTTTCTGGTTTTTCTTTGAAGACATTTTGCTTCTTCAGCTCTGAAGCTTCTTAGATGAGAAGTGAAACATCTTCAAAGAAAAACTAGAAAGTCCAGTTGCCTCTTGAAAAAGCACTTTGGGGATAAAGAATGGAAGCTTATCAAAGAGAGATCCAACCTAGAATTAAGGAGAAATTTCCTGATAGTAAGAACAATTAATCAATGGAGAGGGTGTAGGTTTTTAAGAAGACATTGGACCACCATTTGTCTCGAATGGTATAGGGTTTCCTGATTAAGCAGGGGGTTGGATTAGAAGACCTCCAAGGTCCCTTAGAACTGTATTATTTTGTATGCTGTAATATAGCCTGGAAGTGGGAAAATGAACTTAATAAAAGCTTTAGTTATTGTGGGGAACATAGTCCCTTTCCAATCCTGAACAAAGAACTATTAATATAATAGGAAAGGGAATTCTTCAGTTGTTCAACCTAGGTAGCAAAATGTCTTGCCCTCGCTTTAATAAGAATGGGCTGACAAATTGCAAACTCTACTGCAATATAGCTTGTACAAAGCTATGTTTACATTTCTGGGATCTAACTTTATAAAACCGATCAATAAGTGTTAGAGTTGTCTTGCTCCTCTGTCTAGAGTCAACCACTACCCAGGCGTTTCCATGATCGCAAAAAAGATAAATTGCTTGGTCTTTCAAGAGCTGCAGAACCAAAACTTTTAAAGCAAAATTACCAGCCTTTAAATGGCATAATTTGACTCCTCTTTCCTCATTACATGCAAACCTTGGGTTGAGAGCTTGCATGAAAGATGATGCTTAATCTGTCCCTAAATGACATATGTATCTACTTTGAGTGCCTATTAAGCCTTAAGCACACCAATACCTGATTGCATTTTAATCAAGAATAGATATGGGAGAAAAATCCCATATTATGTTTAAGCACTTAAAGCAATCCTTCCAACACTCTGTCAGATTTAAAGCTCATGGTGGAAATGTATGGATAACAAATATTGGACTATTGGCACAAATTCTTAGCTAAAATGGTCACAATAATGTTGGGAAATGGAAATTTGCACTATAGACTAGACTAGACTAGACTAGACTAGACTAGACTAGACTAGACTAGACTAGACTAGACTAGACTAGACTAGAATAGAATTTTTTATTGGCCAAGGGTGATTGGACACATAAGGAATTTGTCTTTGGTGCATAAGCTCTCAGTGTATATAAAAGAAAAGATACATTCATCAAGAACCATAAGGTACAACAGTTAATGATAGTCATGGGTACAAATAAGCAATCAAATCATATTAGGAAACAGTCAATATATTGTAAATTGTAAGGATACAAGCAACAAAGTTACAGTCATACAGTCATAAGTGGAAGGAGATGGGTGAAGGGAACCATGAGAAGATTAATAGTAGTGCAGACTTAGTAAATAGTTTGACAGTGTAGAGGGAATTATTTGCTTAGCAGAGTGATGGCATTCAGGAAAAAAACTGTTCTTGTGTCTAGTTGTTCTTGTGTGCCGTGCTCTATAGTGTCGTTTTAAGGGTAGGAGTTGAAACACTTTATGTCCAGGATGCGAGGGGTCTGTCAATATTTCCACAGCCCTCTTTTTGACTTGTGCAGTATACAGGTCCTCAATGGGAGGCAGGTTGGTAGCCATTGTTTTTTCTGCAGTTCTAATTATTCTCTGAAGTCTGTGTCTGTCTTGTTGGGTTGCAGAGCCAAACCAGACAGTAATGGAGGTGCAGTTGACAGACTCAATAGTTCCTCTGTAGAACTGGATCAGCAGCTTCTTGGGCAGTTTGAGCTTTCTGAGTTGGCGCAGAAAGAACATTCTTTGTTGTGCTTTTTTGATGATGTTTTTGATGTTAGGTGACCATTTTAGATCTTGAGATACAGTAGAACCTAGAAATTTAAAGGGTTACTGTTAGGGTTCTATCCTGCAATTGCCAAGATTTACGATTCCCCCCCCCACCCCCTTGTACCTTCTTCCTAGTTTAGGAAGAACAGATTTAAAGTTCTCACAGAACAGAACAGGTTCTGAACACTGCAGATATTTAAATAAACCAATCTAAACCAACTGAGATTACTTTTATTATTATGGAACCCTCTTGGTGTCTTGTACCACAGGGATGTTTTTTTTTTAAAAAAATGATTTATATGCCGCCCTTCTCCGAAGACTCAGGGCAGCTTACAATGCGTTAAGCAATAGCCTTCATACTTTTGTATATTTATACAAAGTCAGCTTATTGCCCCCACAAACTGGGTCCTCAATTTACCTACCTTAGAAAGGATGGAAGGCTGAGTCAACCTTGAGCCTGGTGAGATTCGAACATGTAGTAATTGCAGACATCTGGTGTTTAATTACAATGCTTAGTCTGCAGAGCTATCCATGTTGGAAGTGGTCCTTGATGCAATATCACTAGTTTTAAAAAAAAAACATTCCAGAACATTCTAGCAGCCCATGGAGATGATTGATACGAAAGCCAAAACTTTGACATGTCAATCTCAACGGATTCCGCTTGACGCCTAATTAGATGGCCCGCGTACCGCTTTTGAGTCAAATCAGGGGGTTCCTAAATAACTTACTCGTGTGGTCAGCATGCATCCTTCATCCTAACCAAAGGTAATAAATCTATACAGGTAGGCAGATTTGCCATTTGTATGCAAGAAGCTTCCAGTGACAAAAAAAAAATAAATAAAAACAAAACAAAAAACCCCGAATGTGTCCTACATCTATTAGCCACATGGGATCCAGGAGAAATTATAATTACAATACGTCTTGTAATAAGCAAACAAACAAACTTTATGGCTTTGGTCCCATCAGCTTAGTTTCCCTCAAGCATACTTCAGATTAATTACAACACATTTGAACAGTAATACTGACATCTCTGTCTCCTTTTTAAATACCATTAGCACTGTCAATAAACTCCTGCAAGCAAACAAGCCCAAAGGAATTGCTTTCACCGAAAGGGCTGGGGATTCTCCCAAACTGTCATTCTAATATGAATGCTAAGTTCCTCATATTACCTGCATGCTCTTTTACACAAATTGCTTGTAAAGAAAAGGGTAACTCTGAGTGGAATCCTTGATTATGATCTCATGCTAGCTTAACCTATGCTTTGCTATACCTTGGTTCTTGATGGGTCTAAGGACCCATGAAAATCGTTTTCTGGAGGTTAACTTTGAAGTGGTTTCTTTTTTTTTTAAAAAAATTGATTTATATGCCGCCCTTCTCCGGAGACTCAGGGTGGATTACAATGCGTTAAGCAATAGTCTTCATACTTTTGTATATTTATACAAAGTCAGCTTATTGCCCCCACAAACTGGGTCCTCAATTTACCCACCTTAGAAAGGATGGAAGGCTGAGTCAACCTTGAGCCTGGTGAGATTCGAACTTACAGTAATTGCAGACAGCTGGTGTTAATCACAATGCTTTTAGTCTGCTGAGCTACCAGGCTCTTCCTTGACCATTGCTTGCCTTGGAGATTTTCTTTTCTTTTTAGCTTTCCAGTCTAGGTTAGGCTGCTAAGATTTCTTGATGGTCTTGTATCGAAACATTAAACAACCTTGATCCTGCTTAGATTGTTTTCAAGATCAGATGCATTGACTAGGTGCTGTTGCCTTCTATGGAGTGCTTTCTTTTGCAAGCCCTGTGAGAACAGAACAATCTGTACGTTGTGACTTGTTAGCTGCCGGCCTTCCAGCATCGGAATCTGTTGTGACCTAGGCTTCCTAAAACACACGAGTAGTCCCCAAAACCTCTTTTATTGCAACAGCTATGAATTACGTTCATTCACAGCTGAGTCCCCATTAGTTGCAAAAAGACCTTCGGGAGAGGTCCTTTGGGATAATCACCAACCTTTATTTCCCTTGACACGCTGTGGAAGACGTACTTGGCAAAGCCACATGGAGTCCAGAATCAAACAGAGATGCTGACTGGGAACAGAATTAACAACGTTGCTTTCTTGCAAAAAGCCCACGTGCCTTTGCTCCTCTTTTAAGCCTTATGGGAGGGAGCAATCATCTTCAGGCCTTATTCCTGAGTTGTCCCTTTTGTTTTATTCTTACCTTCTGGAAGCTCTGCACATGTGCACACTGGGAACAAGCTCCCCCTGTTCCTCTGCCTCTCTGATGCCTGAGTCTGGAGTCTCCGGAGTCCACACATAACTCCCAGATGGCCCTGGTCCCATCTCTGCCTCTGACACAGAGCCCTCCCCCAAGCCTTCCCCAGACTCCAGGACTGGCCCATGTTCCTCCCCAGCCTCCTCACTGTCTGACTCCATTGCCAGCTCCGCAGGCTGCTGGCGGACCACAACAGAATCAGAGGAGGAGGAGGTGTGGGAGTCAGGGTCAGCAGCAAGGCAACGTGAGAGCTCTGAGGGGGAAGAGGGGGGATGGAGCTAGCATAGAGACAGACAGAGGGGGAGCCTGGGCTGTCCATCAGCCCTTAGATGGAGAGTCAACAGCCCTCAGGTAGCTGATGAGGAAGAGGAGGAACAGCTGGGTCCAATGCCTGATGCATGGATGCGCAGAAGGCAGAGGAGAGGAGAACAGTGGAAAGCACGATCACCGAACCGGTTGTTAAACCAGCAGCATCCCACCACTGCAAATAGGCTTTCGTTGCTTTTCCTTGAATCCAAACTTCTTGAATGAAAAGTAAAATGTCTTCAAGGGGAAAAAAACAACAACAATTGCCTCTTGAGAAAGCACCTTTGGGACAATCCTGGATGACTGAGAATCTCCATAAATTTGTTCACATTTCCAAGAAAGGGTGGAGTACGTTTTTTTTCCCCCATCTTCCACAAGGTTTGCTTGCGTGTTGCTGTTCCAGGAAATGGCAGTATTTCAACTTCAAAAATAAATACAGATTCACCATTTAGAATTTAGATTTATAATACCGATGCACCCACTGAGCCGTATTTAGCATTCATCAAAAGAGAAATCAGGCATATTTGAAAGAGGTGCCTCCAGATATTTACATTTGAAACATACTAGAGACTCAGTTTTCTGATGCTTTTGCAAACACTTTGGAGTGATTTATTTATTTTTTTAAAGATCACCAAGTTTTTCTGAAATCATCGGGGTTTTTTTAAAAAAAAGAAAATTGAAAGAAAGCAACGAAGACCTGGAAAGCTTCGTGGCTTTGGAGGGTCCTAAAACCAAAGGGAGATTGAATCAGTAACAGCTTGTCTTCAGGCAAGATCTCATTGCCAAGATTGTAACCAGGGCTAGTTTGCAATGAGCTACACACATCAGGTGAGAAAACAGCTGTATCCCAATTAGCATTGGCCTGGGAATAAGTCTCATTAAACTCACTGGGGCTTGCAACTAAGAAGACATGTGTTCATTCAGACACTTTGCTCTGGCTACTTAAACAGGAAACACCGCTTAAGCTAAAGAAGAGGATATTGTTGGCATCGACCCTGTAAAGATGGGTTGCTGGCTAGTCTGTATTCTCTTCCTTAGTCCTCTAAAAATATAATCACAGCCCACTTTCAGTTTCTACCCAGTAATCATTCAAAAGATCACGGCAGATGGGGACTGCAGCCAAGAAATGAAAAGATGCTTGCTCCTGGGGAGGAAAGCTATGGCAAATCTAGACATCATTCTAAAAAGCAGAGACATCACCCTGCCAACAAAAGTGTGTATAGTCAAGGCAATGGTTTTTCCAGTTGCAATGGAGGGCTATGAAAGTTGGACCATAAGGAAGGCTGAGCGCCAAAGAATTGAGGCCTTTGAACTCTCCAGTGTGGCCTTTGGACTTGCTGGAGAAGACTCCTGCGAGTCTCTTGGACTGCAAGGCGATCCAACCGGTCAGTCCTAGGGGAGAGCAACCCTGACTGCTCCTTAGAAGGCCAGATCCTGAAGATGAAACTTAAATACTTTGGCCACCTAATGAGAAGGAAGGACTCTCTGGAGAAGAGCCTGATGCTGGGAAGGACTCTCTGGAGAAGAGCCTGATGCTGGGAAAGATTGAGGGCAAAAGAAGAATGGGACAGCAGAAAATGAGGTAGCTGGATGGAGTCACTGAAGCAGTTGGCATGAGTTTAAATGGACTCCAGAGGATGGTAGAGGACAGGAAGGCCTGGAGGAACATTGTCCAAGGGGTCGCAATGGGTTGGACATGACTTCGCAACTAACAACAACAACAAAAGGTTGCAGACTGAGTTAAATGATCATGATTGAAAGTGAATTTCCATAGTTATATTTCAATCTAAACGCCCTAACATTTTTCATCGGCAATGCTGTGGGGATGATGGTCATTATAGCCCTCAAAATATCTATTAGGAAGGTGAGAAGAGATAGGCCAACTTCATTGCATGAACAACCTGAAAGAAAGATAAAATATGCTGGTACACAAAATGTTCTTTTTTTTTTTGTAATGGGATTTTATTTATTTGTTTGTTTATTTGTTTGTTTGTTCGATTTATATGCCGCCCTTCTCCAGAGACTCAGGGCGGCTTACAATGCGTTAAGCAATAGCCTTCATACTTTTGTATATACCTGCTTAGTAGGGCTTTCGGCCCCCCCTAAGCAATGTTCTTTTTTTATACAAAGTCAGCTTATTGCCCCCACAATCTGGGTCCTCATTTTACCTACCTCGGAAGGATGGAAGGCTGAGTCAACCTTGAGCCTGGTGAGATTTGAACTCGCAGTAATTGCAGGCAGCTGGCAGCTAAGTACTAATTAGCAGCATTTTAGTCCGTTACACCACCAAGGCTCCTTAATTTTGTTCCCTCTATTATTTTTTTTTAACTCTGTTGAAAGAATAAAAACAACCAAGCCACTAATATGACCTTTCCTCTTGTTTTGCCAAGAATTTCATGTCGTTTTTGCAGAGGTATGAAAATGCTTGCTGTTTGTATATGTTAAATCTGATATAAGTCTATTTAATTTGCATGGGCAGGTCGGGCAGCCAAAACAAAAAGGATTCCCCTTTTATCCATATCTTCTATCTTGTTTCCTGAGACCGAGTGTAGATAGACCTCCAGGAATTCTATCAGGCCCCTTACATGACATCACTGGAATAAAAGAGAGAGGGAGTAATTTGCAGTATATTTCCAACAATAGCCCACGCTGGGCTCCAAATAACAGATTTCTTTTTTTCTAGTAACGGCAGTCAGAAAGAGACTTGGATCAATAGATCACTACAGGAGATGACTAGGCCATTATGCATTCAGCTGCAATTGGAGATAGGCTACAGTTCTCGTCAAATGAGTGTATTGGTTTGAAAAGCAACAGGGGTGATGATCAGACATCTCTACAAGATTATTGGTAGGAGAGTTTCCCCCTGCCTCATTCCTAGCATCGTAAGTCCTTTGTGGAATTGATTGGCATGTCCAAGTCTTATAATTAAGACTGCAAAGAAAGGGGAATTTTAGTATCCGTTGAGGATGTCCTATTGTGATCCTCAAGAATGAGCCTGGCAAGTTCTCAAGAAATTTCCTCTCCCTCCTGGTTCTTTGTTTGGAATGAGAGAACAAGAATTTGTCTTGGTGTGCATCTGGTAATCCCTAATAGACAGCAGATGTCTGTGTTTGCTCTCTACTAAGTCATTGCCCATCATCCCCTTAATTCACACTATGGCATTACAAGGAAGGATGGAGTTAGTTAATGTTCAGGCTGAAAGTAAGAAAGCACCACTTCCAATCCCGTTCCCATTTAATTACGGTAACTGCACAGCGATGCTATTTTGATGGAAGTCCAAGCATTCAGTTCTGAGCCAGTAAAGCAAGAATCTATCAGGTAGTCACAGTTCCATCTTTCTGCCCTGGATTAATGCACAGAATACATCAGGAATAATTTGCAAAAACTAGGATATTGTTCGGGTGTTTCAAGGCTGAGGCAGGAGCTCAGTTATTTTAGAACTCCATTGAAGGCATTTTTGCAGCTTCATCCCCAATCAAAATTGGCTTGGATGCATGGCGGCATTTGAGTTTGGAATATTCACCTGTACCATTTGATGGCATTAAGTGAAAATGTATTGCTGACCTAAGTGTCCTATTTCATTTACACACTCAAACGTAGTTGCTATAGAAATTAGACATTTACTCAAGGCTGAAGAGATTGCAGCAGTCAAGGAATATAGAACACAGTCTCTGAAAACAAAAAATTCAGAAGCGTGCCTGAGTAGTCTTGTTTTCAACAGGAACACACAGAAGAACAGTCAAAATCCAGTCCTAAATTCAGAGAGCCAAGTCAGGTTTGGCAGCTAGTCCGAAGATCAAGGTTTTAGAAAGCACAGGAATAATGTGTCAGATTAGAAGATCAGACCATTGTTTCCAGCAGAAAAACAAGGTTCAGGGCTGCCTTTTAAATAGCACTAGCACTAGCATTTAGACTTATATACCATTACACAGTGCTTTACAGCCCCCTCTAAGTAGTTTACAGAGTCAGCATATTGCCCCCAACAATCTGGGTCCTCATTTTACCCATCTCGGAAGGATGGAAGGCTGAGACCATCTTGACCCTTGTCATGATCAAACTTCTGGCACTGGGCAGAATTAGCCTGCAATACTGCATTTTAAGTACTGCGCCACCACAGCTCTTTTCAGATTGCAGCCAGTTGTCTTCGATCAGATTTCTTCTCTTTCTTGGCAAGAAGTCTCATAGAATGTCTTTAGCAATAGCAATAGCACTAGCACTTAGACTTATATATTGCTTCATAGTGCTTTACAGCCCTCTCTAAGCAGTTTACAGAGTTAGCATATTGCCCCCAACAATCTGGGTCCTCATTTTACCCACCTTGGAAGGATGGAAAGCTGAGTCAACCTTGAGCTGGTGAGATCCAATCTGCTGAGCTGCAGCTAGCAGTCAGCTGAAGTAGCCTGCAGTACTGCACTCTAACCACTGTGCCACCTCAGCTGTTTGCTCTGTTCTCCACTCTATTGGCAGAGGATGGGAAGCAAAAGTCATTGGCATCATCATCATCATCTAACTGCTCCAGCCATCCAGCTGGTGCCTATGCTTAATCGGCCTCAGGTAATTCTTGGCCTTGTGCCTTCTGAGGCTGACATTCCACAGGTTAAGCTGGGTCACCTTCTTCAGAGGCAGATTTAGAATCTAAGTCCTTGCCTGTGACCCTCAGAAGTTGCTGTTCATTCACCAGTATATATTGCAAATACTAAAATCTAAACTAGCAAGGGACATTGTTTAAAGATAGTCCATTGATCTTGCCAATGAGATTGTCATGAGTGAAACATGGGCAGCTACATGCCTCTTTGTTTCAACTTGTCATTAGAGTAAAGGGGTGGGATCAGGGATGGGTTTCACATACCTTTGCTATTGGTTGCACCCCTGCATGCACAGATCGTATTTGATGATGTCCAAGTGGGTGGGGGGAGCCTCCTGCCGTTGCTGCTACCATTTCATCTGAACCAGGGTGAATTGGTAGCAACCCACCACTGGGGATGAGTGGGTATGTTGACTAGGAATGGGCTAATTTGGAAAAACAAACCTTCTGCAGTTCCATGGGAGCTTGTGAGACTCCGGAAACTTTTCAAGGTCAGATCAACAGGTGTGCAGAAGAAGGCCGATAGTTCCCATAACAAAGAGAACTTGTTTATATGATCAGTGTGGAAGTCTGGGGGGTTGGGCTGGGAATTTCATCATGTAATATTGTGAACCTTAGAAATTCAGTTTTACCTTGACATTCCTCCACTATGTATTCCATAAACAGTAAGCTTTTCAGAATCAAAACGATCCTGGACTTTTACCATATTTGGATACTCAAGCTGGATGTTGACCGAGATTTTGTTTTCCCTTTTTTTGTAATGAGATGTGGAAGTTTGGTATGACTTGAACAACATGCCAACATATATAGGTTGCCATGCAGTGCCAGGAAGCCCAGGTAAGTTAAAAAAAAGGCAAGAGAAGAAAAAGAAGGCAAGGAGAGCTAAATCATTTTCTTCCTTTCTCTGATTAAGAACATAGAGACTATAAAGGCGCAATAGGAAGTACCGAGCAAACACAGTTGTAGAGTTACGATGAAAGAATGCTTAGGGTATTCTGCTCAGCGGGTATTTTTATAACCTGAGGGGCTTGAAAAATCCTGTAATTTCAAAGGAAGATGTAATAGCATTGATCCTAAACTGAGCAGCGAAAGCGAAGTGAATTTGACGGCAGAAAAATACTTTTCAAATGAGTAAAAGAAAAACTTGCCTCGCTGGGCAACCGCTGTTTGATTGTGATATTCGTGTTTTATTTTCCCCCTTGCACCTTTATGAGTTATTTCTTTAGAAATGAACGAAGAACCTGCTGTTTGCTAATTCAAAAGTGAGTGGGAATAAAACTCAGCCAGAGGTTAGAGAATATATTGTCAGGCCACTTTCAATTATGTGCGTGTGTGTGTATACACACCAACACACACAACGACATGCACACCTAGGCTAGAGAACACAATTAATGGGCGAGTCTTCCAACTCGTAGGCTTCCAGAAAGGTCTGTTTTATTTTTATTTTCTATTTTGATTAAAACCATAATAATAATAATATTAAAAAAAAGGAACGGAGGAAATAAATTAAAAGGACTGGGGGATGGGGTGGAAAGAATGCATAATTAATACAGGAAGATGGCAGGGATTAGTTTAAAGGCCTGTAGCTTTGTATGTGACTAATTATGCTCTCAGCAAAATAATGTTTGCAGAGAGTGATGTAATAAAGCTACCAAACTACTGTGTATAATTTCCCAGGGTGTATTGCATGCATGAATTAGGCAAACAGTCAAAGAGAACAGTAATCAACTCTGATATACTCATTTAATAAAATGTTTGCTAGATCAATAATAATATAGAACACTGAAGAATTAAACAAGACTCGCTTCTTGTTTAAGAACTCAAAGGTAGCTGCGTTCAGGTAAATAAAGTGAAATAGATGCTCAATAATTCTCTTTCATAGCCCTATAAGCCAAGGTCAAAAAATAAAATAAAAATAAAATAACAGGTTGCAGCCATCTAGACATTGTTTAAGGGACACAGTGGCTCAGTGGCTAAGATGCTGAACCTGTCGATCGAAAGGTTGGCAGTTCAGTGGTTCGAATCCCTAGTGCTGAATAATGGAGTGAGCTCCCGTTCCTTGTCCCAGCTTCTGCCAACCTAGCAGTTTGAAAGCACGTAAAAATGCAAGTAGAAAAATAGGGACCACCTTTGGTGGGAAGGGAACAGCGTTCCGTGCGCCTTTGGCATTTAGTCATGCCGGCCACATGACCATGGAGACACGGTCTCCATGTCTCCATGTCTTCTGACAGTGCTAGCTGTTCGGCCTTGAAATGGGAGATGAGCACCACCCTCTAGAGTTGGGAATGACTAGCACATATGTGCGAGTCCCAACTATGTATAGAGGTATGCAGTCTGAAGTTTTAGGAGGTAGGGTGGTCTTTCCCAGCAGGCAAAGAGATGGGAGCTTGGAAGTCAGGTGGACATGAAAAGAGCAGGTCACTCCAACCCTACTGTTAACAGAGTGTGTCTAATAGTTATGCAGTTGATTGCTTTAGTCTGGCAAGATTCTGTTTATAGGCATACAACAATGAAAGAACTACTTAGAAGTTATTCCACATGTTATTCCGTGCCCCTCTGGTGTTTAGTTATGCCAGTCACATGACCACGGAGACGTCTTTGCACAGCACTGGCTCTTTGGCTTTGAAATGGAGATGAGCACTGCCCCCTAGAGTCAGGAACGACTAGCACATATGTGCGAGGGGATCCTTTACCTTTACCTTTTTAGACATTGTTTAAATATTAAGAAAAAAAATCCTTAGAGTAGTAGCTGTGCAGAGTGAACAGTCTACCTGTGGAGAACTGAGGTTCTTGATCTCTGAAGGCTTTTAAGAAGAGGCTGGACTTCAATTTTCTTGCAGAGAGTTGGGTTAGATCGGTGTTTCTCAACCTCAGCAACTTGAAGATGGGTGGGAATTCTGGGAGTCGGAGTCCTCCCATCTTCAAGTTGCTGTGGCTCAGAAGATGATGATTCTTGCAGTCTGTTCTATCATTGTGCTTACTTCCATAAAAATCAGTGGTGTAAATATTACTTTATTAAGCAGCCGACATTAGTTTAATGAGATGGATTAAAATATGCTTATGGGCTTTTAAGATTAAATATATTGTTGTTGTTACTATCATCCAGTTCATCTGCTTTTATGTTCTGCTCTGTAGCTGATAAGGATGCTAAAGCAGCTTACATAAAGACTATAGATACCATAATATAACTAAATAAGTGTAAACTGCTTTTTAAATAAAGTTGCTGAAGAACGGGCATTTATTTTGGTTTTTCCCATTCACGGAGAAAACTGGTTCCAAATTATTTCAGTTACCTGACATAAAAACAACCACCTGGAATCTTAAGTGATACATGATCCCGTTAGCAAACTAGGGCAGCTCACCTGGAATGAGGAAACTGAGCTGCCATCCAAAGCATGCATCCACACAGAGATATTGCAGCAGCCGAACATATGGTGTTAAGTAACTTGGAGCAGCCAGCTGAATTTCTCCAACTGTTTGAAAACCTTTGGATTCTGCTCATCACTCCTCACTCTGTGCTTGTTGTTCCTTGATAAAGCTACAATGGCCATCACGTATGCTCACGTTGGTTTCCTTAATTACAAATGTGCCTTCTGGATAATTAGAGAATATGTCCATATCTACTCCCAAGTATGATCTAAGTATAGCACAGGACCTTTCCCCTCCCTTCCCCTCTTCCCCTCCTCCTCTCCTCTCCCCTCCCCTCCCTCCCTTCCTTATTTCCTCCCTCCCTCCCTCCCTCCTTTCAGTTTTGGTCACCACGATATATAAAAAAATGTTGAAACTCTAGAAAGAGTACAGAGAAGAGCAACAAAGATGATTAGCAACTAGAGGCTAAAGCATATGAAGAACAGTTGCAGGAACTGGGCATGTCTAGTTTAACAAAAAGATGGACTAGGGGTGACAGGGTTCCGATATCTGAGGGCCCACAAAGAAGTGGGGGCCACCTATTCTCCAAAATACCTAAAGGCAGGGCAAGAGCAATGGATGGAAACTAATCAAGGACAGAAACATGCTAGAACTGAGAAGAAATTTCCTGACAGTGAGAACAATTGATCAGTGGAATGACCTGCCTCCAGAGGTTGTGAGTCTCGGTGGTGCAGTGGTTAGAATGCAGTAGTGCAGGCTAGTTCTGCTGACTGCCGGCTGCCTGCAATTTGGCAGTTCAAATCTCACCAGGTTCAAGATTGACTCGGCCTTCCATCCTTCCAAGGTGGGTAAAATGAGGAGCTGGATTGTTGGGGGCAAGAGGCTGACTCTGTAAACCGCTTAGAGAGGGCTGTAAAAGCACTGTGAAGCGATATATAAGTCTAAGTGCTATTGATTCTTTCCTTCCTGTCTTTTCTCTCCCTCCCTTTTCTCCTTCCTTCCTTCCTTCCTTCCTTCCTTCCTTCCTTCCTTCCTTCCTTCCTTCCTTCCTTCCTTCCTTCCTTCCTTCCTTCCTTCCTTCCTTCTTATAAAAATATTAAGGGGAACCCATTCAGGGTGATGTGGTTTATGATGATCTACGCCTCCAATACATATCTGATTTCATTTGCTCTTCAGCCATATGGTTAACAAATTTGGCAGAACATCAAAAATGTTTGCATTTCTGTAAATAGACACACAGCTTTTTCTTTTTCCCAATATAGGGAAATAATTTTTTTTGGTGATCTTTTCTTTCTGTCTTATAGTATATCCTATCATAGTATATCGCTCGGCTGCAAGAATAATAGAATTATGAAACAAATTATGCCACACTGTGCCACAATCATTTTTAATGGCATACATGGGTTACAGGGAGCAAGATCATGATTTTCAAATATTCCTCTTTCTTTTCTCCCGCTTTTCCGGAGCCAACCAAAGGATACAGTTTGTGCCAGATTCCAAGTTAGGGGATAAGAACTGAAGGGCTCTACAAATTTGACTTTGTGTGTGATGGACGTGACTTGCTCCAAGCGTGAATTCTAATTGACAATCCCTCTTGGATATAGTTTTCTGTTAGCTAGTTTGAAATGAAACTGTTCTCTTTCTTTCTATATGCTTGGGTCTCAGTCTCTCAATGCAGAATAGTAGAGAGGGCAGAAGTTATCTAGGCTCATATTCAGTGGTGGGATTCAAAAATTTTAGCAAGGGGTTCTCTGTCCGGTTGCTGAGTGGGTGTGGCCATGGCCTAGTCGGCCTCCTGCACCACATTTGGGGACATTTTTGCCCTCCCCAGGCTCCGGAAGCTTTCCTCGAGCTTCCAGGAGGGTGAAAATGGCCACCCCAGACTCTGGACCCCTCTGGAGGCTGGAAACAGGTCCAAACTTCCAGTAGGCCCATTTTTCGACCTCCCTGAGCCTCTGCATATGCCCTGCACTTACCTACATGCAAAACAGGACATGTGGGGAGTTCTGGGAGGGGCAGAATTGGGTGGGTGGGGCCAGCCAGGAGTGGGATTTGGGGATTCTCCAAACTGCACAGAAATTGCAATTCCGAACCCCTGCGAACCCCCAGCAGCCCACCACACTCATATTTTTTTTTCTACATCACTAAGAATTATAAGGCACCTAAAAATGAATGTCTGTTCTGAGGTCGCTGCTAGGAACAAGTTTTCTCCTCGTTCTTAATGCTCAACTCAAATACTGTTTGGGCATAACAAAAATAAGAAAGCTTTAGGAACTGGCTGAGGAGCCCAGAATCTCAAAATCTATTTTCATAAGGGGAAAAAAAAAGGTTTTCAAAAACGGGGAAGGGTGAGGACTTCTGGGGAAGCAATGGTGAAATGGAGAGGATTCTGTAAGCGACCTTGGCAATAAGAGCAGCCAGGGAACAAGATCAGCTCCTTAGAAACTCCTCTCTGGATCAAGGGGAGGACTGGGGATCACCCACGTGTTTGCTTGTAAATTGTAAAAAATAAATTGTAAAAAAAAGCAGCCCTCAGTGGGTTTCAAAGCTCTGGGACCTGAGCTAAAATCATCCTAAAATATGAGCCATGGTGGTGCAGTGGTTAGAGTGCAGTATTACAGGCTACTTCTGCTGACTGCCGGCTGCCTGCAATTTGGCAGTTCAAATCTCACCAGGCTCCAGCTTGACTCAGCCTTCCATCCTTCCGAGGCGGGTAAAATGAGGACCTAGATTTCTGGGGGCAATAGGCTGACTCTGTAAACTGCTTAGAGAGGGCTGTAAAGCACTGCAAAGCGGTATATAAGTCTAAGTGCTATTGGTATTGCTATCCTGCTTAAGCCGAGGGTTGGCACCTTCAAACTGATAACTGGATTCACTCATGTCCTCTTCTTAACTACTTTAGGAAGTTGTTTGTATTGATTTTCTGGATGCTAAGGATCTTCTGAAGGGCAAGTTTTATCATCCCGGGGGTTCCGCTCCCATTTTTTTTTCTATCCTGGATTAAAAAGAAAAACTAATTTTTGGAGAACAGCAAAAGGGAGACCACACTGTTGATTCCGGAAAGTTAAAAGCTGAGTTAAAGGGCTAGATGGCCTTGAAAGAATATTTCCTGTGGGGTGTTTAAAATTTTATAAAAGAATATATGAAGATTTTGAAATTAAATGTGAGGAACCTTCCGGTGGGAAAGTTTTGCTGATTGGAAAATAAACATACGATAAGAGGGAGCTTTGAAGGTTGACCAGAGGGAACCAGAGAGAACTAAGGATTGCAATTAGGATTACAATTAAAGAAGAGAGCCTGCTAATATAATGAAACACTGCTATTTGATTATAGGAAAAAAATTAAAGTTCTTTGGGAACAATGTGCTCCGAAATTATTGACAAGATTGTCCGATACTCAGAAATGGACTTAGCAGAGGATACAGAAGGAAAACAGAGAAAGATGCAAAAACATGGATTGTATAACAAATAAGTTGCGAGAAACTTTCCCTTTCTTTTATAAAAGTAAATGTGTTTTTTAGCACAACTGAACTATAGGATTCTCTACTGCAAGACGTTGAGATGAAACTCAAATACTTTGGCCACCTAATGAGAAGGAAGGTCTCACTGGAGAAGAGCCTAATGTTGGGAACGATGGGGGGCAAAAGAAGAAGGGGACGACAGAGAACGAGGTGGCTGGATGGAGACACAGAAGCAGTCAGTGTGAGCTTAAATGGACTCCAGAGGATGGTAGAGGACAGGAAGGTCTGGAGGAACGTTGTCCATGGGGTCACGATTTCATAACTAACAACAACAAAAAGTAGTCTAATGCACTAGAATAAGAGTCTTGGTGGCGCAGCAGATTAAAGTGCTGTTAAGTAACACCAGCTGCCTGCAATTATTTGCAACTTCGAATCTCACCAGACTCAAAGTTGACTCAGCCTTCCATCCTTTTGAGGTAGGTAAAATGAGGACCCGGATTGTGAGGGCAATAAGATGACTTTGTATAAAAAAGAACACCGCTTGGGGGGGGGGTGGGCTGAAAGCCCTCCTAAGCAGGTATATACAAAAGTATGAAGTCTATTGCTTAACGCATTGTAAGCCGCCCTGAATCTCCGAAGAAGGGCAGCATATAAATTGAACCAATAAATAGAAGAGAGCCAATTTGGTCTAGTGGTTAAAGGCATCATGCTAGAGACTGGGAGACTGGGAGTTCCTGCATTACGGACAAAAGCCAGCTGGTTGACCTTAGGCCAGTCACTTTCTTTCAGCCCTAGGAAGAAGGCAGTGGTGGGATTCAAATATTTTAACAACTGGTTCTCTGCCCTAATGATTTCTTTTAACAACCAGTTCCCCAAACTGCTCAGAAAGTTAACAACCGGTTCTCCCGAAGTGGTGCGAACTGGCTGAATCCCACCACTGGAAGGAGGCAATGGCAAACCACTTCTGAAAACCCTTCTCAAGAAAACTACTTGTCCAGGAATTGGACACAATTGAACGAAAGGAAAAAAACCAAAGCTAATTATATCAAGTCCTTTTCCTTAACCCAATATGATAGCATTGTCTGATGCTCACATGAACATTTCTAAACCATTGTAGTAGAAACAGAGGCAGGCAGTTTTGTGGTATCAAGTAAGCAATTAGCATCCTCCCCCATTAAGCCAAGACTCGGAAAGAAGATCAAAGGCAACAAGGGAGACCATTCCTTAACACACCAGCTGAGCGAGAAAATGAGTGAACTGGTGCATCTGTGTTTGGGGGTATACACACTACTGTGTTTATACTGTGTTGTGCTCCAATCTGCTCAGTCGTGGGCTACGAAAACAATCATTAAAGATTGGAGTTAAATTTGCATGATGATCCCATGTGCAATACAATGACTATTTATTAGAGAATTAACTTAATACACCACACGTAATACATAGACAAACACACAAACACACAAACACACACACACACACGATGTTGGTACACTCATTTCCTTGCAAGCTTCAGCTGGGCAGTCATGTGCACTCTTTGGCTTCATAATGAAGCTTTTGAGGTTACGTTATGAGAAAACTGTTTCCTCTCCTATTTTTTAATGCCTAGTTTGCAGGCTATACGTGTTTCTAATGCAACGGGACTTAGGAAAAAAAAAATCTTACCTTGGAAGTCAGAAATCTGTAAAAAGCTCCCGTGGCTGTGTTTTCCCAGCTGCTAAAGTGTTTTCCAATGGATGCATTTCTTTATTACGGAGTTCCTAGTGGAGTAAAATTATATCAAATAAAATAAAGTAAAAGAAGACTCTTCCAAGCCCCTTCAAGCAGAAAGCAAATATTCATTTCTTCATTATTTTTCGGAACGATGGATTGACAAGAATTGAAATGTACAAAACAGGCTAGGTCAATCTGCATTGTTAATATACCCCATTAAGGCTTTGATATTAGCATATGCTTTTACAGATTTGCACCAACTGTTAATGCTGAGGGCAGTTACTTAGCAATTCCAGGAAAACAAAAAAAGGGGGGGAGGGGAATTTCTCGTGGTTGGCTGTGAAATGTTCTACATGAAAGGATGCCGTGTCTAATTTTATTTGGAGGGCCGAATGATTTGTCATGCAGAGATGTCCATTAGATCTCAGCTACTGCAAGGGATGTTCGAAGTAATAAATCATCATCCCGCAATGAATGAAGAAACAGCACCTTCCTCCATGTGGTGGGCTCAGTCATAATCATGATAAATGAAAAACGCAGGACAGGTAGATTTTAATAGGCAGACAAATGCATTTAGAGTAATTTCATTATGTTTGCGGAGTTCTTCCCTCTCCCAGCACCCCCTAACATCCTTTTGAACTAGAAAAATAGTTCCAAAAATATGAACATGCCTTTACAACACACCGTAGGGAAAATAATGTGCTTGCCACAAAGATTTACCATCGAATGGTAAGGAGCAACATCAGAAGGCTACTCAACATGAACATTTAAACTGGGTTGTTCAACCTTGGTAACTTTTAAGACTTGAGGGGCGGGGGGGGGGGGGGGGGGTTTCAACTCCCAGAATTGCCCAGCTGGCTTAAAATCTTAAAGTTGCCAAGGTTGGACATCCCTGGTTTAGAGGTTTTCTTTCTTTCTTTTTTTTCATCCTCTCTTCTTTTATCTGTTTCTCAGGATGCTGGAGGAGAAGGAGAGGTAGAGACTGGTGGTGTAGTCGAGAGAGAAATCATCCTGGAGTCATTACGTTCCCACAAGCGGTCCAAATTCAGTCCCTCTTGAGTTCTGTTAACATTTATCAAGCGCCAGTTTAGTGCTGACTGATAGTTGACTGGATTCTTGTGTATAAAGGTAAAGGTACCTCTCGCACATATGTGCTACTTGTTCTCGACTCTAGGGGGTAGTGCTCATCTCTGTTTCAAAGCCAAAGAGCCAGCACTGTCCGAAGACATCTCCGTGGTCATGTGGCATGACTCAATGCCAAAGGTGCACAGAATGCTGTTCCCTTCCCACCAAAGGGGGTCCCTATTTTTCTACTTGCATTTTTTACGTGCTTTCGAACTGCTAGGTTGGCAGAAGCTGGGACAATGGGAGCTCACCCTGTTATGTGGCACTAGGGATTCAAACGCTGAACTACCGACCTTTCATTCAACAAACTCAGTGTCTTAGCCACTGAGTCACCACTTCCCTTCTTGTGTATAGGAAGGAGCAATAAATCAGTTTAACTGGAACTTATCAAGTGGTTCTGATCCTTCACATCCGACAGATGCTTTAGAATTTCATTTGGCATTTCCTTTGCTTTGTTCATATTGTGAACTTATTGAATTGCTGCAATGATTCTCTTTTTTTTTCCCCTCTTCCCCTGCCACTAATATCCCCGGCATTCTGGCTGGTCCTTGTTTGGAAAATGCCCGATAGAAAGAATTCTTCCAGATGTCTTCTGCTAGGATCCAATTCAGATAATAGACTGTCAGGCTCCAAAACCCAAGAAAAACACATTGTGATTCTTCTAAGCAGATTTCTTTATTTTCCTGGCCTATAGACAGACTCTTGCCAAATTTGCTCCGTAAAACATACACTATTAGGAGCAGCAGCCTTCAGCCTCTTTCTCTCACGCAAACTATGCAAACTGCATTGAACAGCTATAAGAGCCATGGTGGTACAGTAGTTAGAATGCAGTATTGCAGGCTAACTCTGCTCACAGTCAGGAGTTCGATCCTGACCGGCTCAAGGTTGACTCAACCTTCCATCCTTCCGAGCTTAATAAAATGAGGACCCAGATTGTTGGGGGCAAGATGCTGACATTTGTAAACTGTTCAGAGAGTGCTATAAAGCACTACGGGTATATAAGCCTAAATGATATTGCTATTGTTTCTTCCTCTTCTGGAAATGCAGCTCCTCCCTCCTGGAAATCCGGACAGCATTCCATCCTATCACTCTTCTAATTCTATTTCCCAGAATTTTCCTCCTACTTGAGTTTTTCTATTGATATACTTTCCACAGCTTTGATACAAACATCCATCTCTTGCTTCAAATCACAATGCTGTGAATACTATCACAATCCTATAGATGGAGATCTAAGCTTCAATCCTACCCCATTGTCATGAGATATATATTATATGTTTTCTGAGGTTTTCGCGGGTGTTTGCATGTAGGTCTTTGGTTATTTGGGTCTTCTCCTGCGTAAAATTGGAAGTGTCTTGGCGACGTTTCGACGAAGTCTCATTCGTCATCTTCAGGCTGGTGTTCTCGGCTACATGCTTCCAGGAGCACAAAGCCGCGAACATCAGCCTGAAGATGACGAATGAGACTTCGTCGAAACGTCGCCAAGACACTTCCATTTTTATGCAGGAGAAGACCCGAATAACCAAAGACCTATATATGTATATGTATATGTATATGTATATGTATATGTATATGTATGTGTATGTGTATGTGTATGTGTATGTGTATGTGTATGTGTATGTGTATGTGTATGTGTATGGGTATGGGTATGGGTATGGGTATGGGTATGGGTATGTGTATGTGTATATGTGTATATGTGTATATGTGTATATGTGTATATGCATATATATGTGTGTGTGTGTGTATATATATATATATACAATATTGTGTGTGTGTATGTGTGTGTGTGTGTGTGTATGTGTGTACACACACACACACACACACACACACAGTATATATACAGAAAAAAAAGCCTAGAAACTAGTAGGTTGTGATTTCACTGAACTAGGGCTGCATAAAATCTTGGTTTACGTAGGAAGAACTTGGCTAAAGAAAAATACGCATAAAACCTACGAAAAAGAAAGAAAACAAATACTGTACCTTTACAGGGAGGATACATGAGATGAGGGTGTGGCTAACTGATGAGGCCTTATAAGGCCGGAATAGATCTATCTTAGTCTCCCAATGGGCAGCAAAAGGTCTGCTGGCTGCCAGAAGGAAAAAAAGCCTAGAAACTAGTGGATTGTGATTTCACTGAACTAGGGCTGCATAAATTCTTGGCTTGTTCGAATCCGAATAAGGGTATTTAATACCATGACATTGGGGCAAAGTTGAAGTTTTTGATCTCCATTTATAGTATTGTGATTCTGAGGTTGCTCTCTTAAATAATTATCATTTAATAATGATCTCTCTTAATAATTTATCTGTCAAATCGACCATAGCGTTTGAATCTTGGGCTGTGAACCTTCTTTATCTCAAGCACTAGCGATTGCTAAGCAGGCTTCAAACCTTGTCCTTGAAGGACAGAATAAATGCCTGCTTTTCTTTCCTGTAATAAATCTCGTTGACAGACTCCTGATGGCTTTATGAACAGCTTCATGTAGCTTTCTTGGCCACCGTGTAGAAGATGCTGCGGTTCTTCTTACAGATTCTTTTTCCACTTCTCCAATTTTACTTGCGATTTTGGGATTTGCAGGAGCCCTTCCCTCCATGACCTACCCAGCCTCAATTCTCCTTCCTTTCCATGCCCAGACAAGGTTGGTTAGTACTGCCACCTGCTGAGACCTTGTAAAGATGCTTCTATATTAATCCTCCTTGTGTTAATTTTTTACCTTCTATCTTTCTTGTTGTTTATATCTCCTCTTGTAAACTTGTAAACTTTGTCTGACAGTTCTGTTTAACATAATTTATCCTGATTCATAGATTCTTGGAGCTCATTTTGAGCTAATTCCATCACTTGGACTTAGCGTGAAGAGAGATTCAGCAGGAAAATCAGCTTGCTTCTAGCATGGTGCTTATATTTGTTACAAAGATGGCCAAATCCATTATGATATCTTTCCATTCCTGATTCGTTCCCCCTCCCCCGCAACATTAGTTAATCTCTGCAGCAATGTGTATGGATATGCATTTCTTTGCATGCTTCTCTAATAAGAAATCTTTCTGTAAGCAGCTTTCCATTACATAATATATATATTTTTATACAGCACTTTTCATTTGTGTGCATGTTTTGGTCCTTCCCTGGGGTTGTGATTAGACAACAATGTTTAAAAATCAGGAATAGGTCCATTTCTGTTTTTGTTTTTTTTAAATTCATGTTGATTTGAAACATAACTAAACTACCATGCTAAAGACTTGGATCTCTCTGGACTGCTTTGCTAGAATTGGATCTGCTCACCTGTTAAGATCTGAGAAAGAGATTGCTGATGGTTCCTATTATCAAGAAAAGGCCTTCCCCAGGGGGGTCTTTCTTCTCCAGACCCAGTCTTTCTTCATAAAATGGCCATCTATCTTTGGAAGACCTTGCCATCAGATATCCAGACCACACACTCTTAACTACGTGTTTTCTTTTCCAAAAAGACATTTCAAGAGAAATTATATCTGCATGGCAGTACATTGCCAGAGGCATTACAACTGTATAACTGTATTAGCGGAGTCCTGGTTTTAGCTTCTAATTAACACATACCGATAAGTAATACTGTTCCATAAGGGAGCAGTGTGTAACTTGATTGTAGTAGTAAGTAGCAAATAAATAATCAACCCAGTTAGAACTACCTATGTCCTTAAGGGTAATTCTTACTGATACATTTTTTTTTTGAAATAAATTTTATTTTATTCAGAAGGTTAAAATACAAATCTCCCCAAAGGGAAGAAAAACAGAATTAGACAAAGTTATTGGGGTGGGGGTGGGGAATCTGAAATAAAAGACAAAAAGCAAAGACACATATTATATCCCCTTCCCCCCATCCTAGTTAAATACTGATAAATATATATTGCAACAATAATAACTTTCCCCTTTTGCGAGTCAAGTCCAAAAATTATAAGCTTCCGTGTCTATTTACAACTGATTTGACCTGTTATACATCTACCTATTGTGTGTGTTTGTCTGTGTGTATGTATATGCGTGTCTGCACGCGCACACACACACATACATACATTCATACTTAGTATTTAACAGTCACCTGTTAACATCAGATAGATAGATAGACAGACAGATAGATGCGAGAAATGAGAGAGATGATAGATAGATAGATAGATAGATAGATAGATAGATGATAGATAGATAGATAGATAGATAGACAGACAGACAGATAGATAGATAGATGCGAGAAATAAGAGAGATAGATAGATAGATAGATAGATAGATGAGAGAAATGAGAGAGATGATAGATAGATAGATAGATAGATAGATAGATAGATAGATAGATAGATAGATAGATAGATAGATAGATAGATAGATAGATGAGAGAAATGAGAGAGATGATAGATAAATAGATAGATAGATAGATAGATAGATGAGAGAAATGAGAGAGATGATAGATAGATAGATAGATAGATAGATAGATAGATAGATAGATAGATAGATAGATAGATAGATGAGAGAAATGAGAGAGATGATAGATAAATAGATAGATAGATAGATAGATAGATAGATAGATAGATAGATAGATAGATAGATAGATAGATAGATAGATGAGAGAAATGAGAGAGATGATAGATAGATAGATAGATAGATAGATAGATAGATAGATAGATATAGATAGACAGACAGACAGACAGACAGACAGATAGATGAGAGAAATGAGAGATGATAGATAGAGTAGATAGATAGATGATAGATAGATAAAGAGAGACAGAGAGAGAGAGACAAACAGACAGACAGGAAAGAGTTAACAGACAAACGAACAGCAAAGTTAAACTTCAAAGCCTTCTTTTAACAGTCTATTATTATAATGAACTCATAGAAAGTCTGTAACCATTTTTTTATCTATCACAAATCGCCACAATTAATATCTCTGATCCATCCAGGCTCAAATATTCTCATTTGACTCTTAATAATAAAACTTTCCCCTAAGATTCCGATGGGGACCTTTCCCAACAATTACCGATATACTTTTGATTCCTCTTGCAAGCCCCTATCCCCAGTTCCATGGTATTTACTTCCTTAAATTCCCTCTAGGCAGAAATAGAAAGCCAGAAGCTTTTTGGGGGGTTCTGGTCTACACATTTCCCTCCAACTCCGCTTCCCCCCCCCCTCGGTCTCTTGGTTGAGATCTCTAAAATCAACCTGCTCGGTGTCTAAAGCAAAGTATCCAATAATGGCTCCATGCTTCTGTAACAGTACGGAATAATTGATAAAGTCTGCCTCTGCTCCACTTTTAGACATTTCAAGGTTTTCTCAGTGGAAAGGGAAAAAAAGGCAATCTCTAATGAAGAGGCCATTGCACAGTGGTGGGTCTTAATTTTTGTTTACTACCGGTTCTGTGGGTGTAGCTTGGTGGGCGTGGCTTGGTGGGCGTGGCAGGGGAAGGATACTGTAAAATCTCCATTCCCTCCCCACTCCAGGGGAAGGTTACTGCAAAATCCTCATTTCCTCTCGATCAGCTGGGACTCGGGAGACAGAAAATAGACGGGGGCAGGGCCAGTCAGAATTTTTACTACCGGTTCTCCGAACTATTCAAAATTTCTGCTACCGGTTCTCCAGATCTGGTCAGAACTTGCTGAAACCCACCTCTGCCATTGCATTGCGGCTGTGATTTTTCGGTAAGCCGAAACCAAAACGTAAAATATGTGAACATCATCCAGACATGATGAATAGCTGGGGATTCTTTTTCTTTTTTGTAAAGTTAAAATAGAACTTGTCTCTCAAATACATCATGCCTTTGTGAGCTGTTGCGTTAATTAATTCCACCCTGGAATTCAAGGCAGCTTTGTTAGATGACATCCCTTTCAGCCGCTTAGTCCGGAAATCATTTCAGCAAGAGGCAGGTAGGCCTTGGCTTACGACCACAATTGAGGCCAAAATTTCGGTTGCTAAGTGAGACAGCTGTGAAGTGGATTTCTCCCCCATTTTCCCATCTTTCTTGCCATGTTTGTTAAGTGAATCACTGCAGTTGTTCAGTTAAGTGACGCAGTTGTTAAGTGAATCTGGCTTCCCCATTGACCTTGCTTGTCAGATGGTCACAAAAGGCATCCCAATGTTCTGACCTAGGCTTCCTGATATAGTAAAAAGCACACAATTAGTCCCAAAATCCCTTTTTTAAGATTTTAATGGCTGTGAATTCCTCTCATTCACAGCACGTGCTGAATCACCAAGAGTTTATCAATAGTCCAACAGAGGTCTGCCACAGTCCTTCTGATAAGACTGGTAAACACCCACCTTTATCTTCTTTGACACACTGCCAAAAACGTAATTGGCAATTACCTTGGCAAGGCCACACGGAAACACAGAGTCAAAAAATGGAGCTTCAAAGTACAAACCATCCACAATGTTGCTTCCTGCAAAGGCTGTTGTGGCCCGCCAGCGACCTGCATGGATTGTGGCTGATCCTGACGATGAGGAGGCTGGTGTGGTGTTGCGCCAGCAGCCTGTGCAACTGGTGCTCAAGTCGGACAGCGAGGAGCCTGAAGAGGCTGTGGTGCCAGAGGCAGAAACACAGCCAAGGCCTTCAGAACCTCCAGAGGCTCCTTCAAGTGAAGAGAGTGAAGTGGAGGAGCCTCTTCTCAATGCTCAAGCACATAGGGCTGCCAAAAGGCAGGAGTGGCTACTCAGGAGGAGGTCTCCTTGAGAGTAAGGATTGGGGTTAATTGACCACTCCCTTAGCCTATTTAAGTTTGCACACAGATAGCAAATGTTGCTGGAAACAACGTTTGGTCCTATACAGAGCATTTTGAGAGTGAGTTTTTTTGTTACAACTTGGTTTCAAAGTCCTTTGTTGGACTTTGTTTAATCTCTGTAATTCATAGCAGGCCGATAAGAACATTTGTGGTTATAGCCTGCATTTTGAAAGGGGTCTGTTTGTATTAAATGGAGTTTTTGGAGCTGTGTGTGTGCGCTACACTTCTTGGGAACCGTAGCTGGGGCAGAACAAAGGCCCACGTGCCTTTGCTTTTCCTTTATGTCTTATGGGAGAGGCCAATCATCTCCAACAATTAGTCCCAAGTCATCCCTTTTGTTTCAATTGTTCTTGCCTTCTGGCAGCTCTCCACATATGCGCACTAGGAACAGGCTCCCCCTGTTCCTCTGCCTCTCTGATGTCCGACTCTGGAGGCTCCGGAGTCCGCACATAACTCCCAGATGGCCCTGGTCCCATCTCTGCCTCCAATGCAGAGCCCTCATCCTGTCCTTCCCCAGACTCCAGGACTGGCCCATGTTCTTCCCCAGTCTCCTCACTGTCCAACTCTGCTGCCAGCTCTGCAGACTGCTGGCGGACCACAACACCCAAGACCCTGGGTCAATAATACTGTCATGAATACATGCCAGTTGCCAAGCCTCTGAATTTTGATCACATGACCACGAGGATGCTGTGACAATCATAAGTGTGAAAAGTTCATAAGCAGGGGTGGACTGCTGGGAGTTCGCAGGGGTTCAGGAGAACCTCTAGCTAAGATTCTGTGCAGTTTGGAGAATGCCCAAATCCCATTGCTGGCTGGCTCTGCCTACCCCTCCCCTTCCCGCCCCATGTGGCCCATTTTGGATGCAGGTAAGTGCAGGGCAAGTACAGAGGCTCAGGGAGGGCGAAAAACAGACCTTGGAAGTTCGGGAAGAGGACCTCCAGAGCCTGGAGAGGATGTTTTCACCCTCCTGGAGGCTCGAAGAAAGCCTCCAGAGCCTGGGGAGGGTAAAAACTGCTGTGGTGCAGGAGGCAGAGTAGGCCACACCCACCATGGCCATGCCCACCCAACAACTGGGCAGAGAACCCCTTGCTAAAATTTTTGAAGCCCACCCCTGGTCATAAGTCCCTTTTTTCAGTGCCGTTATAACTTTGTAGCCAACTGTTGTAAATTGAGGATTACCTGTAGCTGGATGCTATGCTTTCAGATCATGCATCAGCACTCACACGCTGAATGAACTTCACCAGCTATAAATGTCTGCTCATCATGTCTGCAATTCACGCTCAGTAAGTCCCCAGTGATTGACGCGTTGTCCTCCCTTTTCATTGGGTGTATTTGTTTCGAATTATCAGAGTTTCTTCTGACAAGTTCTAGTCTGTTACTTATGCAAGGGACAATTAGAATCCGAAGCAAGAGAGGTTTTGAGCTCAGCGCAACCTGCACAGTAATCTCTCTTTAGCCAGGTTCTTCCTACGTAAACCAAGATTTTTATGCAGCCCTAGTTCAGTGAAATCACAATCCACTAGTTTCTAGGCTTTTTTTTTCAACACACACACACACACACACACACACACACACATATATACTGGGTGTGTATATAGAGATAGTTAGACACAGAGAGAGAGACGGATAGGCAAGCAGGCAGACGACTGTGAGAAAGGTAGCTATATAAATTGAATACATGCACAGACACACACCGAGAGAGATAGACCGACACAGACACATCATCCTTGTGTCGAATGAAGTGTCCCTTGTGCCTCTTCCCACAAACCTGTTTTTCTTTCCTCTAAGGCTGGGTGGCATTTGTGCAGTTTTCAGTTTTCGTGCTGTGGTTTTTATGGCTCAGGCAATTGTTTTGAGGAGATTCACTGAGGCGCACATTTTGTTGGTTATAATCCCAAGGCTACCCTGCACTAAGCCAGTCAGAGGAAAAAATAATAATAATCAATTACTTGAGCCATAATGGGAACTCATACCATATCTACATGAACGAGCTTCTGATTGATGGGACGGTCATTAAGTCGGGGTCTATGAAGCCGGACAGGCAAATGGATTAGTCACCAGAGCTTCAATTAATGGTTTTGCTTCCCAATGGCGTATTGATGTCCATCAACTCAGATTCCCTTGTCAAAGACGTATGGGGAGCTATGGCTTCTACGGCACTTAATTTACACAGCTTGTAAAATTCTGGATGCGGGAATTGACAGAACCATCAGGATTTTGTTTTAAGTGCAAAACAACCTATAAATTATATTCCATTCTTCTTCTTCGTCTTGACTTTTGGCTTCGAATAGAGGCTAATTCTATGGCTTGAGTGAAGAATCCAGTTTAGTGTGGCTATTATCCTAAATCATGTTTACTACCTTAAAAACAACAGAAAGTAACAAAAGAGATGGTCCTAAGCAGCTATCTTATTAGTTATTTGAACTAAATTATTTCCCTGTACCGTGGCTTTAAATATATTTCTCTGAGTTGAATTATGGAAGAGAGGAATTAGATAGTGACAATGGCATTATCCAAACTTTTTTATTGGGGCTTGGAGTTTGGTTCTGAAGAAATAATGGTGCTCTGACCCAGCAGACCTTAGCAGAAACAAGAAACTCCTTGTCATGAAAAATCCCTCTTTATTTATCTCCTGTGAATTAATGGCATTCACACACCGAAAAGTCCAGGCAATAGTCCTTCAAAGAGTTAACTGCAGTAACAGGCCTTATCAGTGCCTTGCAATATTTGCCAGGCCTTGAGCTCCCAGCCACAAAGTTGCATATTAAGTTCTGGCAACCAGTCTCTGAGTCACAAAACACGATGGGCTAAATCTTCAGAAATCTGAAATGTTGTCTTCTACGGCCACCACTCCTTTTTCCTTCTATTTATTCCATAGCCAGGGAGGGGCCATTCAGCGCCCACGTGTGCCTTGCTCCCCGAATCGACTCCTTGTTCTCAGTTGTTCTTCTCGCCTAACTGCCCTGTGCATATGTGCATCTGGAACAGGTCCCAGCTGTTCTTCCTCCTCCCTCATATCAGCCTCCAAAGACAGCTGCCTCTCTGATGGCTGGGAAATGTTGCACGGCCTTGGCTCTAACTCTGCGTCTGATGTAGAGCATCCATCTGTTGTGGTCCACCAGCAGCCTACGGAGCTGGCAGTGGAGTCGGACAGTGAGGAGGCTGGGGAGGAAAATGGGCCAGTCCTGGAGTCTGGGGAAGGCTCGGATGAGGGCTCTGCGTCGGAGGCAGGGATGGGGCCAGGGCCATCTGGGAGTTATGTGCAGACTCCGGAGCCTCCAGAGTCGGACATCAGAGAGGCAGAGGGACAGGGGGAGCCTGTTCCTAGTGCGCGCATGCACAGAGCTGCCAGCAGGCAAGAACAGTTCAAATAAAAGGGACGACTCGGGAGTAAGGCCAGGAGATGTTTGGTCCCTCCCATAAGACTTAAAAGAGGAGCAAAGGCACGTGGGCCCTTTGCAGGAAAGCAGTGTTGTTAATTCTGTTCGGCACCTCTGTTTGATTCTGGACTCCATGTGGCTTTGCTAAATAGGTCTTTGGCAAAGTGTCAAAGGAGATAAAGGCTGTGAATGAAAGTAATTCACAGCTGTTGCAATAAAAGAGGTTTTTGGGACTACTTGTGTGTTTTAATGACTCAGGAAGCCGAGGTCACAACACCACCAGGGCCTTTCCCAGACTCCAGAGCTGGCTCAAGTTCCTCCCCATCCTCCTCATCATCCGAGTCTACCACCAGCCCTGCTGGTGGCTGGTGGGGCACAGCAAATGGTGATAACCGTGGGCAGAGAAGACTTCTCCAGATGTTTTGAGTGTCAGAATCCATTATTCCAATCTCTGGGCCTGATTATTAAGGCCACTAAAATATATGAACCATAACCTGCAGAGTAATGTGTTTTCTATTTCTGAGATATTAAATCGTTAAGGCAGATATGCATTTTATGTATATCGCTGATAAAGAAATAAAGGGAGATTAGTATAGATCTATTTCAAGCTATTTAGCTCTCATCAGGTAGCCATACCTTTACTTGAATTCAAACTTGGGCTGCCTGCATGTTAGGCAGTTGTATTAACCTCTGAGCCACAAGTTCTCCTCCCTTCATCAGCTTGAGTCAGGGGAGAGATTAAGTGTTTTTCTATTGAGACACCTGGACTGCCCCAGCATTTGGGAGGGAGCATACTGCATCCCTTTCGCCTTTCAGATTCAACCCAGGAGCCCTCAAGCAGTCGCATTATGTTTGAAGTGGCAAGCCTGTGAAACTCCCACCATGGAAGAATGGATTGTGAAAATGTCAGAATTTGTAGAAATGATTAAAAAACTGATCTATTTGGTCAGAGATGGGGTGGGGGGAAGAACTTTTCTCAAGGACTGGAAACCTTGTATGAATGTTTTGCAGAAAGAAGATAGAAATGAATGGATGATTTATGTATTTGAAGATTAAGAAAGCTGTGGATTAAATGAGGATCTGGAGGAATTTGTATAGCTTTAACAGGGAGGAGGGATGAGAAGATCGTAATTATCCATTGAAAAGAAGATCAGAAGTCATTCATATATTTCTTAACTTTAGGGTTTTTTTTCTTTTTTTCTTGCATTTTTTAGAATAACAGAGTTGGAAGGGACCTTAGAGGTCTTCTAGTCCAACCCCCTGCTGAGACAGGACACACTACACCACTTCAGACAAATGGTTATCCAACATCTTCTTAAAAACTTCCAGTGTTAGAGCATTCACAACTTCTGGAGGCAAGTTGTTCCACTGATTCATTGTTCTAACTGTTAGGAAATTTTCAATGTTAAATTTTATTACTCTTTTTTAATTTCTTCTCCCCTTTTCGGCTTGGTTTTTTATTGCATGGAACAATTCTTAATAAATAGAAACTTAAGAAAAGGAAATGGGGAACTTGGTTTTTCAGATGTGGATGGCTACCATAACCCCCCATTATTGGACATGAAGGGTTGGGCTTCTGGTGATCAATATTCAGCAAGATTCAAAGATCTCCAAGTTGACCATCTCTGCTTGTGTGTTTTCTATGTTACATTTATCTAGCCTGTCCAAGAAGAACAGAAATACGGCTGAAGATTTCATAACTTTTCTTTAATGTTCTCTTTGTAGAGAATGGAACTAACTCCCTTGACTGGACTCTGAGTCAGCTCAATCACGTTTATGAGCTTCCCTTAAGAAAGAGCTCAAATAAAATCAATGCCAAATCCCAAAAACCTTTTCCGGATTTTTAAAGTCTACCTGTGAATGTTGTTGTGGTCTTATATCAATCTCGGTGGCTGTAAAAGCCATAATTTTATCAAGCTACCCAACAGGCTTGCAATTGGGGAAACAAGTAGTCCTCAACCGACGACCACAACTGAGCCCAAAGTTTCTCTTGCTAAGCGAGACATTTGTTAAGTGCATTTTGCCCCATTTTTACAACCTTTCTCAAAACTGTTGGACTACCTGTATCAAAGCCTGAACTTTGAACCAATTTTAAAATTATCCGCCATACCTCAGATGAATACAAACAATAGAAATCTACTCAACTTTAATCTGCTTATCTCTTAGAGGAGGAGCATGTTTCCATCCAAACTTCCCATTTGCTGACATTGCAAATGTCAACTTTCATTATTGCCTTGTAATCAAATTTCTGATGGTGATTTTGGGAAGGGAAAAAAAAGAAGAGGATTGCTTTAATTTCCCACCCCACCCTTCTTCGGTGATTTATAGCCTGTATAACAAAAACGGGTAGTGTCTAATAAAAAATATAATTGAAATCCTGAAACACTGTAAAATATGGCTGCTTGACAGCTGTTTAATATGGTAAACAAGAAAACATCGCCTACTGTGCACAGTGGCATAAAAGATTGGATTATTTATTATTTTCATAGATCACTACAAATTACCCCGTGGCAAAGCAAAATTCTACTTAGCACTTCAAAGCAGCCGAGCACCAGGCGAAATGAAGACTTTGGTGGGTGACAATGGAAGAGGGAAGGGAAGAGGTTGTAAACAGAACTGAGTAAAGATGTCAGCCGGCCTGCATCATGACGACTCATTCAGCAGTCTTTGAGATTGGAGTTTCAATAGGATTGCTCAAGAGCTGCCTCTTTTCTCTCGCCGAGGTCCAATAAAAAAAAAAGGGGGAAGCCTGCAATAAAATCCCAACGATTTGCATTGTCTGAGGCAAAGTGATAACTGGGTCTATTGCCAGAAAGCTATCTTTATTACCCAGTGCTAGCCTCTTGGCCTACTTGAAGCATTCACGGGATCATACGTTTTAAGTGGAGTTGGAGATAAAATCTGAGCCATGAGTTAGAATAGAATGCAATAACAGAGTGGGAAGGGACCTTAAAAGGTAAAGGTTCCCCTCGCACATATGTGCTAGCCGTTCCCGACTCTAGAGGGCGGTGCTCCTCTCTGTTTCTAAGCCGAAGAGCCAGCGCTGTCCGAAGATGTCTCTGTGGTCATGTGGCCGGCATGACTAAACACCAAAGGTGCACGGAACGCTGTGACCTTCCCACCAAGGTGGTCCCTATTTTTCTATTTGCATTTTTTATGTGCTTTCGAACTGCTAGGTTGGCAGAAGCTGGCACAAGTAATGGGAGCTCACCCCGTTACGGGGCACTAGGGATTCGAACCGCTGAACTGCCAACCTTTTGATCGACAAGCTCAGTATCTTAGCCACTGAGCCAGTCTTCTAGTCCAACTCCCTGCTTAGGCAGGAAACTCTATACTATTTCAGACAAATGTTTATCCAATCTCTTCTTAAAAATTTCCCATGTTGGAGCATTCACAACTTCTGGAGGCAAGTTGTTCCACTTATTAATTGTTCTCACTGTCAGGGATTTTTTCCTTAAGTTGCTTCTCTCCTTGATGAGTTTCCATCCATTGCTTCTTGTCCTGCCCTCAGGTGTTTTGGAGAATAGCTTGACTCCCTCTTCTTTGTGGAAGCCCCTGAGATATCGGAATCCTGCTATCATGTCACCCCTAGTCTTTACTTAAAGTGAATTGGTGACTGTGGGGATGTGGTTCTAAGATTAATTCTTGGAAGAGATAACCTAGGCAGGAAAAGGGGTCTGTCCTCTTTGTAGTTACCTCCCCCCCCCCATTCTCATGGGATGCCGACTTTCGACCAGAATTGAGCTCCACATTTCTGTTGCTAAATGGGACATTGGTTAAGTGAGTTTGCCACCGTTTTATGACTTTTTTCACAGCAGTTGTTAAGTCAACATGGCTTCCCCCTTCACTTTGCTTGTCAGAAGGTTGCAAAAAATGATCCCATTTGACCCCCGGACACTGCAACCGTCCTAAATATGAATCATGCTCATATGGCCATAAGAGTGAGAAAAGGTCAGAAGTCACTTTTTTTCAGTGTTCTTGTGACTTCGAAGAGTCACTTAAACAAACTGTTGTAAGTTGATGACTACTTATAATTCCTTTGTCAGATGGCTCATGATAAAGATAAATGATGTAATCATTGGTGGGATTCAGCCAGTTCTGTCTGCTTTGGGCGAACCTGTAGCGGCGACTGCGGTAGGCCCCACCCACACACCCAGAGATAATACCGTCCTATTTAGCCACGTTTTGGAGGCCATGGATATGCATGGAAGGTGCACACGCTCAGTGGTGGGATTCAAGTAATTTAACAACCGGTTGTCTGCCCTAACGATTTCTTCCAACAACCAGTTTGCCAAACTGCTCAGAAAGTTAACAACCAGTTCTCCTGAAGTGGTGCGAACTGGCTGAATCCCCCCACTCAACACGCTCACATCTGCAAACCGATAGGGAAGTGGGTCTATTCCACAGTCATAAAAACTATGTCAAGGATGCAAAATGAAAAACCTGGAAGAAGTGCCTTCTGCAGCCCTGGGTGATTAGGGTCAAACTTTTAGACATCTTCTATTATTGTTATTTACCCGAGCCGGTAGTGATGGAGACGGGTGGTTCGGAGAACCGATAGCAAACATCCCTGCTGCCCACCCCCACCCCCATGCCTAGCGGAGCCATGCGATCATCAGAGGTTTTTTAAAATTATGTTTAAAAGCATTTTTTCTACAACCTCTTCTGCCGAAAAAATGCTTTTAAAAGTAGGGGGAAAAAAACCCCTCTGACGATTGTGCGGCTCAGCTGGGATCCTCAGAGGCTTTTAAAAGAAAAAAAAAGCCTCTGACAATCAGGCAACTCAGTTAGGATTGTCAGAGGCTTTTAAAAGAAAAAAAAAGCCAGGCAACTCAGTTGGGATCATCAGAGGCATTTAAAAGAAGAAAAAGCTTCTGACAATCAGGCAACTCAGCTGGGTTAGTCAGAGGCTTTTAAAAGCATTTTTTTACACAACCTCTTCAGCTGAAGAGGTAGAAAAAATGGTTTTAAAAGTAAAAACAATAAAGTTGGCCATGCCCACCCAGTCACATTGCACCCCACCCTCCTCAAGCCATGCCCATAGAACTGGTAGTAACAAATTTTACATTTCACCACTGCCCTGAAGCCGCACTTTTCTTTTCTGTTTTTTCATTGATGGAGATGGAAGTGAAAAGGTAAAATAAAATTTTCTTACCTATTGCAAGCCGTTGGACTGGTGAAGAAAACAAAAGACTGACGGTTAGATTATTTCTCCTTGCAAATTTCTACCGCAAATACAAGCAGATTTTATTTGTTTCGAAAGGCTTAATAAAAACCTAAATCAAAAAGTTTACAAATTAAGCCACATTTCAAAATAGCATATGCTCTCATTATATACAACTGTTTCCCGCACCCCACCCCCTTTCTCCATTATTTCAGGTCTCGTAGTTAACTTTCAAACCAGGAAAAACATGTTATATATATATATTTTCTTACATGTGATGGGGATGTGGCTGTCATAAAAAAACCCCTCATTGCACGAGGGTGGTTTTTTTTTTTTTCCAAGACAGGCAAAATTCTGGGCTGGGGTTGGTACCTTTGAATGCCAGCTTGATCAATTTTGAATGAGCTGGATCAAGGGAAGAGAAAGATAAATAATGTTTCCATCTGTTATAGCTAAATGTACTTCTGAACACATATAGTATAGGAGGCGTTTCTAAAACGCATCTGCTTTGCATTTAGAAATGTATTTCTGTGGTTCTTCTTTTTTGTAAATGTTGTTTTGGCAATGTCACGATACAATTCTATGCATATCTACCCCAAGCAGGGTAGGGTAGGGTAGGGTAGGGTAGGGTAGGGTAGGGTAGGGTAGGGTAGGGTAGGGTAGGGTAGGGTAGAATAGAATAGAATAGAATAGAATAGAATAGAATAGAATAGAATAGAATAGAATAGAATAGAATAGAATAGAATAGAATAGAACAGAACGGATTGGAATGGATTGGATTGGATTGGAATGGAATGGAATGGAATGGAATGGAATGGAATGGAATGGAATGGAATGGAATGGAATAGAATAGAATAGAATAGAATAGAATAGAATAGAATAGAATAGAATAATGGGATGGGATGGGATGGGATGGAATGGGATGGGATGGGATGGGATGGAGTAGAGTAGAGTAGAGTAGAGTAGAGTAGAGTAGAGTAGAGTAGACTAGAGTAGAGTAGAGTAGAGTAGAGTAGAACAGAACAGAACAGAACAGAACAGAACAGAACAGAACAGAACAGAATAGAATAGAATAGAATTCTTTATTGGCCAAGCATGATTGGACACAAGAGGAATTTGTCTTCAGTGCATAAACTCTCAGTGCAGTCATGGGTTGCTACCGGTTTGCCCCGGATTGGGTGAATCAGTAGCAGCGGTGGCAGGAGGCTCCGCCCACCCACCCAGATGCTTCTGCGCATGCTCAGGAGCATCATGGGTGCGTGTGTCTGTGTGCACACGCACGAGAAAACCAGTAGCAAACTAAATTGAAATCCACTACTATATCAGTGTACATAAAAGCTATCAATGATGAATCATGATCATGGTCATCAAAAAAACACATTCATTATAAATCATAAGATACAACACTTAGTGATAGTCGTAGGATACTAAAGAAGTAAATAATAAACAGAAGTAAATAATATAGTGGGATTTCTCCGCCTATAAAATTTGTGTAGCATTTTTTTCCATCCCAGTGTTTCTCCAGCAAGTTGCATTCTCATAATGTTGAGACAGCACTTCCACTGAGTTAGCTGATATATGAGATAATTGGAGGATAACTCCTCTCTCTCTCTCTCTCTCTCTCTGGATCAGTATATTTAGCAGCTATTGGCTTATAAATAATCACTCTTTCCCAGCTCTGCATTATTCCTGGAAACGTAGAGAGAAAACTGATACACGTTGAACGGGTCTTCTGTCCCTCATCAAGCTTTGTTTTTTATAACGCTCACAAAGAAAGTCACTTTTATAGCTCTCTGCTCAGAAAGTCAAAGTCTTAGTGATGTACAGGCATTTAGGGAGACAAAGTCATTTGAAAAAAAAGAAAGACAAGCTCCATAAGGATTGAAAGGTTGGGTACAAAAGAGATTCTCAATCAAGGCTGACCTCATGGACTTTATTTTTTTTTTTTTCCAAATGAAGAATGTCCATCATCTTTCAAAGAACCAGGGCTAATTTGTAGATCAAGGAGGGATAACCAAAATAATCAAGAATAATGTGTCTGCTATTCTTTTTTTTTTTTTTACCTAATGAACAAGAGATGAAGCATAATACAATTTCCAGCAAAAGTTGATATCCAGCTTCTCTGCAGGTAATTTGATTTTGATAAAAGCATTTCCAGCTAAGAGGCAGGGGTGAAATCCAGCAGGCTCTGACAGGTTCTGAAGAACCGGTAGCGGAAATTTTGAGTAGTTTGGAGAATCGGCAAATACCATCTTTGACTGGCCCCAGAGTGGGGAGGGAATGGAGATTTTGCAATATCCTTCTCCTGCCATACCCACCAAGCCATGCTCACCAAGCCACACCCACAGAACTGGTAGTAAAAAAAAAATTGGATTTCACCACTGCCAGGAGGTCCAATGGCAAGTACTTCTGGGAATTGACCATATGGAGAGCAGTAGTTTGCCTGCCATGATATGCCAGATTTCAAATTCTATATCATGCATACACATACATTCAGACACTAATATTAAAAAGCCCCAGGGTCTCAAGGCTTGGGCATGTTTGGTGGAACTAGCAACCACAATCTCTTTTTTTGTAGTTCTGGGACAGCATCTTTGTAGCACCCTGAAGTGAACCTAAATTCAGTAAGGTAAAGCAAAGGTTTCCCTTGCACATATGTGCTAGTCATTCCCAACTCTAGGGGGAGGTGCTCATCTCCATTTCAAAGCTGAAGAGCCAGCGCTGTCTGAAGATGTCTCTGTGGTCATGTGGCTGGTTTGACTAAACGCCAAAGGTGCATGGAATGCTGTTACCTTCCCACCAAAGGTGGTCCCTATTTGCATTTTTTACGTGCTTTCAAACTGCTAGGTTGGCAGAAGCTGGGACAAGTAACGGGAGCTCACCCATTACGCGGCACTAGGAATTCGAACCTCTGAACTGCAGACCTTTTGATCGACAAGCTCAGCATCTTAGTCACTGAGCCATTGTGTCCCATTACTTCAGTAGAAGCAGGCAAAAGCTTTATGGAAGACCATCTCTCCCAGTCTGCTTTCTCGGGATTTCACTAGGAAGAACAGGAAGCTGGAGAACCTGTAAATTCTTTGGCGAGGTCAAGAGATTCTCCATCAGGTGAACGTGGTTAGTTCAAGAAACCCAAACATACACATACACAAAAACTTGATGAGAAGAACCTCATCAAGTCTTCCCCTTGGAAATGGATTCTGCTACAAAACATTCTTCAAATGGAATGGAAACATAACATCAATAGAAATACTAACACAGAATAATAGAGTTGGAAGAGCCCCCCTGCTCGAATAGGATACTTTATTTATTTATTTATTTGAATTTGTCAAACCAAAACGAGAACAAAAATAAAAATACAATGGCATTTCAGATTAAATGGTTGTCCAGCCTGTTTTTGAAAGCCTCCAGTGATGGAGTGTCCACAATTTCTCAGGGCAAATCATGCCACTGGTTGATTGCTCTCACTGTTAGAAAACTTCTCCTTAGTTCTATGTTGCTTCTGTCCTTGGTTAGTTTCCATCCATTGTTTCTCATCTTATCTTTTGGTGCTTTGGAAAATAGCTTGAACATCTCATCTTTGCAGGAGCCCCTCAAATATTGGAACTATCACTACTATGATAACTACCATAATCCTTTTTAGTAGACTGGATATACCAAGTTCCAGTAACCATTCTTCATATGTTTTGACCTTCAGCCCCCTAATCATTCTTTAGAAGTATTTTAAGTTATGTACCATGAAAAGTAAGAGAGAAAGACATTCTTTTCTTCGTAAACAGGTTTTCCATGGGTTTTCATTTATTGATTCTGCCAGCATTCTGTATTTTTAATCAAACTTGCTGCAAGCCATAGAATTTGAAGGGACATGTCTCTAATATAACTACACCTAACAATATATTAAAGGGATGCAGTGGCTCAATGGCTAAGATGCTGAGCTTGTCAATTGAAAGGTTGACAGGTCGGTGGTTCAAATCCCTGGTGCTGCATAACGGGGTGGGCTCCCGTTACTTGTCCCAGCTTCTGCCAACCTAGCAGTTCGAAAGCCTGTCAAAAATGCAAGCAGAAAAATAGGGACCATCTTTGGTGGGAAGGTAAGAGTGTTCAGTGCACTTTTGATATTAGTCATGCCGGCCATATGACCATGGAGTCGTCTTCAGACAGTGCTGGCTCTTCAGCTTTGAAATGGAGATGAAATGGAGCCCCCTAGAGTCGGGAACGACTAACAGATATGTGTGAGGGGAACCTTTAGCTTTAACAATATGTTAAATTACTCTGGGTTATTGGAAAGAAAGAGAAGAAGAAAGGAAAACGCAATCTAACTGTTTTTACATAGATTCTCTTAAAAACAGAGAAACTAGGGTTAAATCTAACTCACAGAAATATCTCAAATTGAAATTCACCATTAGAATATAAGTTAAAGCAAACAGAGCTGGCTTTTCTCTTTTGTACCTTCAGCAAATAGTGAAGATAGCTGAAAGAATACGCTTTGATGTCAAGGAATGGTTGCCCTGCGTGGCATCGGTGCCCTATGAGGCTGAAAATATGGGGAAAGGAAGGAAACGAGTGTTGAAGAATTTAGAAACTAAAAGCCTGACTCTAAAAATCTGTATTTTGAAATGATTTTTCAGGAGCTGCTGGCTTTTAGAATTCTGTGCAAAGGCCAGGAAAGGATAATAGAGGAATCTATTCCCAGAGAAGGATAAGCAAGCATCCAAAGTAGACTTCAAATGTTTTCTTATATATATATTTCAAGTATTAACATTAATCTTACACTGCTTAGTCTCTCTAGATTGGAATATCTGGCTTTTTAAGATAGTAGCAATGGTGGCAAAATTCATTATCTTCTTTCTGGTAGGCTTAGTACTCTCAGTACATAAATTGATTGTGTCGTTCAGGTCAATAAGTTTTCAAGGTTTTTGTTGTTTTAAACCATCACAAATCTGTGGGCTGGAGCTAAAGCAGGGATGAAATTGAAGGCATGCAGATCATTGTCAGTCTGGACGATGTTGGGGCTACGTGTATTCATTAATTTTGGTGTATTGCACAAAGTTTTGGGCGGAAATTGGATCTTGATGAAACAAAGAGAAATTTATTTATTTCATTATATGTATATAGCTTTGCAGAAAAACCTGAGCACTGGAGATTAGAGAAGGGAAGTGGATGGTAATGTTCTCCAGAGCAGAGGTCACCAACTGGTGGCCCGTGGACCAGTGGTGGCCCGTGAGAAAATTTTGATGGTCCCCAGAAAAATTATTTGCATTTTTTATATTGCACTAAATCAGGGGTCCTCAAACTATGACTCCTGGGACAGATACGTGCAACAAATGTTTGTGTTGCCTTAGAGAGTCTCCTCCTTCCATAGCCACATGACCATGGAGACATCTTCGGACAGCGCTGGCTCTTCGGCATAGAAACGGAGCTGAGCACCTCCCCCTAGAGTCAGGAACGACTAGCACATATGTGCGAGGGGAACCTTTACCTTTACTTTTATATACAAGAATCTAGTCAACTAAAGGTCAAAGCTAAATTGTTGCTAGATAAGGGTCAACAGAATGCAAGGAAGGCTGGGCTTGGATTTAGTGTTGCAATGCAATGACTCCAAACTGGGGGACAAGGAAGAAGCCTCCAGAAGAGTGTAAGAATACTAAACCACTGAACCACTAAACCATTCTACAGTATTCAGTAGAATACTGAACCACCATTGCTCACTGGGCAATGTTGACTAACAGACTAATTTTTTGATAATGGCAGCCAGACAAACCTTGTGGCTTAAAGCACATCACTATGAAACTCCAAGCGGATGACACCTTCTAGCATAGTCTATTGGAATATTGAATAGATATAACAATAGAAATAGGATTTAGGATTTAGACTTATATACCACTTCATAGTGCTTTACGGTCTAAGTGGTTTACAGAGTCAGCATATTGCCCCCAACAATTTGGATCCTCATTTTACCCACCTCGGAAGGATGGAAGGCTGAATCAACCTTGATCCTCTCAGGATCAAACTCTTGGCAGTGGGCAGAGTTAGCTGCAATACTGCATTTTAACCATTGTACCACCACATGAAATTTGAAGAACCCATACAAAACCAGTTTTTCAGGAACTTCTGTTCATTTCTTAATATGGGCTACATTGGGCTTCCTTTCAATTAATGCTTGCATTGATAAAGTCCCAATGTTGAGTTAGAGTATATTCAAATCTAACCAAGCAGTCGGAGATATATGAATTGTTTCATTCTATGAAGTCTTCATCCTCAACATCTATTCCTTTGGAACAGTAGTGGGTTTCAAATTTTTTTACTACCGGTTCTGTGGGCATGGCTTGTTGGGCGTGGCATTTCTTGATTGGCGTGGCTTGTTGGGCATGGCAGGGGAAGGATACTGTAAAATCCCCATTTCCTCCTGATCAGCTGGGACTCGGGAGGCAGAGAATAGATGGGGGCGGGGCCAATCAGAATTTTTACTACCGGTTCTCCGAACTACTCAGAATTTCTGCTACTGATTCTCCAGAACTGGTTAGAACCTGCTGAAGCCCACCTCTGCTCTGGAATCTGAGGTCTTGTGAGAGGTTATATATAATCTGGACACCAAGAATGTTTTGAACCTTATGGTGATATTAAGTTATTGCCTTAATACAACAGAACCTAGACTATAAACAAACTACATATTTAGCTAATCTAACTTTCTATAGACTCCAGCAAGCTTTCAGAGCTTTATGATTGAAAACCATCCCTTCGCAGCAAATTCCTATTGTGGTCATACTCAGATTGAAGATTTATCACATTATTTTTTTAATGTTATCCACATTTTCATCAGTATGTGAGAAATATATTAAAGGGCTGTCTCCCAGCTCTGCTTAGATGAAGAAAACAAGTTTTCTTTTATCTAATGCTAATGAGGATGTAGAATCCTTTTTTCCCGCTGCCTGCATAAAAGATTTGTCTAAATCATGCAGAAGTTAAATAGTAGAAGGTACGCAGCTAATGTTGAAGTAAGGTTTCCCTCGTTTAATTGTATTGTAAATATTTGTAATGTTAATGAATGTGATGGCCTTTGGCTGCACGTCTTTAATGAGGGAAACTTGAAATCTGAAAGTATGTCAGCTGGAGATGTTTCATGTGCTTCTAATACACAATTCTCTCCACTTCTCCTTGTAAGACACCTTTCACGGGCTGAGACTCAACAACGGCACATAACCAAGGAAGTTAGATGCATCTGGTCTTAGCGATCAGTTTTCCAGCTAGCAAAAAATGAATTACTATATCCTAACCAAGGGTGGGCTGCTGGGGGTTCGCAGGGGTTCTGGAGAACCTTTAGCTAAGATTCTGTGCAGTTTGAAGAACCCCCAAATCCCACTCCTGGCTGGCCCCGCCCACCCTACCCAGGCCCTCCCTGGAGTCCCCACACGGTCTGTTTTGGATGCAGGTAAGTGCAGAGCACGCAGAAGGGCAAAAAATGGGCCTACTAGAAGTTCAAGGCCAGAAATGGGCCTGTTTCAGGCCTCCAGAGGGCCTCCGGAGCCTGGGGAGGCCATTTTCGTCCTCCCAGAGGCTCGAGGAAAGCCTCCAGAGCCTGTGGAGGGCAAGAACGCCCCCCCCTTCCCATAGTGCAGGAGGCCAACTAGAGCATGCTTACCATGGCCACAACCACGCTAAAATTTTTAAAGCCCACCCCTGATCGAAACCTAGATAAGTAGCCATCACTTATTAAGCAGTGCAATAATGTAAGGTCTCTTTGAGCTGTATGAATCTCTGGCAAGCCCCCCTCCCCAATAAATGGACAGATTGACTCATTTAATAGCTAAATCTCCATACTATGGGAAAAGAAACATCTCCTTTTTCCTGTTTCCAGTTTTCTGTCCCTTCTCATATGGGTTTCAACTTGTCTGAAGCTTCTGATATTGTGCTCAGTAATAGAGTATTTGATGTAGAACCAATGCAAAACAGAAGGGAATTATAATTTCCCATGATTTGGAAAGTATATTGAGCCTCGGTGGCGCAGTGTTGAGAGTGCAGTACTGCAGGCTACTTCTGCTGACTGCCGGCTGCCTGCAATTTGGCAGTTCAAATCCCAGCAGGCTCAAGATTGACTCAGCCTTCCATCCTTCCGAGGTGGGTAAAATGAGGACCCAAATTGTTGGGGGCAATATGTTACTCTGTAAACTGCTTTGAGAGAGCTGTAAAGTGGTATATAAGTCTAAGTGGTATTGCTATATTTTTTTAGTGATGCTGCCTGTGCGGTTGATTGGTCTACAAGATAGTGACTGGCCTAATCATCCATCGAGTCCTTGTGCCTATGGCGGATCTCCAGCTACATCAGGGGTCACCAAACTTTACATCTCATTGTATGCTTCATGAAGTTTCAGATTCTTTTTCAATCCCCAAACCGTTACTATATTATTTTAATGACCAACAACAACCACTATGTTTACTGCTAGCAACTCATTTCTTAACTCAAAATGTAGCACATCAGCATTTGAGGTTCTTCCTCTTGACTGGAGTTCCGGACTTGTCCCCCAAAGTCTTACTGTGATGACGCCTCCAATCAAAGTGAGCTTTTGGCAACCTGGACAAAAAACATACAAGTAACTTCAAGATGGCTCAGTGGCTAAGACCTTGAGCTTGTTGATTGAAAGGTTGGCAGTTTGGTGGTTCGAATCCCTAGTGCCATGTAAGGGGGTGAGCTCCCGTTACTTGTCCCAGCTTCTGCCAACCTAGCAGTTCGAAAGCATGTAAAAAAGGCAAGTAGAAAAACAGGGACCACCTTTGGTGGGAAGGGAACAACGTTCTGTGTGCCTTTATTTATTTATTTATTTATTTATTATTTATTTATTTATTTATTGGTTTGATTTATATGCTGCCCTTCTCCGGAGATTCAGGGCGGCTTACAATGCGTTAAGCAATAGCATTCATACTTTTGTATATACCTGCTTAGTAGGGTTTTCCGCCCCCCCCCCCAAGCGGTGTTCTTTTTTATTCAAAGTCAGTTTATTGCCCCCATAATCTGGGTCCTCATTTTACCTACCTCGAAAGGAGGGAAGGCTGAGTCAACCCTGAGCCTGGTGAGATTCGAACTTGCAGTAATTGCAGGCAGCTGGCAACTAAGTGCTACTTTAACAGCACTTAGTCCACTGCGCCACCAAGCTCTTTGGCATTGAGTCATGCTGACCACATGACCACGGAGACATTTTTGGACAGCACTGGCTCTTTGGCTTTGAAATGGGAGAGGAGCACCGTCCCCTAGAGTTGGGAACGACTAGCACATTTGTGTGAGGGGAACCTTTACCTTCTTTAACTTCAAGCAGTGGGAGAGATATTGTAGACTCAGAAGCAATCTCCTAAAGACTTTCATTTCTAAAGACCAGAATGGATTAATGCAAACCATTAAAATCACAAGGAATAATGTCATCTGAGAGAGGAAAGGAAAGGCCATTGACATGGAAGACCATTGACTATGGACAGGGTAGGATGTGGCTACTAGAGATGTTTGTGAAATTTGGGATAGGGAGCTTCCTCACAGAATGGACTAATTTGCACATTGGAACATCCCTGCAAAATGCTACAAGTTGGTCCAAAAACTACCTTTCATTTTAAAAGGTTTGCTTTTCTATCAAATTGGAGCTGCTTCAAAAGCAGAGCCGCGACTGTGAAGGTTAAAGAGAGGCTACTAACGCCTCTGGGACAGAATTAATGCACGACGGTATTCCAGTTTTCATGAAAAATTATGCCTAACCTACCACCCTGTGGGTGGGGGACCGAGTTCTCAGGATATTTCCCCTGGCATTATATTCATATCTCTCTTGGAGGCCACTTCTAGCTGTCTTTCAAACCATGCAGCAGATGTTGCCATTTTGAGGGGTTTCAAGCTACTCCAGAAGCTGTTTAGACTGAAAAATAGACTTTGGATCTTCTTGTGAACATCTTGTCAAAGGCTGCTTTGTTGATTCCTTAAAAGAATTCCATACTGATCATTCTCGTAAGCCAGTTCAAAGAGGAGAGAACGGACTTAATCACCACTGTGTGCATATCTCCAAAGCAGTTCTAATTGCTTAGTTTTCCAGGCGTAAGCCGACAATAGAATCCTATTCAATCTGGCATGGTAACACTGTTTTTTCGTTTTCAGTTTTTTAAATTTTCAACACTTACGGCTTACAGTTTTCCTTTTTAAAAAAATACTCAAGTTAACAAGTTAGTGTTTTACAGGGAGGGGAGATCTTATTCTCTCAAATGTTAGACACTTTCCAACAAAATGAGCCTGAGTAGCGTAGGGGAGTAATGCCTCCTACAAAGGCAGCATTTAAGATCCAGCTGCCTGCAACTTGCGAGTTCAATCCCAGCCAGGCTCAAGGTCGACTCAACCTTCCATCCTTTATAAGGTGGGTAAATTGAGGACCCAGTTTGTTGGGGGCAATAAGCTGACTTTGTATAAATATAAATATACAAAAGTATGAAGGCTATTGCTTAACACATTGTAAGCTGCCCTGAGTTTCTGGAGAAGGGCGGCATATAAATCAAATTTAAAAAAAAATGACCACAGATCTATTCCACAGGATGGTCATGGGATGGAGTGAATACAAACTGCATTGAGGCAAAATTAATTTACATTTGATCGAGTTCTTACAACATTTGTTTAAAAGTAAAGGAACCAAAATCACATTTAAAAAAAAAATACACCAAAAAAATGTGGAATTTAATATCAGTGAAAATCCCATTGAGGGACAAATACACATAGCGGTTAGGGTATACCATATTTTTTGGTCTATAAGACACTCTGGACTATAAGACATACCTAGCTTTTGGGGAGAAAACAAGAAAAAAAATCTGCCTCAGCCTCCCAGCAATTTGCCTCCATGCAGCAAACAGCAAACAGCCTTGTCAGCTTCAGCACAGCCTGATTTACCACGAGCAGGTGATTGGCGGTTGGATCAGCCTCCTGAAATATAGCCTATCAGCTGTTCAAGGCTGCAGGGATCGCCACCGCCCATCCCCACCATTGCCGCCCATTGCTGCTGCCACCTATTGCCCCCTCCGCACACCCCATTTTCTAACGGGAGCTTACCCTACACAGCGCTGGGGATTTGAACCGCTGAACTGCCAACCTTTTGATCGACAAGCTCAGCATCTTAGCCACTGAGGCACTGTGACCCTCTCTTTACCTCTATACATAGGGAGGCACTAAATGACACACTTATTCCCAGTGTTACTTGCTACAGTACTTGGGGTTCTGTCTTGTGTGAAGCTGATCTTTGCTTCCGTATGCAGCTGAGGAAGAATTGTTAGATTCCTCACCATTGCATGTATACCATAATAGCGAGAACCCAGGGGGTCCCGTTATCCTGACACATTTGGGATTATGCCTTCCATATAAATGACTTTTCCTAGATATAAAATACCATTATTGTGTGAGTTGTAGAAAAAGGGAGGAGAGGAAAATGTGGTTGGCACTGAAATTTCCTGCCAATATGAATGTGAAATATGGCTTTAGGCGGTGGGGGAAAAGGGGGCTCAAGCAGTGCCTTTTATGATTGAGAAAAAGGAAGCAAACATCTGTCACTTATCTAATTAACAGCTGGGTATAACTGTCATCTCTGAGACATACAGCTGAAATCTTTGTTCTTTATTGGGAGAAGGAATGTGAGTGTACATTGAAGAGAAGCAATTTGATCAGGACGGAGCTTGCTAAAATGTGTCACTTTCTCCTAGAAACATCTGCATTTGTGAGAAAAGGCAGCCAAAATTGGAACCCAAGGAGCAATAGAGAAAAAAAATCTACATGCAAGAGAGACAGGAAAAGATATTCTCCTTGGTTTGGTATAATGACATAGTATCTCGAGTGCTGCCCTGGGAGTGCTGCCCATAGTATCTCGAGTGCTGCCACTTATTCCCATAGGTTTTGCTTGGTCAGATAATGTCATTCCCATTGACATTCTTCTCATAGGGATTTGGTAGGATGACTCCTTTGTCATTGGGGCAGGCTAAGTACTCTAAAAGTTTGTCTCAGCTCCATAAGGATCCTCTTTACAGGAGACAATGCATCATCATCTCTCTTCTTTGTAGAGCCATTGCTCTAAGTTTGGCCTTTGGAAATGGATAATTTGCTCTCCACCTCAGCCTGATCCTCATCTGCTTCTCTGCCTAGAGCAGGGGTCTGCAGCCTTAAACACTGAAAGAGCCATTTGGACCCATTTCCCACAGAAAAGAAGACACCGGGAGCCACAAAACCCTTCCTGTACCTGACTATTTCTTGAGCAGCTACAAAACTAGCATTTGTAGTTGAATGAAACGTTCTGTTTTCTTCTGAAACTTTTCTTTTCTTGGATTTATCCATGGTTTGCCTACCTGGGGTTGAAAAGATCAATAAATTGCGTGCTGGCAGGTGTCACACATTGGCGGTTCTCACTCATATTTTGAGTGACAGGGAGCCGGAGCAGAGGGGTGAAAGAGCCACATGCGATTCCAGAGCTGCAGGTTGCTGACCTCTGGCCTAGAGGAATGGGACCATTTACCATGGCCAACTTGTCATGGTCATCTCGCCATGAACAATTCGCCATGGTCTACTCACTGCAGCCACCTCACCACAGCCGACATGCCACGGGCCAACTTGCCATGGCCAACTAAGCATGAGACAATTTGCTGCAGGACAATTCAACAATTCAATTTAATTATTTAAAATAATTTTTAAGAATCATTTTAATTTTTGTCATTCACATTTCACTTTGTCCCTCCTTTGACGTCCTTTCTTTAATGATTCTATTCTACCATATTTTTTTTAATATTAGTGTAATTCTTATCCTGAAGCGAGTTATTCCATGGTGAGTTGGCCATGGCAAGTTGACTGTGGCAAGTTGCCATACACATTCTGCCTAGCTACAAGGCTAAGTCTCCCGTTATACTTAATTACTCCATACAACAGAGGAATTCCAGCTACAGCCCAATAGCACACAAAAATTAAAAACAAAAGATTCTTGAAGATTAGCATGTCATTAACAGTTCATAATTACTTTTCTGATTTTAGCTGATAACCCCCTTGGCAAAGGGAAAAGTTTTGCAATATAGAGTTAGCTATCAGAAGCATTTCGGTCTGCGAAATATTGCCATGGTGACAATAAACAGCCCAGATACTTTGGGAATAAACATTCCTTTTCTTATCACCGATCCATAATTGCTTCCCATCAAATGCCAATTCATCATGGAAATATTAATTCAGTTACAATGATTATACCATGGCTAATATTACAGGAGAAGGAAACTCATATATCCGTTTGCCAGTAAAAGTTTTAAAATTGCAGCCATAAAAAGTACACGTATAAACTGGGGGGAAATAGGCTTAATAGGAATGACCGTGAGAGGGATCTTGGAGTCTTAGTGGACAACCAGCTAAATATGAGCAGTGGCAGCCAAAAAAGCCAATGCAATCTTAAATTGCATTAACAGGCGGATACAATCAAGATCAAGTGAGGTACTAATACCACTCTATAAAGCCCTAGTAAGACCACACCTAGAGTACTGCATCCAGTTTTCGTCATCACACTATAAAAATGATATTGAGACTCTAGAAAGAGTGCAGAGAAGAGCAACCAGGATGATTAGGGGACTGGAGACTAAAAATATATGAAGAACAGTTACATGAACTGGGCATGGCTGGTCTAGTGAAGAGAAGGACCAGGGGAGACATGATAGCAGTGTTCCAATATTTAAAGGGCTGCCACAGGGAGGAGGGGTTCAAGCTATTTCCAAAGCACCTGAAGGCCAGACAAGGAATAATGGATGGAAACTGACCAAGGAGAGATTCAACTTAGAAATGAGGAGGAACTTTCTGACAATGAGAACAATCAACCCGTGGAACAGAAGTTGCCTTCGGAAGTTGTGGAAGCTTCATCACTGGAGACTTTCAAGAAAAAATTGGGCTGCCATTTGTCAGAAAGGTCTCCTGCTTGAGTGGGGGGTGGGTGGGTGGGTTGGACTAGATGACCTGTAAGGTCCCTTCCAACTCTGTCAATCTGTTAAAATCATGGTTTATAAAATTGTCAAGGCTGCACACCCCAGCCATTGAGGTTCTGCAAAGCTGAAAGAGCAAAGAGCTAACTTTTATTGCTGCCTGAAAACTGGTACCCGGGCAAGGAATGGAGAATCCAAAAGAGTTATTCTGAATATTGCTCCACTCATCCATCAGAAAAGGTCTGTTTTCAATTTAATTTAACTCAATTCAGTCAATTTGTACGTCATTTCTCCTATCAGGAAAGGCTATCTGGAAGCAATAAAAAGCCAAGCCAAAAGATGTCACGGGGCCTGAACTGAGCTGAACTATCTCAAGGCCTTGTAGAGCTGAACTGAAAGGTCTCTGAGATTGAAGTAGCTATTCTGTCCTGGAAAGAAAGAAAGAAAAAAAAATTACTCCATACAATTTCTCTGAATATTTCCTGGATATTGTTGTTCTCTAATGTGGGCTGCTCTATTTCCAGTACGGTAATCATACAGTATTATTCATACGATTGCATTTCTGTTTTTAATCTTTATCCTTCAGCAGGCCGCCTAAAGTTGCTTTGGGGATGGAGGAAGCTAATAAATTGATTCAATAATTTATTTTTTTTTTAAAAAAAAAACAAAGCAAAACAAAAGGAACACCCACCCACACCCCCATGCAGACACATTGCAAATAGATAGGTATTTAGTTGACATGGAAACCTAACGAAATTCAGCACCAGCTCTAACTAAACAATAAGAGAATGCTGTTTTCAGTGCAGTAAGAGAATACTGAGTTTAGAATGCCGAACCTGTTATAAATGGCAGAAAAAAATTCCATGAACTTGGCTCATTGGTGTATGCTAAATATAGCTAAATAGCGGGAAATAAATCTGGATGTAAGATGATTGCAAATTTTGGAGACCCCCTAACAATGTTTTTGAAGAGGGGGAAGAAAAGAACCTTTTATTAGGTCTAGGGTTAGGTTAGGTTAGGTTAGGTTAGGTTAGGTTAGGTTAGGTTAGGTTAGGTTGGAATGGAATGGAATGGAATGGAATGGAATAGAATAGAATAGAATAGAATAGAATAGAATAGAATAGAATAGAATAGAATAGAATAGGAGTAGAGTAGAGTAGAGTAGAGTAGAGTAGAGTAGAGTAGAGTAGAGTAGAGTAGAGTAGAGTAGAGTAGAATAGAATAGACTAGACTAAAACTTTATTGTCACTTTAAATGTACACTAATCAACATACATTAAAATGAGATTTCATTGCATTCAGCTCAAAGGATAACCGTTATGTATATACCCACATATTATCAGAGTTTGTTGCAAAAATCAAATCCAGAAAGCGCACACAGGCAGACTGATGTAGCTGGATTCATTAACTTCTTTATATACACCATAATACACGAAGTAAATTTACAATACCAATATAGATTCTTTTTCAACATAGTAGCAGTTACAAGCAAAACACAAGGCAGGAGAGAACAGTTAGTTTCATTTCAGCACAGCAGACAAGCCCAGGCTTGTTTCATTTCAGAGCTGAGCACAGAGCTTAATACAAAGAGAGTCTCCTCTATACAGGGCAGTTAAGCTTCTGCACAGACTCAGTGGCCTAAGCCACGCCCAGATTTCTAGCTTAAGTTTCTGTTTCTAAACAGCCTTCATTGGCTGAGCCTCTTACCATGCCTATTCATTGGTTGAGCCTCCATTCAGTCCCCATTGGCCGATCTATTCCAGTCTATGAATATTCATACTCTGACACATCTACCCACACATATATGACACGGAGAAACTTTACAGTCTAGTTTGAAAGTTTACACATAGGTTCTTAGCAAAAGTAAGATTTTCCATTTTCAATTGTTTGGCTGAATTCTTACTCCTTTCAAATAAAGAGATCAAGAGATGCCAAACTGTTTGGTGATTTGGGTTCACTTCAATCAGAAATTAAAACCACAGAAATTGCCTATCTTTAATAGGAGCATATTATTCCTCTAATTCTATCTCACCTTGGAACCAGGGGTGAAATGCTCCCGGTTCGGACCGGATCACCCGATCCGGTAGTGATGGCAGTGGGTGGTTTGGAGAACCGGTAGCAAAAATCCCTGCCCCCCCCCATGTCCAGCTGAGCCCCGCAATCATTTTTAAAAGCATTTTTACTACAACTTCTTCGGCTGAAAAAATGTTTTTAGAAGTAAAAAAAAAAAGCCTCTGATGATCGCACGGCTCAGCTGGGATCGTCAGAGGCTTTTAAAAGCATTTTTCTACAACCTCTTCAGCCAAAGAGGTTGTCGAAGAAATGTTTTTAAAAGCCTCTGATGATCGCAGCTGAGTTGCCTGATCGTCAGAAGTTTTTAAAAGGGTTTAGAAGAGGTTGTAGAAAAAATGTTTTTAAAAGTAAAAAAAGCCTCTGATGATCAGGCAACTCAACTAGGATTGTCAGAGGTTTTTAAAAGCATTTTTTTACAACCTCTTCAGTCAAAGTTTTAAAAGTTAAAAAAGAAAAGTTGCCCACGCCCACCCAGTCAAATTACCACCCCCCCACCAAGCCACGCTCACAGAACCGGTAGTAACAAAGTTTACATTTCACTAATGCTTGGAACCCCGGCAAACTCAATTCTATTGAGACTAAGTACTGTTTACAGTACAGTACATACCCCCAATTTAAACTTGAAGGAAACTTAAAAGAGATACACTGCTTCGGTTTTAATGTTGGGCGAAAGAAACAATAACTGACTGTTGGTTGCTCAGAGAACCTCGGATAAAAATATGGTTGCAGTTCATAACATCAGGAGGAAGAATCTACCACCGTATTGTTCTTGCTGGGTTAAAATTCAGCTCTTGAAAGGAAACAAAGGGAATTCAAGTCAAAAGTTTGACTTTTTATCTTTTTTTAAAAAAGCATATTTTAACCAGGTTCTTTCTTTTTTCTTTTCTTTTCTCTTTCTTTCTTTCTTTCTTTCTTTCTTTCTTTCTTTCTTTCTTTCTTTCTTTCTTTCTTTTTTTTTTGAATTGCCCTCCTGGAAACTTTCACACTGGTAAAATCAGTGGCGGCTGTGTGTAACATGCATATTGCTTTCTGATTTAATTAAAAGATAAGGACAAAAGTGGTTGAAGAGAGAGAACTTTTCTGTTTGTGCAGACCTGGGTTAAGGTGGGAGTGAGATCAGAAGCAAAGTGGCTTGTTAATTTCAGCGCCAGAGATACTGCAATATTTGCCCCCAAAACCCAAATGAAATCCAGACAGTAGAGATGTGGATAAATGGCTTTTCACTCCGGTGACATTTCCGTCTTCCCCAGAGGTTTAAGTGATGGAAAGCTCTGCTTTCCCCCCTTTTCTTCAGCCATGTCGAGGCCAAACGCTATTAGTTTTTTTTGTCTAACAAATGCTGCGAGTGATTACCTTCATTTATATACAGTATACCCAGATTTCTGATTCCTTCTGCTCCATTGGGGCAAAGAGATGGTGTTATTTTAAAATCAGACCGCAGGGGAAATGAAAGGAGAGCTGTCTTTTATCTTGATTTGAATTTAAGCCAACCGCTGCCCACGTTGATCTGGGACTGACCACTGTTGAAATCCCAATGTTTGAGGGGCTATCAAAGAGAGGGGGGGGGGTCAAGCTATTTTCCAAAGCACCCAAAGGCCAGACGAGGAATAATGGATGGAAACTGATCAAGGAGAGATTCAACCTGGAAATAAAGAGAAATTGTCTGACAGTGAGAACAATCAACCCATGGAACAGAAGTTACCTTCAGAAAGTTGCGGGAGCTTCATCACTGGAAGCTTTCAAGAAGAGACTGGACTGCCATCTGTCAGAAACGGTGTAGGACAGTGATGACTAACATTTTTGCCAAAAGTGTGCCAAAAGTGAGGAGAGTGGGGGGGGGGTCATGTGCGTATGTGCCCACACCCATAATTCAATGTGCCGTGCCCCCCCCCCCCGTGCATGCGCATGTGACCCTCTGCGCTCCCCTCGCTTTGGGCACACAATGGCACAGTGGGACCGGAAGGCCCATTTTTCACTCTCCCCAGGCTTCAGAGGCTTTCCCCACCCTCCCGGAGGCACTTTGGAGGCCGGAAATGGCCCGTTTTCCGACTTCCAGTGGGACAAGAAGGTCTGTTTTTTGCTCTCCCCAGGCTCCAGAAGCTTTCTTAAAGCCTGGAGAGGGTGAAAATGGCCTTCCCTATCCTCCTGGAGGCCCTCTGGAGGCTGGAAACAGCCTGTTTCCCGACTTCTGGTTGGACCAAAAGGCCCGTTTTTCATCCTCCCCTGGATCCAGGGGCTTTCTAGGAGCCTGGGGAGGGTGAAAATAGCCTTCCTCGCCCGCCTGGAGGCCCTCTGGAGGCTGGAAAGTGGGGCCAGAAGATCCCAAAATCAGCTGGCCGGCAGATGCATGCATGCTGGAGCTGAGCAAGGGCAATGCTTGCATGCCCACAGATATGGCTCCATGTGCCGCCTGTGGCACATGTGCATAGGTTCGCCCTCATGGGTGTAGGGTTTTCTGCTTGGCCAGGGGGTTGACTAAATGACCTACAAGGTCCTTTCCAACTCTGTTATTCTGTTCTGTTAAATATGAAAACTTTCTTTTCGATATCTTTTAAGGTTCAGGATAAACTCCATGTAGAAGGAATATACCTATTTTGGCAACCATGTGTAAGTATAATCAATATTTCATCTTACTAAAATGCAGGCAGGCAGAGATTTTTGTTCGGAGCTGTTCTGGGTTTTTTGGGAAATGTTTTTGGTCATTTTCTGTTTCATATCACTGTTATTGTTCTGTTTTATATCACTGTTATTGTTTTATCAGTGTATAAAATATGAAGAAAACTAAAAATAGGAAATCAAGGGAAGAAAAAAGAAAAGGGGAAAGAAAATCTGAGGTACGAGAGAAGAAAGAAAAAGGCGTGGACGTCCAATTCTTTTTAGCACAGTACAAGACAAAAAACATCCCAACCTCAATTTTTCACTTCTACACACTAGTATATAACTAGCCATTTCTATAACAACAAATCTACCTAATCGGCATATCCAAAGTCAAAAGTTTCATTTTTTTTCATTACAAGCACAAAATCTAGAAGTGATATCCGAATAAAAAACATAAATATATTCTCGTCTTTGAATGGAACAATCAATTTAACCAGTTCTGTTCCTTGCTGTTTACATAATATGTATTTCTATTTCTATCTCCAAAGCACCTGAAAGGAGGACAAGAAGCCATGGATGGAAACTAATCAAGGAGAGAAGCAACCTAGAACTAAGGAGAAATTTCCTGACAGTTAGAACAATTAATCGGGGAACAACTTGCCTCCAGAAATGCTAAATGCTCAGCCAATCTCACAGTACATATCTTGTACTCACTTGGAATGAGGCCACACTTGGAATACTGCATTCAGTTTTGGTTGCCACGATGTAAAAAAGATGTGGAGACTCTAGAAAGAGTGCAGAGAAGAGCAACAAAGATGATTAGGGGACTGGAGGCTAAACCGTATGAAGAATGGTTGCAGGAACTGGGTATGTCTAGATTAATGAAAAGAAGGACCAGGGGAGACATGTTCCAATATCTCAGGGGTTCCCACAAAGAAGAGGAGCCTTGGTGGAGCAGCGGACTAAAGTGCTGTTAATTAGTACTTAGCTGCCAGCTGCCTGCTATTACTGCAAGTTCAAATCTCACCAGGCTCATGGTTGACTCAGCCTTCCATCCTTCCGAGGTAGGTAAAATGAGGACCTGGATTGTGGGGGCAATAAGCTGACTTTGTATAAAAAAGAACACCGCTTAGGGGGCCCTGAAAGCCCTACTAAGCAGGTATATGCAAAAGTATGAAGGCTATTGCTTAACGCATTGTAAGCTGCCCTGAGTCTCCGGAGAAGGGCGGCATATAAATCGAACTAATAAATAATAAGAGGAAGTCAAGCTATTCTCCAAAGCACTTGAGGGCAGGACAAGAAGCAATGGGTAGAAACTAATCAAGGAGAGAAGCAATCTAGAACTAAGGAAAAATTTCCTGACAGTGAGAACAATTAATCGGTGAAACAACTTGGCTCCAGAAGTTATGAATGCTCCAACACTGGAAGTTTTTAAGAAGAGATTGGATAACCATTTGTCTGAAGGGGTGTAGGTTTCCTGCCTAAGCAAAGGGTTGGACTAGAAGACCTCCAAGGTCCCTTCCAACTCTGCTATTCTATTCTATTTGCACAAAATATTTTTGATCATTTTTCAAAGGGAGGTAAGAAATGGTTCAAATCCCTAGTGTTCTGTAACCGAGTAAGCTCCTGTTCCTTGTCCCAGCTTCTACCAACTTCTTAGCCGTTCGAAGGCATGTAAAAAATGCAAGTAGAAAAATAGGGACCACCTTTGGTGGGAAGGTAACAGTGTTCCGTGCACCTTTGGCATTTAGTCATGCTGGCCACATGATCACAGAGACATCTTCGGACAACACTGGCTCTTTGGCTTTGAAACGGAGATGAGCACCGCCCCCTAGAGTCGGGAACGGCCAGCACATATATGCGAGGGGAACCTTTACCTTTACCTTACTTCCAGGCACCACAAGATGGCAGGAAAGAGACACAGAAAATTATACTTCTGGCCCCCTCTAGTGGTTCTCTGAAAGTTTGCAGCCTAGATGATGTGGACGATGTAGTTCTAACAGTGATGTAAAAGAAAGATTGGGGTTAGTTTAGGGAGAAATGTTGCTTACTCCCTGGAGGAAAACATGAGGTGATTTGAGCTCATCCTTGTTAATGTTCTACCTTTACAGCCCCCCCCCCCAATCTTCTTCAACTTTAAACACAGCTGTTCGGAAGCGCTTTGCTAAAAGCAAAGACCGAAGGGCGTTAGTAACGAGGTCATTGAGGTTTTATTGTTCATCTAGTTACTTCTCACTGGGAGGAAAACTATTACTGGGGTTATTAAAAATTAAAATGCAAACATTCACATCAGCAGTTGGGCTAGCCGTTCCGGTGGCAGCTTAATATTCTTCACCCATCCTTTCTAATTTGCTAAGAACTTCAGGAGGCATCATATAAAGCTAAGCTTTAAAAAAGAAAGAAAGAAAGAAAGAAAGAAAGAAAAAGGCGTTAACCCTTTTTCCCCAAAGTAGGCAGCAGTAAATGTAGAGCATCCTGATAACTTAGAGCTATGTCATGCATTGCTAAGCTACATCAAGATTGCTGATAAAGAATTTTTTTAAAAAAAGACCATCAGCATGGGCTGTTGGCCAAAAATGGTTGTAAAATTACAGGATCAAGATTCATTAGAACAGAGTCTATGGAGATTCTCAGTCATCCAGGTCACGTTTATCCCAAAGGTGCTTTTTTTTTTTTTTTTCAAAAGGCAACTTTGTTTTTTTCCGTGAAGACATTTCGCTTTTCCTCCAGGAAGCTTCTTCAGTTCTCCGAACTACTCAAAATTTCCGCTACCGGTTCTACAGAACCTGTCAGAACTTGCTAGATTTCACCCCTGCTTCTTTCTCTGTTCCTTGCCACCTCTGGTGTAGCATCAAGGAGCCAATTATTATTTTTATTTGAAAACATTTATGTAGCCACCCATCTTGTAACCAACTCCAGCTGAATTCTTTCTCCTCTTCCAAAATGATTTCAATTCTTCCTATCATTCTTTATCATTTTGGTCACTAGCTGGTGATTATTTTGGGGGTGGGGTATGTCCGTTCCACAATATTTAGAAACAAGAAACAGGTTCATTGTCCTATTTTCATAAATTATGAAGCAACACCACCAGTATGATGAAAACTGGGTGCTGTAATTTATCTCATCTGTAATACAATCTCGGTCTGGATACGCTTCTATGTGAAAATAAAACACAATAAAAAATAATGGAAATTGGAACAGTTGAGACAGAGGACACCGTATGTCATCACCTGAAAAAGTCAAAACACATTTTTGAGATTTATTTAAAAAATGCTTGATATATAGTCTGCATCCTCCGGTATGTTTTTCCTTTGGTTCCCCATTTTCCAAACTGCATCAGCCCATGAACAATATTAACTCCAAGTGTATCACACTTTTACTATGTTAGTGTCATAAATTACGCACACATAAAAAATATGCAAATCCCCACACTTCCACATTGCCTAGGTAAAAGGAAATGTGCACATACTAAGAATAAAATTTACTATGGAAGAAGCTCGGATTTTGTGACCACTAAAAATGAGATGTGGATGAAATGTTCAGAGAGAAGGGGGAAAAAAAGATATATTTCCCACACTGACTACATTGTTGTAGTTCATTGTGGGAAAGGAAAGTGAGATGTTAATGTAAAAGAGAAGAGCACACAGCCTTATTTAGTTAATAATACTTTCTATATTAAGTATTATATTAAGTACTATATTAAGGGAAGTGGTGGCTCAGTGGCTAAGATGCTGAGCTTGTTGATCAAAAGGTCAGCTGTTCAGTGGTTCAAATCCCTAGTGCCGTGTAATGGGGTGAGCTCCCGTTACTTGTCCCAGCTTTTGCCAACCTAGCAGTTCGAAAGCACATAAAAATTGCAAGTAGAAAAATAGGGACCAGTTTTGGTGGGAAGGTCACAGCATTCCATGCGCCTTTGGCATTTAGTCATGCCAGCCACATGACCACAGAGATGTCTTCGGACAGCATTGGCTCTTTGGTTTTGAAATGGGAGATGAGCACCGCCTCCTAGAGTTGGGAACAACTAGCACATATGTGTGAGGGGAGCCTGTGTAGCATAGAGGGCTAATGCCTCCTACTAAAGGCAGCAATTAACACCAGCTGCCTGTAATTTGTTTGAGTTCAATCCTAGCCAGGCTCAAGGTCGACTCAGCCTTCCATCCTTTCTAAGGTGGGTAAATTGAGGACCCAGTTGTGGGGGCAATAAGCTGACTTTATATAAATATACAAAAGTATGAAGGCTATTGCTTAACGCATTGTAAGCCGCCCTGAGTCTCTGGAGAAGGGCTGCATAGAAATCAATTTTTTTTTAAAAAAAAGTGCAAGGAGTGGATGTAAATCGCCTTTTTCAGTGCCCTTGTAACTTCAAAAAGTCACTCAATGAATGGCTATGAATCAAATTAAAAAAAAAAACCTTCACCTTTACTTTCTATATTGTCAGACGTTGCTATAATACAAGGAATAGTTTTCTGAGGATTACCAATGTTTTATTATGGGTGGGTAGACTGAGGACAAGAATAGATCTGATTTGTATCTTTTGGTGTGCTGTGCAAAGCTTCAAAGGAGTCCTTGGCTTTGATGAAGATTTAATCAAAGGGTCGGTAGGAAAAAAAAATCAACCTTCGACAAAATATGTGGTTCCAAAATACTAAACATCAGATGGACTTCATTTGTAAGAATGGAGTTGAGTCAGAGTACATCAAAAAAAGTAGAGGCAGAGTATCATATCTGTATATGAAAAACCCAAAATGCAGAGAGTTGCACAAAGCATGTATTTCTGGAATATAACATGGTGGGAGAAGGACTGTCCAGTCTCAGGACAGGCACCTTAACTCTTAACCACAGACGTACTATTTCGGCTACGCTATTACAGACATGAGGTCATCATAATGACCTCGGTAGCAAAAAGGCATAAGATGTTTTCATGGTTGGATCTAAAAATTGATGTATAAAGCAGTAAGCCAAAAAACCGTATTGATCTCTATCAATTCCACACCGCGCAGGTCACTTTTCGTCCACTGAATGATGGTGCTAATAATTTCTTTAGAAAATAATAATTTCCAAATCTCTAGGGGAGTAGGTGAATTGCTGAGATTTCTAGATGCTGGCCATAGTCCAGGTAGAATAGGATAGGATAGGATAGGATAGGATAGGATAGGATAGGATAGGATAGGATAGGATAGGATTGAATAGAATAGAATAGAATAGAATAGAATAGAATAGAATAGAATAGAATAGAATAGAAACGAAACGAAACGAAACGAAACGAAACGAAACGAAACGAAACGAAACGAAACAGAAACAGAAACAGAAACAGAATTGGAAGGGACCTTGGAGGTCTTCTAGTCCAACCCCCTGCTTAGGCAGGAAACCCTACACCACTTCAGACAAATGGTTATCCAACAACTTCTTAAAAATTTCCAGTGTTGGGGCATTCAGAACTTCTGCAGGCAAGTTGTTCCACTGATTAATTGTTCTAACTGTCAGGAATTTCTCCTTAGTTCTAAATTGCTTCTCTCCTTGATGAGTTTCCACCCATTGCTTCTTGTTCTACCCTCAGGTTGTTTGAAGAACAGCTTCAACAGCTTCAACAGCTTCAACAGCTTCTTCTTTGTGGCAGCCCCTGAGATATCGGAACACTGCTATCATGTCTCCCCTAGTCCTTCTCTTCATTAAACTAGACATATCCAGTTCCTGCAGGTAATTGCACAACCACATTGTGACTAGCGGTTCTGGATCTATTGCTTCCAAAAGGTTCAGAAGACCATTTGAATTTGTTCTTGCCATATAAATTATTGCACAAGGTAGGTTGAACCTGGTCATCAATTTCATCGGGAGCTTCATCATTGCTGATGTCAGAAACGGCGGCGATGGGGGGGGGGGGTCCTCATCGTCCATTACAAAATTTTCATCACAATCCTATTCTACTTCACTCAGATCATTCTCTGCTTCTCTGTACCATTTTAGAACAGTTTCTTCAAAGTTTGGATCACCAAATCGCACTCCTTTTGGCAGGAAACTTGACCCTGCCATTATAAAAAAAAAATACTTTAATTAAGATCTGCGGTCAAAATGACCGAAACTTAAATTCAAATGCTGCTACAGAAAACATCAAATAACTGATGCAAACATGAAGCTACATACACTCTTATTGATGGGGGAGAAAAAGCTATTTGCAACTGGAACGGTCCATTTCTAAAAATAGGGGTGTTCCGAATATTTTGGAAAACTGTTGCAGTCACTATGACCTCAGGCAGTAGTGAAATCCATTTTTTTTTTTACTATCGGTTCTGTGGGCGTGGTTTAGTGGCTGTTGTGTGGCTTGGTGGGCATGGCAGGGGAAGGATACTACAAAATCTCCATTCCCTCTCCATTCCTGAAGTATATTGCAAAATCTCCATTCCCATCCTACTCTGGGGCCAGCCAGAGGTGGTATTTGCCGGTTCTCTGAACTACTCAAAATTTCCACTACTGGTTCTCCAGAACCTGTCAGAACCTGCTGAATTTCACCCCTGAGTGCAGATCTGTGATTACGGATTAAAGCTTGAATGGAGACAAGTTTCATGATTTCTTCATCCTTGCCATTGAGGAAGCTATCTTATTACAGGCCAAAATTAATCCAGGCTGGTCTTTTCTGCTCAGCAACAGAACTCTGAGCTCAAAGATTTCCCCAGCTGATGTTGCTGGAAACTTTCTTTAAAAAAAAAAATCTTCAGCAGTAGAAAAGAAGACCAATAGCTTCCTCTCTCTCAAGGAGATTAGTTTGACTCCCCTTGAATCATCACTTTGATGAACCCTTCCATAACCTCCTGTGACTACTTTTAAGATTACAACTATCAGAACATTAAATCCTTCTCGGTCTTGTCATGTTTTTGGTTAGGACTGGATGAAGCTTGGCATCCTAGAACTGGGGCATCGGTCACTGGCATGCATCTGTTAGATCATATTTATCTAGAGGAATGTTCTGCTTGCCACACTCAAAAGTGCTGAAGGATCCAGGTTTTCCCAAAGGCTCAGCCCAATTGCTCCAGTGGCCTTTCAGATCTCTTTAAGGATGGCTTGCCCAGCTCTGATTTCTCCTTCCATCATATCTGTACTTTGTCACTAAGTGAAGAAAAGGAGAGCAGAGGGGGAAAGTTACCACTGCTAAAACTCATCAGCTGAAGTTGGAATTTATGGCTCTAAGGCAGTGGTGGAATTCAGTAGGTTCGCACCACTTCGGGAGAACTGGTTGTTAACTTTCTGAGTAGTTTGGTGAACTGGTTGTTGGAAGAAATCATTAGGGCAGAGAACCGGTTGTTAAATTATTTGAATCCCACTACTGCTCTAAGGCCATAATAAAGATTAAGAGATAGCAATAGCAATAGCGCTTAGACTTATATACCACTTAATAATACTTTACAGCCCTTTTTACAGAGTCAGCATCTTGCCCTCAACAATCTGGGACCTCATTTTACCAACCTGGGAAGGATGGAAGGCTGAATCAACCTGGAACTGGTCAGGATTGAACTTCAGATTGTGGGGCAGAGTCAGCCTGCAATACTTCATTCTAACCATTGTACCACCACAGAAGGAAGGAAGGAAGGAAGGAAGGAAGGAAGGAAGGAAGGAAGGAAGGAAGGAAGGAAGGAAGGAAGGAAGGAAGGAAGGAGGGAAGGAAGGAAGAGCAAAAGCACTTACACTTATATATCACTCAATAATGCTTTACAGCCCTCTCTAAGTGGTTTTTACAGTGTCAGAATCTTGCCCTCAACAATCTGGGTCCTCATTTTACCGACCTTGGAAGGATGGAAGGCTGAGTTAACCTTGAATCAACTCCCGGCAATGGGAATTCAGAGTTTAGACTTGCATAGTGCATTCTAACCATAGCTGCACGATGGCTCCTAAAGATAGTTGATTTTATTTTATTTTATTTTATTAATTATTTAATTTGTTGTTTTACTTTGTTTTTTATTTATTTATTTTAATGTTTGAAGCACTCTGATCAGCCCTGGTGGCTGATAGGAGGGGCATCGAAGCTGCGAAGTGATGTTGCAATATCCAGGCAACATCATTGCTTTGGTGGTTGTAGCCTTTTAAGTTAGTGACTCTTGATCAGAGAAAACACAGAAGGATCATTTGAGTCCTGAAGGAGTTGATGGGCCATTCGTCTCCCTACCCTGATGGTTGCTGAGTGTTTGTTGAATAGGGAAGTAGTCACAATATTGCATTGAGAGACTGGAGAGGCAGGGAAACTCATAGAAGAGAGAAGAAACCTAAACAATCAAGAGACAGAAGGTGCCTTATCTCAAAAACAACAACTCAGCACAGGTGTCAAGAAACCTGTGAAAGAAACACGTCAGATCATTCAAAGAAACTCTTCCTGAATAAATTCATATTCAATGTGAGTTGGGAACTCCTATCCCCCCCCCCCCCCCCCCCAGTTTTCAAGATTGATATTAAGAATGAGGACCCAGATAGCTGGGGGCAAGAGGCTGACTCTGTAAACCACTTAGAAAGGACTGTAAAAGCACTGTAAAGTGGTATATAAGTCTAAGTTCTATTGTTATTGCAGGCTAACTCTGCTCACTGCCAGGAGTTCGATCCTGATGGAGTTCAAGGTTGACTCAGCCTTCCATCCTTCCGAGGTGGGTAAAATGAGGACCCAGATTGTAGGGGGCCATAGGCCGACTCTATAAACTGCTTAGAGAGGGCTGTAAAGCAGCGGTGAAATCCACTTACCTTCGCTACCGATTCAGGAATAGGAGCATGCGCCTCTTCTGTGCATGCACAGAGGTTCAAAAATGATGTAATGTAATGTATGTATGACATCCAAGCAAGTGGGAGGAGCCAGTATCACTGCCGGTGCTACTGGTTCACGCAAACCAGATAGATCCAGGTGGATTTCACCACTGCTGTAAAGCATTACTGTGTTTCCCCAAAAATAAGACCCTATCTTATATTTTTTTGAACCATGAAGTAAGCACTTGGCCTTATTGCCATGCGCTCAAAAGCCCAATTGGGCTTATTATCAGGGGATGTCTTATTTTGGGGGAAAATAAGGTATGAAGCGGTATATAAGTGCTAAGAGCCTCAGATAGCTCAACCGGCTGAATAGCCTGTTGTTAACATCCAGCTGTCTGCAATTACACCAGTTTAAGGCTCAAGGTTGACTCAGCCTTCCATCCTTTCTAAGGTAGGTAAATTGAGGACCCAGTTTGTGGGGGCAATAAGCTGACTTTGTATAAAAAATATAGAAAAGTATGAAGGCTATTGCTTAACGCCTTGTAAGCTGCCCTGAGTCTCCAGAGAAGGGTGGCATATAAATCTAATTTTTTTAAAAAAGTGCTATTGCTATTGTAGGATTGGGATCAAGATGGCATTTTATGCAAGACACCAGCAATTTTGGGAGTAGCATTGCCTGTACCACACAAGGCAGAAGGCAGACCTCTCTCTCTCTCTTTTTTCCCCATCAACCATTTGACATAAACCTCGTTCTGTGGGATAAGGAGGGAAGGGCTTGACATTCTTCCAGTGCCCATATAGAACAATGGAGCATCCATTCTGGAGAACTCTCATTCATTCCAGCAAATATATTGCCCATCTGTCAGGCTCATAATTTTCAGATCGTCCCAGCTTTGTTTCCCTACAAACTTCAGAAAAACTCACAGGCGGAGTATGTGCGAAATGCAGCAAGCATTTGGATGCATTTCTGCCTCTTCTCTTTCCATATTTTCTTGGCAAGTTGACCCAACAATTTGTCGTGTTCCTAATTACTCAGACAATGGCAGCAAGGAAGCAATTTGTCACAGCCTCCTCTCCGATCACATGTGTCACTGGATAAGACCCAAAAGACAGAAGGGGAGAAATAATAATAATAATAAAATAAAGCCAGGCCTATAACTCTATGAGTTATGGAGTGGAGTTGGGAGACCGTATGAGCAGAAGAGGATTCTTCTTGGGGAATTGATGCTAAACTCATCATTTTCTCTATTAACGATCACACTGGGAGAGTGAGATAAAAGACTGATCCATGGAGAAGTCCACAATTAGGGTTTAGTTAAGGTTTAGAGACACGGGGGCACAGTGGTGAGAGTGCAGTACTGCAGGCTACTTCTGTCAGCTGCGAGCTGCCTGCAATTTGGCAGTTCAAATCTCACCAGGCTCAAGGTTGACTTGGCTTTCCATCCTTCCGAGGTGGGTAAAATGAGGACCCAAATTGTTGGGGGCAAGAGGCTGCTTAGAGCAGACTGTAAAGCAGTCTATAAATCTAAGTGCTATTGCTATTGCTATCATATGTTCTTTACTCTTCAATGGCTGCAAGGGAAAGGGGTATGTGGTAGGAACTTCTCAGCCAGTAACATTGCTCCAGACTGGTTGATTTTATGAGGAAAGGAAAGAGGCTGAAAGGGAGAAAATCAGGGGTGAAATCCAACAGGTTCTGACAGGCTCTGGAGAACCGGTAGTGGAAATTTTGAGTAGTTTGGAGAACTGGCAAATACCACCTCTGGCTGGCCCCAGAGGGGGATGGGAATTGAGATTTTGTAATATCCTTCCCCCAGGAGGGGGGGTGGGAAATGGAGATTTTGCACTATCCTTCCCCTGCCACACCCATCAAGCCACACCCACAGAACCGGTAGGGAAAAATTTGGGAATTCACCCCTGGAGAAAACCTATCCAAAATGTTGAGAGACAAAAACCTTCATCAACCAACTAGAGTTGTATAAGTCAAGGCAAACTTTGGAAGGTTGTGGACTTTTCATCAAGCATGTAGGCCAGAATAAAAATGGAGAAGGAAACAATTGCAATTAACAGTTTACGGTAGTAGAGTTGGAAGGGATCTTGGAGGTCATCTAGTCCAGTCCTCTGCTCATGGAGGAGACCTATACTAGGGATTTGAACCGCCGAACTGCCAACCTTTCTGATCGACAAGGTCAGCGTCTTAGCCACTGAGCCATCTAGCCAGGAAAATGGATGTTGTGGAAGTTCCTGAGAAGACAAACTGAAAGTTATGGACCAGGGTGTCCAACCTTGTGGACTTCAACTCTCATAATTTCCCAGACAGCGGATCTGAAGTTCATAGGCCTTGTCCAGGTTGGATAACCCTGGTATAAACAAAAAAAGGAACAGGTGGAAAAGAAAGAAACATGCTGTACAAATTTATACCATGCAAGTCCCATTGAAAGAAACATTGAATCGTACTTAGATTTTGGAATAATATATATGCTCTCTATCTTTCTTTTTCATCTGTAAATTCATACATACAGAGCCTGGATAGCTCAGCAGACTAAAGCATTGTAATTAAACTCTAGCTGTCTGCAATTACTGTAAGTTCGAATCTCACCAGGCTCAAGGTTGACTCAGCCTTCCATCCTTTCTAAGGTAAGTAAATTGAGGACCCAGTTTGTGGGGGCAATAAGCTGACTTTGTATAAATATAAATATACAAAAGTATGAAGGCTATTGCTTAACGCATTGTAAGCCGCCCTGAGTCTCCGGAGAAGGGCAGCATATAAATCAAATTAAAAAAAAATACCTGTAATAGGTGACATTCCTTGATAAAGTGATCAGGATTTTCAGACGTGCAACCTGGATTCTAACAGGTCTTAGATTATAATAGGAACTTTCCTTCTTTTAAGAAGAAACATGCATTTGTGATTCTCTTTTTATTTTGGAAATATAAACCCTAATGTTTAGATCCTAGATTTAAATCACATAATAGTTATATTCTAGATTTAAATCACATAATCATTCTCTGTTGCCTTAGAGGCAAGTGTATGAAGATTTGATCCAAGCTGGAAGGGGGGGAAATTGCTCATATAAGCACTTAATCTTTCCAAGAGAAATGAAATGTTAAAATGATTGCTTTTTTTTTTTTTGGGTAGCCCAAAAAATTCATCTTTATTCTGACATGTTTATATACATCCCATTACCATTGTTTACATCCCAGGGTTTTCACTAAACCAATCAAGATCGATCCCCCCAAAAAAAGGATAATCAAAAAATTAAACCAAGATTCAGCAGATGACTTGAACATAATCAAACTGAATAAGTTAGCTAATTAAAGATACAGATTCGATAATGAAACTAGATCATCAGAGCTAAACTAATCAATTTTCTTCACCTGGTTTTCATAATGATTAACAATGCTTTAGAAATACACAATGGCATAGATAGAATATTGGGAATTTTTTCCCATTAAAAGGGAAGGGGTAGGATCTATTTTTTTCTGCTTATGCAGAGCTTTGCAAGGATAAAAACATTCCCCACTATCACTGGACAGAGCTATCCCCCCCTCCCAATTCTAGAAACCTCAAAGAACTGCAGATGGTCAATGGCACCCATCAAATGCGAAATCCAGAAGGTTCTGACAGGTTCTGGAGAACCGTTAGCTCGGAGATTGAGTAGTTTGGAGATCCGGCAAATACCACCTCTGGTTGGCCCCAGAGTGGGGTGGGAATGGAGATTTATTTATATGAATAAACTTAGATGAATAGACTTATATGCTGCCCTATCTCCAACAGACTCAGGGTGGCTCACAACAATAAAATCCACAAAACCATTGTACAGAGTTAAAATACCTAGTTAAACTGAATAAAATTTTAAAAACCCATAAAACCTCCATCAGTCCAAGCCAGGGAACTTGAATAACCAAGTTTTTAATCCGCGGTGGAAGGTGCGAAGTTCAGGAGCCAACCGGAGCGCCAAGGGGAGTCGATTCTAGATGGTGGGCGCACCCACAGAGAAGGCTCTACCCCTGGGGGCTGCCAGCCGACACTGTCTAGCCAACGGCACCCTGAGCAGGTCCTCTCTATGGGCGCAAACCGGGTGATGAGATGTTGTTGCTGGCTGCAGGTGGTCCGACAAATATCCTGGGCCTAAGCCATGTAGGGCTTTATAGGTCATCACCAGCACATTGAATCTCACCCGGAGGGCAACCGGCAACCAATGCAAGTCATGCAGGAGAGGTGTAACATGGGAGTATTGAGATTCTGCCATCACAACCTGCGTGGTTGCATTTTGTACCACCTGAAGCCTCCGCGTGGTCCTCAAGGGCAGCCTCATGTAGAAAGCATTACAGTAGTCAATACGTGGGGTGACTAGCGCATGAGTAACTGTAAGTAGGGCATCTCGGTCTAAGTAGCTGGCGCATCAGAAGGAGATGTTGTAATATCCTTCCCCCAGGAGCAGGGTGGGAATGGAGATGTTGCAGTAACCTTCCCCTGGAGTAGGTGAGAATGGAGATTTTGCTTTATCCTTCCCCTGCCACACCCACCAAGCCATGCCCACTAAGCCACACCACGCCCACCAAGCCACGCCCTTAGAACCGGTAGTAAAAAAAAAATTGGATTTCACCACTGCAACCAGTACTTAGCTAGAGGAACAAGTAATCTGACTCTTCTTAGCATCTTCTTCCTTCCCTTAAAAGGCAAAAAGGTCCTTTATGGAGAAGCTCACATCGTGGACCGCACAAATTTCAAAACATCCCTAACTCTTGAGCGTATGGTGTGGATTTGAACAGGTCCCTTGGGATTTCAGAGCCCTTTGGCCTCCTGTCTGTGGGCAGCCCAAACACTACTCCCTTGCCGGTTAGAAGTTCAGGATGAATGATACAAACGTGACCCCAAAGCAGTGAAGAGGATTGTTTACAGCTCACAACTTTGTTCTCGTGTTGTCAACTGTCTCTCCTTCCTGGCTTTTTTCTCCTCTCCACCTCTATTCCTCCCTGAGCTTTTTGCCTTTGAGTTTTTAAGCTTGAGGGCAAACTCGGTGTCTTGTTATATGTACAGAGACAGCTGGTAGCTTGCGTGGTGAATGTTAATGGCCCTGAGGACAGTTCTCCCCTCCTACTACAACCACCATGAAAAACCCACCAATAGTAAGAAGGAATAAAACCACGCCTGAGAGCTTAACATGAGGCAAGGGGCAAGCAGTTCAAAGGACCAGAGGGAGCCACCTCAGGAGAATTGCTGGACCTTTTGCAATATTTTTGAAAGCTGAGGCGAACCAAATGCTTGGTAAGCAGGAAAGTGGAAAGGAAGTAATTTCAATAAATAATAGGCCAGAGTGGAAAGATGATATTTTATTTACAAGTAGAACTGTGACAAAATCAGGCCAGGGCCAAATGGCCCTTAGTCTTTGTATGGATATTCAATTATTTTAGCAGATAGGCTGTTTCTAACAATATTTGGGGAAATATTGTTAGCAACAGAAGGCTGTTTCTTGCCTGCTGACTCGTTTCTTGGTTTTACATCCTGTAATAATATAAATTATTTTTAAAAGGTGGGACATGGCTGGCTTGCGAAACCAGATGAAGTGGGGGTAAATTTCTTTTGACGCATGAATGCACAGATACACATATACGGCTTTGCTTCTAAGTGAATGCAGCCCATACTTTTCATTTCTGTTTGCAAACAGCCCCCCCCCCAAAAAAACATCTATTTTTTTCTTTCTTTTTTCCTTGTGTGTGGTTGTGTGCATGTGTAATAATTGGCACAAAAATGAAAATCTGAGAGGAATGACTTTTTACTTTCCCCACAATCACAATCTTCCTAAGATCACCAAGAAAGTGTGCTGCAAATATTCCAATCCATCCTAAATTGAGGTGGTCAAGTATTTTTCCATTGCATCAAGAGTTAAATATCTTTGTCATATTCATTGATGGTTCCATTTTAGGTACTTGTCGGATATACCTCCTTGATTGATTGATTGACAGATTATATGCCATCTGTTCATTTTCAATTCTTAGCACCATGGACTTTCATCACAGATCATAGAGTTTGAGATGATATGATCAGAGATCGGAGAATATATGATGTACCCCGAACCTGTTCTTTCAGATCTTTCAATAATGACCTCATTTTCCTGGTTGTCTTCTTCTGCTCTTTCCTTCCACTTTTCCCAGCACCAGAGTCTTCTCCAGAGAGGGAAGTCTTTGATTCAAGTGTCCAATGTAGAATAATTTGAGCCTGGTCATTTGGCCTTGAATGAGAACTTTAGGTTAATTGGTTTGGTGATCCTCTTGTTTGCGCCTATACCAGGGGTAAAATCCACCAGGTTCTGACAGGTTCTGGAGAACCGGTAGCAGAGATTTTGAACAGCTTGGAGAACCAGCAAATACCATTTCTGGTTGGCCCCAGAATGGGGTGGGAATGTACAAAACTTAATTTACTAAAATAACTCAGTCTTTTTCAAAACAAAGGCTGTTAATAAACTTTCTTAACAGTCTACAAGAAACCAAAGATGAAGTAATCACAATCTTACTAAGGTTGGCAGAAAGCCCAGAAGCAATTTGCAGAGAATCCAGACACGAAGGAGAGTGAAGTAAAGTTGTTCCCTACAAATTGCTTCAGTCGACATTCCTCCTTAAATAGTTTAAGGGAGTGGCAAAATAGCCCCAAGCTTTACTCTTGAGAAGACCTTCTCCTGAGGAGCCACTCCTGCCTTTTGGCCACTCTGCATGCCAGTGCACCAAGAAGAGGCTCCTCCTCTTCCTCCTCTTCACTTAAAAGAGCTTCTGGAGGTTCTGAAGGCCCTGGCTGAATCCCCACCTCTGGCACCACCACATCTTCTCCAGCCTCCTCATTGTCTGACTCAAGTACCAGCTGTACAGGCTGCTGGCGCAGCACCACACCGGCCTCCTCGCTGTCCGAATCAGCTACAATCTGCACAGGTTGCTGACGGGCCACAACAATATAGAAGCACAGGCAGTCACACAAACAGGCTGAAGAACAGTTTTTATCCGTGGGCTGTCAGACTTCTGAATGAAAAATAACTACACCAACATAGTAGGATCGACTTCTGGGGCTGGCACGACATGCAATAGGTTCATTCGGTGCAATAGGACCATGTTTGTTTAGCAGGATTCACTGGGACAGGGATTTTTCACTGTGAGTTGTATTGTGTTGAGGGGGATGCATGAAGGAAGGCTCAGCCAATTTCACAGTACACATGTTGTACTCACTTGGAATGAGACCACACTTGGAATACTGCATTCAGTTTTGGTCGCCACCATGTAAAAAAAAATGTGGAGACTCTAGAAAGAGTTCAGAGAAGAGCAACAAAGAGGATGAGGGGACTGGAGGCTGAAACATATGAAGAACGGTTGCAGGAACTGGGTATGTCTAGTTTAATGAAGAGAAGGACTAGGGGTGATACAATAGCAGTGTCCCAATATCCCAGGGGCTGCCACAAAGAAGAGGGAGTCAAGCTATTCTCCAAAGCACCTGAAGGCAGGACAAGAAGCAATGGGTGGAAACTAATCAAGGAGAGAAGCAATCAAGAACTAAGGAGAAATTTCCTGACAGTGAGAACAATGAATCAGTGGAACGACTTGCCTCCAGAAGTTGTGAATGCTCCAACACTGGAAGATTTTAAGAAGATGTTGGATAACCATTTGTCTGAATTGGTGTAGGGTTTCCTGCCTAAGTAGGGAGTTGGACTAGAAGACCTCCAAGGTCCCTTCCAACTCTGTTATTCCATTTCTATTTCTATTCTGACAAGAAAGGTTTGAATAGAAGAAGGCTGCTCCAACCACTAAAAATAGCAATAGCCCTTAAACCTATATACCACTTTACAGTGCTTTACAGCCCTTTCTAAGTGGTTTACAGAGTCAGCATATTGCACCCAACAATTTGGGTCCTGATTTTACCCACCTTGGAAGGCTGGAAGGCTGAGTCAACCTTGAGCCTGGTGAGATTTGAACTGCCAAATTGCAGGCAGCCAGAAGTCAGCAGAAGTAGCCTGCAGTACTGCACTCTAACCCTGCGCCACTGAGGGTCATCAAAAATGCTTCCTATTCTGATCATATCAGATTAAAAAAAAAAGCAGTACCTGTAGAATGCCTTCCTAATTTCCAGGTCTTGAAGATTTGGAAACCTACCAGAGAAAAAGCTTGCACATTAATAATGCAAGCAAGCTGATGCCAGCTCTTGTGGGTATTCCCTGAATAATCTATCAACCTTATTGGCTTTGTGTTCCTCTGCTTTATGAGTTCAAGGATATTTTTATGATGCCTTTTGCAAACTGAAGGGACATCGGTGTTACTACTTTTAGAGGGCATAGCAATAGCAAAAGAACTTAGATTTATATACTGCTTCACAGAGCTTTACAGCCAACTCTTAGAGATTTGCAGAGTCATCATATTGCCCCCCAACTATCTGGGTCTTCATTTTACTGACCTCAGAAGGATGGAAGGCTGAGTCAACTTTGAGCCCATCAGGATTGAACTCCTGGCTGTGGGCAGAGTCAGCCTGCAATATGGCATTCTAACAACTGTGCCACCACGGAAGGAAGGAAGGAAGGAAGGAAGGAAGGAAGGAAGGAAGGAAGGAAGGAAGGAAGGAAGGAAGGAAGGAAGGAAGGAAGGAAGGGTAATAGCCCTTAGACTTGCTGGTATATACTGCTTCATAGTGCTTTTCTGCCCTCTCTAAGTGGTTTACAGAGTCAGCATCTTGCCCCCCAACAATCTGGGTCCTCATTTTACTGACCTTGGAAGGATGGAAGGCTGAGTCAACTCTGAGATGTGATATTTCAGTGAGAATCGAACTGCTGGTGGCCAGCAGTCAGCAGAATTAGCCTGCAATCCAGCCTTCTAATCACTGTGTCACCATGGCACAGCTAGTGAGGTTGAAATAGAGGGACACTGATGAATGTTTTCAAAAATTGGTAAGATTTGGAGAACACCTGTATAATAACGGTGTTCTGCTACCCATTAGGGGAAAAACTGCTTTTAAGTCATCATCTTGTTCCCAACCAGGGGTGAAATGCTCCTGGTTTGGACTGGCTTGGGCGAGTAGGTAGCGATGGTGGCGGGCAGTTCGGAGAACCGATAGCAAAAATCCCTCTCCCCTCCCCCATGGCCAGCTGAGCCAGGCGATCATCAGAGTTTTTTTTTTCTTTTAAATGGCTCTGACGAGCCAAGCTGAGTTGCCTGCCGATCAGGCAACTCAGCTGGGATTGTCAGATCCTTTTGAAAGCATTTTTTACATGGTTTTACATGTAAAAAATTGTTTTAAAAGAAAAAAAAATTGGCCACGCCCACCCAGTCACATTACCCCCACCCCCACCACCAAGCCACTCCCACAGAACTGGTAGCAACAAATTGTAGATTTCACCCCTGCTCCCAACAATTTGGGCCCTCATTTTTCCCACCTTGGAAGGATGGAAGGCTGGTGAAATTTGGGTCTGGGTGCATGTGTGCACGTTTGAAACTCCAATGCTCCCTTTTATTCCTCATCTGTTTCCTTTCTTGAAGCTGAATCCTTAGTTTGGCCACAGTAATCTAACTGAAAAGGACAGTTATTTTATGTTTTTTAAATCCTCTCTCCTCATTCATGTTAGAGAAAATTGTTGCTTTGAATAGTCTATTGACAGCTTTAAGAAAATACCACGGAGGGGAAGTAATTTGCTTCCCTCTTGGTGGGGGCGCAGCTGTTTGACGGGAGAGAGAAAATCTTCAGAAGACGCAGCAGCATCGCGTTTGATCATAGATCACAGGAGCATAACAGGAGCTGTGGTCAGGGCTAACTAACTGCAGCTAGCGATAGTTCCGCGGGCTCTCCTTTGAGTGAGTTTGCTCAATACGGTGAACATGTTTACTAAATTAACCCATTTTTCAGGACTTACGCGACATCCCGGGTTTTAAATAAAGCAAAGAAGTAAGGGTCATGCAATGTGCTTGCCATAAAAGACCCAGGAGATGTTAAAATGAACCAGAAGTTTGTTTAGATTTAGATTTAGATTTTATTCCATTTCTATACCTTCAGAAGTTGTGGGTCCTCTATCACTGGAGGCTTTCAACAAGGCATCAGACAACCATTTATCTGAAATGGAATAGGGTCTTCCGTTCAAGCAGGGGTCGGATTAGAAGACCTCCAAGGTCTCTTCCCACTCTAATATTCTATGCTCTAGCAATAGCAATAGCTCTTAGACTTATATAACACTTCACAGTGCTCTAAGCGGTTTACAGAGTCAGCCTATTGCCCCCAACAATCTGAGTCCTCATTTTACGCACCTTGGAAGGATGGAAGGCTGAGTCAACTTTGAGCCTGGTGAAATTTGAACTACCAAATTGCAGGTAGCCAGCAGTCAGCAGAAGTAGCCTGCAGTACTGCACTCTAACCACTGCGCCACCGTGGCTCATAAATTCTAGGTTCAGATTATGGGGAGAAGAATTGCAGCCAAGTCAGTAAGCGCTTTGTTAAGCATGTTGTTTGGATCCACCATTTGCTTCTCTCACTGTGCCAGATCAACTTCTTGTTCATCTAGTTGGAGTACTAGAATATCCCCAAATCCAGTTTGAATTATGAAACTGATATGACATAAACGATGGGTGCCATCTGGCTGATTGATCCATTTCAAGCCCCAAATGAACCTCATTGAAATAAATGGGTTATTGTGCTTGTTATCCACACTCATCAACTTCACCACAATACCACACTACCATGGGCATAATAGAATATCATGGCTGATTTACAGTTGGGATTGCATAACCTGGTTACCATCGGTGATAGTTTCTCTGTCGCCCGCATTGCCTAGTTCCGTAAGACACGCTGAACTGAAAAGCATATGAGATGGATTCTGTAATTGGCTAACTAAACATAGTTACTTTGTATTTTAATTTGACTTATTTTCTCTTATAAAACAATGTTCAGTTTCATTACAGATTGGAATGTAGGAAAACTTTTATCCTATGGTTGTATGCATTGATTAGACAGCTTTTAGCATTCCTAAATTGAAAAGATAATTTACAGAAGGATGTCTGGAGATTATTTCCCAATAAGAAAAAGTTTCTTAGTGTCAATTGAAATCTGGTTATCTAACTTCAAACAAATAAGCTTTGTAGCAGAGGTGGGTTTCAGCAGGTTCTGACCAATTCTGGAGAGCTGGTAGCGGAAATTTTGAGTAGTTCAGAGAACTGCTAAATACCACCTCTGACTGGCCCTGCCCCCATCTATTCTCTGCCTCCCGAGTCCCAGCTGATTTGAAGGAAATGGGGATTTTGCAGTAACCTTCCCCTGAAGTGGGATGGGAATGGAGATTTTACAGTATCCTTCCCCTGCCACGCCCACCAAGCCATGTCCACAAAACAGGTAGTAAAAAGTTTTGACTCCCACCACTGCTTTGTAGTTGATTTACATCTACAAGGAGGGTTTACACTTATCTTGACCAACCAACTTTCCTCTTTCATTTTCCTTTGTTGTGTTAACTATAAATGGGAATGTAAAATGGGCCTTAAGGTTCTCCCTTTTCATAGGGAGATCCCACTTTAACAAGGTCCCCTAATAAACTGCTTTTAAATGATCTTCTGACTTGGATTCTTATTGGGTAGGTAAATAGAGGCAGAAGCTAGGGCCAGATTTGGCTGTCAGAACTATAAATGAAACACAAGATCTGAGTTTGCAAAACTCACTAGGCAACTGTTGACCTGCTTTGTGGTTGTGCGTGCTGCAGAAACAAAGCCCATAACAAAGCCCATATTTACCAGCATCTTTTAGCACAGCTATTCTTGTAGTTTAATTCAGGCTTGCGGTTGTGGTGTCTTAGAACATCAAGAAATTTTGTCCTTTCTACCCAATGTAGCCATGAGATCAAGAGTTTAGAATCGAGGATGAGAACGTGATTCAGCGCAATGTTACTAAAGCCCTACAAATTATCATTCCTCTTCCTTATTCTTGCAACCTTTCCAACAGCTTTGCAAGCTTTCACACGGCTGCCAACAAAATGTCAAGGGCTTCGCAGGCTCTCAACCTGGAGAGTCAGACAGCAGGAAATGGGATACCGGGAAGATTTAGTTTTTGTAGCCATGTTGGTCTTGATGAATAAAATATAGTGTACGTTTGTGTACGCGTGGCACTTTTTTCTTTCTTTCAAGATAAGAGGTGGGCTTTTCACACTAACTAGTTCACTAAGCAATACTGAATTCCCAAGCACCTGTTCCATAGTAGAGTAAAAATGCAGACAGTCTGAAATTATTCCCAGGAGGGTAAAAATGAGTCAAGATGGCAAAATAATAGCACTTAAACTTATATGCCCCTTCGTGGTGCTTTAGAGCACTCTCTAAGCGGTTTACAGACTCAGCATATTGCCCTCAACTATCTGAGTCCTCATTTTACCAACCTTGGAAGGATGGAAGGATGAATCAACCTTGATCCGATCGGGATCGAACTCCAGGCTGTGGGCAGAGTTTGCCTGCAATAGTGTTTTACAACACTTTCTGGGTGGTTTACAACATCAGCATATTGTTCCCAACTATCTGGGTCCTCATTTTACTGACTTCAGAAAGACAGAAGGCTGAGTCAACCTTGAGCCGGTCAGGGTTGAACTCCTGGCTGTGGACAGTGAGATTTGTTTGTTGGTTGGTTGGTTGGTTTGTTGGTTTGTTTAGTCAACAAGTACAAGGAAACAGTATCAATATAGACACATGAAAAAAATGGCACAAATAAATGGATATAAATAGGCAAAACATAGCCATAAACACATAGAATGATTACATATAGATGGGGACAGTAGGACAGGGATGCTTATGCATGCCCCCTTTACGGACCTTTTAAGATATGTGTAAGATCCATTGTAGACATTTTAAGGTCAAAACTATGGGGGTTAGAGAAACTAACAACAGGATCAGGTAGAGTGTTCCCGACATTTACTACTCTATTGCTGAAGTCGTATTTTCTGCAGTCGGATTACATTGAGTTTGTATCTATTGATAGCCCTTGTGTTATTGTGGTTGAAGTTAAAGAAGTCGTTAACAGGTAGGACATTAAGGTAGATAATCTTGTGTACTAAGCTTCAGTCGGAATGTAGACGGCATAGTTCAAGGTTATCCAGGCCTAAAATTTCAAGCCTGGTGATATAAGGAATTTTATCGCGAGCAGAGGGGTTGAGTACTCTGCAATACTGCATTCTAACCACTGCGCCACCATGGCAGTATAATCAAAAGGAGCCTGAGTAGCATAGGGGGGTAATGCCTCCTACAAAGGCAGCATTTAAGATCCAGCTGCCTGCAATTACTTGCGAGTTCAATCCCAACCAGGCTCAAGGTTGACTCAGCCTTCCATCTTTTATAAGGTGGGTAAATTGAGGACCCAGGTTGTTGGGGGCAATAAGCTGACTTTGTATAAATATAAATATACAAAAGTATGAAGGCTATTGCTTAACGCATTGTAAGCCGCCCTGAGTCTCCGGAGAAGGGCGGCATATAAATCAATTAAAAAACAAAACAAAAATACCCTTCTTTCATGTGCAGTGCATATACCAAAAAGGGTATGCATTCTATCTCACGGTTACAGGTGCCATCTTAACTTCTTCTGGACCTCCATTTCCTGAGAATGCCACTATCTATTTGCTCTCTCCTTACAGCAAAAATCAATTTATGGATCTTTGTAGATGAGAGAAAGAGACTTCCAATACCGAGTTATTCAAAGAGTTCATAAAGACTTGGTGCCTTTTTAAAAATTTGTCATAAATTCACTGTTACATAACATATAAACAATCTGCAAAATGCAACCGGGACAGAATGTATTCACGATTTAGCATCTTTGTTTGTATGGGTTTGAATACAAAGCACAGCACAATATCCAGAATTCTAAAAATAAATATGCTAAATCTAAAATAAATCCTTTTTCCTTGCATTTTACAGATTGTTGATGCCTTACAGGAAATGGAAATTAGAGAAACTTCACAGGGACTTTATAGACAACCCTATATATGTCACACATCCTCCCTATTTGTAAATTCTTCTTTATTATCTTTTTGTTCTGTTGCCACACTAAAGCCCTTAGGGATTAGAAATTCTTTAAATTGCATGGATGCAAGATAAAGAATAGGATAGGACAGAGACAAGGTTAACATAAGAAGATAGGAATAAACAGATTTCAACTAGAAATTAACTTTACCCCATTAATCTACTCTAGCCTGCAAATATTTCTAACTCTATCTCTTTAACAAAGACTAGGACGCTTGCAATTTTATGAGGTTTCTGTGTTTGTGTTTTTATCTTGGCTGTACACTGCCCTGACTCCTACAGGAGAAGGGCGGTATAGAAATATAATAAATAAATAAATAAAATTATCACCAGAACAACTGGTAAAAATGTTTAAAGATAAATCAACTAAATGTTGGAAATGCCACCAGACATCGATATCGTATTATCATATGTGGTGGACATGTGCAGAAGCAAGAAATTATTGGGCAAAAATTCAAATATGGTTAGAGAAGATGATGCAGCAACATATTGATTTAAAACCAGAGCTGTTTTTGTTGGGTATTTTATCTGAGAAATTTAGTAAAGAAAATGTATATTTCATTAATCATGTAATAACTGCAGCTAGAATTGTATTCGCACAAAATTGGAAAATGGAAAAAATCCCTACAGAGGGAGAGGTAATTAAGAAAATATTAGAATGTATAGAAATGAATAGATTAACACTGGCAATTAAAGGGAAGGAAGAATTGGAGTATTATAACATATGGGGGCAATTTTATTATTGGATAGAAAATGAATATGGACAAAAAGTGGTATAAAACTAAATGCATTTGGAAGGAAAATGTTTTAATAGGAGATATATTAAATTGTGAATTCTATTTCTCTTCTCTTCTATTTTCTCTCTTCTATTTTCTCTCTTCTATTCTCTATTCTTTATTCTGTTTTCCATATTCTATTCTATTCTATTCTATTCTATTCTATTCTATTCTATTCTATTCTATTCTATTCTATTCTATTCTATTCTATTCTATTCTACTCCCTTCTCTATTCTCTATTTTCTAGTCTTTATTCTTTATTCTCTATTCCATTTTCCATATTCTATTCTATTTCATTCTGTTCTGTCCTGTCCTGTCCTATCCTATCCTACCCAGCCTACCCTACCCTACCCCATCCCACTCCACTCCACTCCACTCCACTCTATATATAAAAATCTAGTCAACTAAAGTTCAATACTAAATTGGCATCACATAAGGGTCAAAGAAATTCAAGAGGGGTTGGACTTGGGATATTTGTGGAAACATAATGATTCTAAGCTGATGATGTGCTTAACTCCACCCCCCAGCTCTGCCTCATCTTCTCCTATCATACCAGATGGACCACGATATCTCCAGCAAATTGTGGGAGGGTGTTTTTTATTTATTTGTTTATTTTGCAGGGTATCAGACACTTAGCATTCACATGTAATGCATTTTTTGACTGGGAGCTGCCTAGAGTTGGTTAGAAGATGGGCGGCTACATAAATATTTTTAATAAACAAACGAGGTTCATGTCCCACAGTGAAATGGCCATGGATTGGAGACTGTTTCCGTTAGCAGCTAGGTTTTAAGAAAGGCAATTACAGCAGAAAATGGATGGCAAAATCAAGGAAGCTGGGTGGATCATACATCTTGCCTGTGGGATTTCTAAATGTGGTGGCATATTGCATAACTGAAGATAAACCACAGGACCAAAAGGTAGATAGAGTCAGGTAAGGTCTACCTTTTGGTATGGGCAGAATAAGCTATTCCACCTACTTGCATTGTCAACTACATTTTTCCCAAATGAATACCTTCCAAATGTGTTGGACTAAATTTCCAGAAGTCCTTGACATCACTGCTGATGGTCATAGCCTGAATAGGTACCTGACTGGAAATAGAAAATGTATCTGAGCTTTGAGCAGTCCAGGTTTGAGAGCATGGGAACAAATTGCAGTGAAGGGAAGTTACCTTGAGTGCTGAAATGGCAGGAAAAGAATCTATAAATAAACCTGTTGGAGGAATTAGAGTAATGGAAAGATGTGTCACAGAAAAAAGCAACACCCAATTGTAGCACAGTTTCTGATATATCCAACCTTGGAGGAAACTGGGGAAAAAAAGAAAAAGAAAGAAGATTGAAAGACATTCTCAAGGAGACAAGGAAGAAAAGAAAACCTTGTTCCAACTGGCAGATTTCTTTTCCCCTGAAATTGCAGGGGTGATTTTTTTTTTTTTTAGCCTTATGTTCCTTTTGAACAACATCTTGTGTGGAGCTCTGAATTCCAACTCCAGATACTTTCATTTTTGGTTTCCAGTTCTGTGTCACTTAGCTTACTCCTAGGTCCTTTGTGAACAGAAGCTGTGGGAATCTTTGATGAGATCGTTGACTTCTTGTATATTTTCCTCTTCTTTTATTCATTTGATAATTCTATTCCAAAATATTCTGAAACTCCATAACTACTTATGGCTGTGAACATTGGACCGGAGTGAAATTCAGCAGGTTCTGACAGGTTCCGGAGAACCGGTAGTGGAAATTTTGAGTAATTCAGAGAACCGGCAAATACCAGCTCTGGCTGGTCCCAAAGTGGGATGGGAATGGGGATTTTGCCATATCCTTCCCCTGCCATGCCCACCAAGCCATGCCCACCAAGCCACAGAACCATTAGTAAAAAAATTGAATTTCACCACTGCATTGAAACTTTAAAAAGCAAGGCAGGAAGAAAATTGACTTGTTTTAGCTGAGGTGCTGGAGAGAGCTCCTGCATATTTCATAGACAGAGCTGACCAACAAGCAAGTACTGGAGTGCATAACACCAGATATGTCAGCAGAAGACAAAATCATGAAACTCTCTTACTTATTTTGGCGATTTCACAGAAGGGAATTCAATGGAGAAAGCCATAATATTTGGAAGAATTAGCAGTAAAAGGAAACCAGGCTGACCAAGAACATGATGGCTGGACACCATTAAAGTTAACATCAGCCAGAGCATAGAACAACTCAAAGAAATATTGCAAGATCAGTGTCAGCTCTGAAGAGAACGGAGTAACACGCTCATTGAAAGCAGAATTCCGAGGCAGGTAGATTCCTCAAAGAACATGTTTATTAGATACATCATATCGGCACAGCCGGTGAAAACCAACTCTAAAAGTTCCTGTGGTTTTCATCTAATTAAAAGAGTAAAAATCCCCTCTCCCAGGTGTCACCTGTCACATTGTTCAATGAACATAGCTGGCAGGCTCCTCTCCTCTTTCAACAGGCACCTGTTATGATGACCTTGGTTCCCACAGGAAAACCTTTTGTTTTGACTACTTCCCCCCCCCCTTCCCTTCCCCCTCTCAGGCTTCGTGGCAATTATGGGGCAGCACAAGATGGCTTCAGCCAGGTTTGCTTCAGAGTTGACAGTCAGGAGATATGGTTCGTAGAATCCCCAATAGTTGGGCTCAACTAAATGGATAACATCATTCCAAAATAAGCTATTCCCATTCTGTTCTTTGTTTGTTTGTTTGTTTGTTTTTAACAAACAATTTTGAATGGCAACTTCAAAAGAAGAAGAAGAATGCTCTTAACGGCCCTGTTTTCACCTTGCATATGAAGTAGCGGTTAAAGCAATTCCATTTCTTCACTGGGCATTATGTCTTTGCTAAAAACTTCTCCGGTTTCAGCATTCTCTTTATGCAAAAGGAGTATCTCTATCTTTGGAGAGAAAAAAAATACAGAGGAAAAATACAAGTGATTGTTACTGCTGCTTACTATTCATAGCAAGAATTCTGAATAGCTTTATGAATAACGTAAATTGATGTTCTTGTCAGCAGCAACAATATTTACGGAACATACTGTTACATTAAAAAAAAGGGGAAATTGGAAGAAAAGAGGTGATGCTGTTGAAATGGGTGTAAAAACAAGGCAATTCCTTGAGCGATGTCGAAGGGAATTGTCTGATTCTCTTGTTTTTGAGGTAGGAGCGTGTGGGGGAAGAAGTGCCTGTTTTATTGCTTTGCTCAGCTCATCATATATAAATGGCTGAGACCAGTAGAGTGTTCTTTCCTGAATTGGGTGTCGTATTTTCCAAAGTGGATGTCGTGTGTCTCTTTTAGAAATTGAAAGGAGATTTCTAGTAGGAGTGGAAGATGAAGGAACAGCCTGTAATGGTGACACTAAGAACACCTCTGGGGTAGCTTAGGGGCAAAGTTCAGAGTTGATAAGTGTCTGCTGGTCAAGAAACACTAATCATTTTATTTTTAGAAAGCGAGAGAGAGGTGTTGAATCCTGAAAGGACAGACTCTGCCTACAATTTAGGTAAATTTGCTCTTTTGCTTGGCAAGGAGTCTCACAGAATATCAGTCCTCTGTTCTCTTCTCTGTCTGGATACAGGGCTGGGAGCAAGGGTGGGCTGCTGACGGTTCTCAGGGGTTCGGGAGAATCCCTATCTAAGATTCTGTGCAGTTCGGAGAACCCCCAAATCCCACTCTTGGCTGGCCCCGCTCACCCCTCCCCTCCCAGGGCCCGTTTTGGGTGCAGGTAAGTGCAGAGCACACATAGAGGCTCGGGGAAGGTGAAAAAGGGGCCTACCAGAAGTTTGGGAAGGCCTCCAGAGGGCCTCTGGAACCTGGGGAGGCCATTTTCACTCTCCCGCAGGCTCAAAGAAAGCCTCCGGAGCCTGGGGAGGGCAAAAACGCCCCCCCCTGCTGTGGTGCAGGAGGCCGACTAGGCCACACCCATTATGACCACACCCACCTGGCAACCGGGCAGAGAACCCCTCGTTAAAAGTGTTGAAGACCACCCCTGGCTGGGAGGCCTGATGTCATCCTCATCTGATAGTTCCCATTGTCCAGCTGGTGCCTGTTTTTGATCAACCTCTTGTGACTCTTGGCTTAGTTATCTCTTTGCTGGAGCAAAGAGGTTCAACTGGAGCAGCTTCTCCAGAATCAGGTTCAGATTTTGAATCCTGGGTCGTGAGAGAGGGTTCAGACAATTAAGTTTGCTATGAATATATCTCAAACCAGGGATGAAATCCAGCAGGTTCTGACAGGTTCTAGAGAATCGGTAGCAGAAATTTTGAATAGTTTGGAGAACCAGCAAATAGCACCTCTGGCTGGCCACAGAGTGGGGTGGGAATGGAGATTTTGCAGTATCCTTCCCCTGGAGTGGGGTGGAAATGGAGATTTTGCAGTATCCTTCCCCTGGATTGGGGTGGGATTGGAGATTTTGCAGTATCCTTCCCCCAGGAGTGGGGTGGGAATTGAGATTATCCTTCCCCTGCCATGCCCACCAAGCCACACCCACCATGCCCATAGAACTGATAGTAAAAAAAATTGGATTTCACCACTGATCTCAACCTAAATATTTGGGGGGTGTGGTTGCCATCTCAAATGGTTCAGGGAAGAAAATTTATGTTTGGGAGCTTTGGGGAATCAAGCTGTTTGCTATCCCGGGATGGCAATATCCCAACTTGGTGATGTTAGAAACCTGAAACCACCTTTATAAAATCTAAATCCTTCGTCGACGAGTAAGTTCTGTTTCTTTTGTGTCGAAACTTAGTGCCTTGCTGGGATGTCATGTTGAGATGAAAATTAGAAAATAAGTACATAGGTTGGCTCCATCCTGCCATTATCCCCTCCCCTCTCTTTTTGTCTCTCCTTGTCTTGGAAATATCCCAAACCCCATTTTTTTTTTTAAAAAAAAATGTTTTTCAAGTTGTGTCAAAGCAAAAAAATCCTTCTTGCAAAGATGACATCCCTATAAAATGACCTTAAGACATTGTCAAGATATTTTATTTTATCACTCTGTGGGATTGAGAGGAGGAAGGGGAAACATCCTTCTTTTTAAAGGATCTTCTCCCCCCTTTTTCCATTCTTTTCAGCAAAGACCAGTTTTCCCCCATCCATTTTTCTTTGGTTTTCAACTACAGTTGCTATCTCATTTGGGTCCCTGTGGATGGTTTTGAGCAAAATATTTTAGCTGAAACATATTCCCCAAACCAATTAAAATGCATTAAATTAGTACCTGCAGGGGGAACAAATTAAATACAAGCTAGAATAATTCCATTCTCACCCATTTTTCTTTGTACCACAACAACACGAATGTTCTGTGTTTGCCTAATATCTGAAAAGGCAGCTTAATCCAGTAGGAAGAAGATTGGTAGACGTGTATGTGTGGTTATGTGTGCGTTTTGTGTGCAGGTTTCATATGTGTTTTCTTCAACTTCTTATATGAACAAGTGAAAAGGATCTAACATGCATCATATTTGTTTGCCTCTATGTTACCTCTCAGTGTTGTGGTCTGCCAGCAGCCTGCAGAGCTGGCAGTGGAGTCAGACAGCGATGAGGCTGAGGAAGAACAGGGGCCAGTCCTGGAGGCTGGGGAAGGCCCAGAGGAGGGCTCTGCGTCAGAGGCAGAGATGGGGCAGGGCCATCGGGGAGTGATTTGCGGACTCCGGAGCCTCCAGAGGCTGACAGCAGAGAGGCAGAGGAACAAGAGGAGCCTAGTGCGTGCATGAGAAGAGCTGCCAGAAGACAAGAGCAGCTAAAGCAAAAAGGACGACTCTGGAGTAAGGCCAGGAGATGATTGACCCTTCCCAGAAGGCTTAAAAGACCAGCAACAGCTCTTGGGCTCTTTGTCGGAAAACAATGTTGATAGTCTTGCTGCACTTATCTCTTATTGGCATCTTCTGCTTCTGAACTTTTGCCAAGAAAAGCCTTTGGCAGTTTGCCACAGTAGACCAAGGTTGGTGATAAGGCTGAAGAATTGTGTTATGAAGAATTTGTTTTGAATTCGTTTGGACTATGCTGAGAATGAGTTCATTCTCAGCTGTTCTAATAAAGTCTGTTTGTTTAGGACTGATTGTGTCTGATAATACCTACTTGGGCCTAGTGAGATAAAAAGAAGACCTCTGTGAAAAGCTGGAGCTTCTCCATGAAGTTATAGGTGTTTTGACCTAGGCTCCCTTAACAAGCAGGAGGCAGGAATTGATCCCGGCAAAACCTCTTTTATTTACATGTCTGTGAATTATATTCATTCACACTCAGCAAAGTTTGTCCCAAACAGTTTTTCAAAGAGATATTTCTCAACACACCTTATCTCATTTGGCAAACTGCCACATAACTTGTTTCCAACCACAGTACAAGGCCAAACTTGGCACAGAGTCTCTCAGAGTAACGGAATGAACGAATTGTTTCCTGCAAAAATCCACTCCCTGTTCACTCCTCTTTTGTTTCCTGTGGGAGGGACCAATCACCTCCAAGGTGTGGCTTTACTCCTGAGTCGACCCTGCTTTCTGAGTTGTTCTTGTCTTCTGGCAGCTGTGCACATGTGCACACTGGGAATGGGATCCAGCTGTTCCTCTGCCTCGCTACTGTCTAACTCCTTCTCTGCCTCTGACACAGAGCCCTCGTCTGAGCTTTCCCCAGCCCCCAGGACTGGCCCAAGTTCCTCCCTAACCTCCTCACTGTCCGACTCTGCTGTCGGCTCTGCTGGCCACTGGTGAGCCACAGCAATAGAGGCCCTTGGTGCTTTCTGACCTTAGTTGTTTTCTTGTAGACATTTCATGACCAAACTAGGTAACATCATCAGTTACATCATCATCATCATCATCATCATCAATCACTGATGATGTTACATAGCTGGGTTATGAAATATCTGGAAGAAAACCGCCAAGCTCAAAAAGCACCAAGGAGCTCTCATTTCAACCCTGAGCTACAAATATTCTCCTTTATTGGTTATAGGGGCATTTGACAGGAGTTCATCAATCACTAATCCATGGGAGGAGAAAGACAGAAGTACAACAGGCAAACAAAAAAAAATCTTATCAAACAATGGAAGAATGAACACCTACTAGTCATGGAACATTCGTATCTTCCTTTCCTCTCCTCCTGTCAATCAGTAGGCAGCTTTGGTCAATACTATTGGGATATTTGGATGGTCAGGAAGGTGAATCTAAGAAAGGAGCCTGGTGGCGCAGTGGACTAAGTGGACCTGGTGGTGGAGGTGGATCTAAGATACGAGCCTTATAAGAGCCTGGTGGCGCAGTGGGCTAAGTGCTGTTAAAGTAGCACTTAGTTGCCAGCTGCCTGCAATTACTGCAAGTTCAAATCTCACCAGGCTCAAGGTTGACTCAGCCTTCCAACCTTTCGAGGTAGGTAAAATGAGGACCCGGATTGTGGGGGCAATAAGCTGACCGCTTGGGGGGGGGCAAAAGCCCTACTAAGCAGGTATATACAAAAGTATGAAGGCTATTGTTTAATGTATTGTAAGCCGCCCTGAGTCTCCGGAGAAGGGCGGCATATAAATCGAACTAATAAACAAACAAACAAACAAACAAACAAACAAACAAATACATTGGTAAAACAAGGTGCAGAAGGTAGAGGAGAGAAACTACTGGCAGTCGGTATTATGTTTTCTTCCTTCGCCGCTGATATAACCCAGGGAGTTCCTAACCGAACGGCATATTATTCATTATTTCATTCTGTTGTAGGCTGACAATAAATCATAGGGGTGGTTTTCTTTTCTTTTCTTTTCTTTTCTTTTCTTTTCTTTTCTTTTCTTTTCTTTTCTTTTCTTTTTTTTTTTTCATTATATGTAGGAAATATTTTCTTGGAAGGAGCAGCTTCCAATTATGTGAGATGCTCCTCAACGATGCAGAACATGATTAGGTTCTGATAATTTCACCCTTCATTTGTGACGATCAACCACAAGAAAGTAAGTAGAGGCTGCTCACTTTTAAAGGAGGACATAGACAGCATTGTGGCTTAACGCAGGTTTGCCAGGACAAGCCAAGGGAAGAGACAATATTCTGATTCGTTCTATTTTTTTTTTTTTTTTTTTTTTGCTCTAATTAGAAACGTTCACCCCATGGGCAGACGGAAGAGAAGAGAATCTGCAGGGGCCTTTTTTTTAATGGTTGGGTTTAATTTTTTTTTTCCAAAACGGTATTGTAATTAATGAGCTCCTTCCTGTTAAAAGGAACTCATTATAGTTACATTTAAGGGATTGATTGATCCATAGGAATGAAGCGGTTTTATAAATGAAGCCACATCACCACGATTTCCCTCTTCCCCTCCCCCACCCCACCTGGGAGATGGAGGGTGGGAAGAATGTAAGATTTTAAAATAAATATTAAAGACGTGTAATTACCAGCTGTACAGTATCAGTTTTGCAGTTAATCCATCCATTAATTAGCAGGAAAGATTCCTTAGCCAAATTGTTAAAAAGCATGTTCTGAGCAGAGCAATCTTTCTGCAGTATATTTTCCACCTTGGTGTCTTGCAGATACGTTAAGACTGCAATGCTCAGAATTTCCTAACAAGGAAAATAGATTTTGGCACAATATTAAGTGAAAATGGGAATATGCCTCTGTTTCAGGGGTGAAATCTGGCAGGTTCTGACAGGTTCTGGAGAACCGGTAGCGGAAATTTTGAGTAGCTCGGAGAACCGGCAAATACCACCTCTGGCTTGCCCCAGAGTGGGGTGGGAATGGAGTTTTTGCAATATCCGTCCCCCAGGAGTAGGGAGGGAATGGGGATTTTGCAGTATCCTTCCCCTGCCATGCCCACTAAGCCACGCCCACTAAGCCACACCATGCCCTCAAAGCCATGCCCACAGAACCGGTAGTAAAAAAATTTGGATTTCACCACTGGACTCCACCCTCTGTTCTTCCACTCCTTCTCCTACAAGTGTGTAATTAATTTTACACTTCCCAAAAAACAACCGTTCTATGTTTCTATGTATGTAACACCCAATAACATTTCACAGGAAATAACCGTAGGAGCATTTTCTGCAGTATGCATGTTGCTCTATGTCTCCCCAGAAGCTACAATGAAAGCATGACAAACGACATTCCCAGGAAAGAAATGGTGATATCCCCGTTCAAAATAGTATGGCAAAGTTAAAAGTTATTTCTCATCCCCCTTCTCAAATCGCGATTTCTGTTTTCTTTCACATTTATGAGCTATGAAAATATTTTCCAGGCTTTTTTTTTAACTTAATGAAGATAAGTGTTTATTGCATTAATTTTGCTCCCATATCTTGCCTCAGTCTCAAGCTGTGGAAACAACAGCTTCTGCAAATTATTGTTATTTTTGTTAGAGGTGATTGATTTATTTTTAATTGCTTCTTCAGGTCTGTAGGCAGTTTGCCAGTACACATGACTTAATTGAATTTATTATTTAAGGTTACAAATGGAGCTAATGCCTTACTTTTGTTTTCTTGCTCAGGAAAGTTACAGGTGATTGCTCTGATTAAAACTTTGGCCAATAAGACATAAAATTAAATTAAAAAGTGGAACAATTCTAGACTTCTAAACTCCAGGCTCCTGGAGAAAACTTGTGCAAAGGAAGATGTGGGTTTTGTAAAAATGTCTGTTTTTTAATTCCAGTATGCTGAGGTTTTTTTTTTTTATTTAGAACTTTTATTGCTTTTGAGCTTCCATGATTGTGAGAGAGAACAAATAATACCAGACCTCAGCATTTTATGGCCCCCTGGGCTACATCCAGCCCTTTGACTGTCCCTGTCCATTAGAAATCAGAAATAGATGTTAATAAGTGTACATCATTCATGCAATACAACTGCACTGTTTTTATTTTGAAGGCAATTGTTATTCTCCAACCCTCCCCCCAGTTTACATATATGCATGTGTGCGTGCCTATCTGCCTTCCCAGTCCTATTGGTTCGGCTCTCCACAATAATCCCAGTTTTTCACGTGATCCCTTGGGGAAAGTACTGTATTTTCCTGCGTATAAGACTACTTTCTAACACATAAAAATCTTCTCAAAAGTCGGGGGTCGTCTTATACGCCGGGTTTCATTCTCCTGTAACCAGGCAGACCAGCCCATAAGGCTCTGACGAGCCTTAAATGGCTCTGAGGAGGGTCGTCTTATACGCCCAGTCGTCTTATACGCCGGAAAATATGGTAATTGTCCACTCCAGAATAAGGTAGAGATTCATTGATTTTGTTGTTGTTGTTGTTCTTAGTTGCAAAGTCGTGTCTGACCCATCGCGACCCCATGGACAACATTCCTCCAGGCCTTCCTGTCCTCTACCATCCCCCGGAGTCCATTTAAGCTCACGCCGACTGCTTCAATGACTCCATCCAGCCACCTCATTCTCTGTTGTCCCCTTCTTCTTTTACCCTCAATCTTTCCCAGCATTAGGCTCTTCCCCAGTGAGTCCTTCCTTCTCATTAGGTGGGCAAAGCATTTGAGTTTCATCTTCATCTTCCAATCTCTTCTTAAAAGCCTCCAGTGTTGGAGCATTCACAACTTCTGGAGGCAAGTTGTTCCACTGATTAATTGTTCTCACTGTCCGGAAATTGCCCCTTAGTTTTAGGTTGCTTCTCTCCTGGATTAGTTTCCATCCGTTGCTTCTTGTCCTGCCCTCAGGTGCTTTGGAAAATAGGTTGACTCCCTCTTCTTTGGGGCAGCCCCTTCCTGAGAGAAGCTTAGCTGCAATCTGGAAGCGCCTTCAAAATAGGAGACATCGCCTAAACAAAGCAGCCTTAAGATAAGGTGATGTTGAATGTAAGAACCCAAACACCCGTTGTTTTTTTTTACAGAAGGTAGGAAGTTTTGTTTGCATTTCAAAGAAGGGTATTCTGTCCTTCTTGCTGTCTCTTCAACTGACATTCACCACGTTTGATGCTGCTCAGGGCAACTTTATTTAGTCTTCGGTGTTTTCCTGCTTAAGCACTCTTGGAAGCTGCTTGAGGCAATTATCTCGCCTCTGGCTGTTGCTAAGTTGGACAGTTTTTGTTAGTGTTCTGGGTTTTTTCTTTTCTTCTTCTTCTTCTTCTTTTTTTTTTTTTAAAATGATAAGGTCTTTCATTTGCCCTACTGCAGTCTCAATTCTTTTTGTCTCCTTGGCAATGCTCGCAAAGGACTCGGTAAGACCTTTGGCCTGGCTCTGTGGACACTCCATTTTCCTCTCGTTTTAATGCACACTCCGGTAATTCACTCTTCAAAACCTCCTCTATAATGACTCCATTGACTCCCCACCATCACCCCGTGTGGTAGAATGCAGGCTCAGTCAATGGAAATCTTTAAGATTAGGATAGAAGCAGAGAGAATCCCCATTGCAGCCACCACCGCAAAGGCAGAATGGATGCAGTTCTCCACCGATGTAGAAGTTACGGGAAACAGTCAGGATGCTAGAAATTGTGATGGCCTCAAACCGAAATGGGACTTTTCGCCTCCGACTCTTCATTCTCCTTGGGCGTTTCTCCTCTGGCGAGTCTCCCCCGACTTATCTCCTCAGCTGGCACACCTCCAATCATTTGCCCTGGGGAATGGGCCACCGGCCCCTGCATCCCGCACCCTTCGACACGGCCCATTCACAGAAAGAAGCTTCTCCCTCTGCGACAGTTAACCCCCAACCAATTGGCTAGAGGGGGTGTACTAGAAATCCAGGCAAAGGAGAGAGGTGCAAAAGAATTTGCCAAAATGCCTCTCTCTTTCCCCTTCCCCCCCACCGATATAGGGAGGAACAGTGGGTTTACTCAGAAGTAAGTCTCACTAAATTCAACGCTAGGATTGCAGTGTGAAATATTTGCCTAGTATTTCAAATGGAACAGCTGGTTTACTCGGAATTGAGAATTCTTTAAAGGACAATGAATAGAAATCCAGCAAAAGGAGGAGCCCTGGGCCGCCTCGGCCTGCTCCTCCCCACATTCGCCCAAAGCCAACAAAACCACCCCCTTGATCTTCCTTGGCTCCAGCTCCAGATCATCCTCCTCCACCGATTCAGGCTCCGAAGGGGGTATGACGAAACCTCCCAATGATCCACCGCTAAAAGAAACACAGGTCATCTTCAGTTTATGACCACAATTGAGCCCAACCCTTCTCTTGCTAAGGGGGACATTTGTGAAGTGAGTTTAGCAGTGGTGGGTTCCTCCCAATTTGGCCTGATTCCGCCGAGCCGATATGACGTCACCGAACCGGTTCTGCCCCCCCGCCCCCCCCCTGCGTTATTCTTACCTTTTATTTAGCCCCATCCCCAATCTATTGCTGCTTCCCGAGTCCCAGCTGATTGGCTAGAAGGAAAAAAAACTGTTTAAACTCTTGCCGCGGGGCTTCAAAGAGCTGCCCTACAGCTGATCAGTGTTAAAAGGCAGTGTGGTGGTAGACCAATGCCTCCAAAAACAAATGAGTAGACCGGTGCCTGCAAAAATAAATGAGTAGACCAGTGTCCCCCAAAACAGATGAGTAGACCGGTGCCTGGGAAAATAAATGGGTAGACTGGTGCCTCCAAAAACAAATGAGTACAGCTCTGCAAGCAGTTAAAAGCCTGATAGACCAGTACCTCTGCTAAATCCTAAAGAATTGTCACATGACCATCAAGCCACGCCCACAAAATAAGCCACGCCCACAGAACCGATAGTAAAAAAAATGTAGAACCCATCCCTGCAGTTTAGCCCTATTTTACGATTTTTCTTTCCAGAGTTGTTGAATGAATCCTTCCAGCTGTTAAACTAGCAACACGGTTGTTGAGCAACTCCGGCTTCTCCATTGACCTAGCTCATCAGAAAGTCGCAAAAGAGGATCACGTGACCCCAGATTACTGCGACCGTCATAAATATAAGTCAGTTGCCAAGCGTCTGAATTTGGATCATCTGACCATGGGGATGCTGGAAAGGTCATAACTGGGAAAAACACTCATAAACCACTTTCTTTCAGTGCCATTGTAACTTTGAATGGCCATTAAACAAACTGTTGCAAGCCTGTAATCATTTGTGCATACTTTTGTCCAGGGGTGAAATCCAGCAGGTTCTGACAGGTTCCGGAGAACTGGTAGCAGAAATTTTGAATAGTTCAGAGAACCTGCAAATACCACCTCTGGATGGTCCCACAGTGGGGTGGGAATGGAGATTTTGCAGTATCCTTCCCCTGCCACACCCACCAAGCCATGCCCACCAGGCCACACCACGCCCACCAAGCCACCCCCACTGAACCGGTAGTAAAAAAAAAAAGGATTTCACCACTGCCTTTGTCTAATCCACTGAGTTTGCCAGCACTGAGGGTGAATTCTGGGGGGATGGATCCCTTTCATATTTTCATCCTCCATTGTAAAAGTGGGTGTTTTATTAGCTGCTGCATACGTGCCAGGTGTTCCTCATTTCAGCTGTGCATTGGAATCGGTAACAATGCACCGTGATAAAAATGAAATACACAAAAGAATATGGCTAGTACAGCAAGTTGCTTTATTTTTATGCAATCTCATAAAACGGTAGCCTGGTACGTTTCTGTCTAATCTTCTTCAAAGCTCTAATTGGTAGTAGGAAGCTGAAAGGCTCTGCGTTTGGTTTGTGTGTGTGTATGTGTGTGTGTTAACATTCAAAGTACAAATCATTTGTTATCCAAGCCTGTATTAGACAAATTAGATTGCAGGGGATTTTTTTTTTTTTTAAAGCTGTAAATCAATACAATTTGAATGATCAATTAATCATTCTGTTTAATTAAAACCACCAAATCCCACTACATTTCATTTACATTTTATTGCTCTATTTCTAAGTTGAAGCTTTTAGACAAGGGTATTGATTAGTGTTATATTCTGCATACCTGTGTACCAAGTAATTTGTTCATTAGCACCATGGCCATCTCCAAGAGGTATATATTATTTAATTATCATAGACGATTGCACTGGGAAGCCCTAGACTGTGAATTAATGAAGATATCAATGTGTTAAATTCTAACATGTGTTAAGTGTTGACCAACGGCAAAGGGAAATCTCAAAAATAAAACTTTGGGCGAAAATCAGGAAAGATGTAGAGATGGAGGAGATTTTCCAAGCTTGAATATATGTCTTTGGTTTTTCAGGTCTTCTCCCGCTGGTGTTCTCGGCTTCGTGCTTCCAGGAGCAAAAGACACTTCCAATTTTACGCAGGAGAAGACCCGAATAACCAAAGACCTACATACAAACACCCGCGAAAACCTTAGAAAACATACATACATACATACATACATACATACATACATACATATATATATATATGTAGGTCTTTGGTTATTCGGGTCTTCTCCCGCGTAGAATTGGAAGTATCTTGGCGACGTTTCGACGAAGTCTCATTCGTCATCTTCAGGCTGGTGTTCTCGGCTTCGTGCTTCCAGAGAACACCAGCCTGAAGATGACGAATGAGACTTCGTCAAAACATCGCCAAGATACTTCCAATTCTACGCGGGAGAAGACCCGAATAACCAAAGACCTACATACAAACACCCGCGAAAACCTCAGAAAACACACACACACACACACACACACACACATATATAAATTTGATTTATATGCCGCCCTTCTCCGGAGACTCAGGGCGGCTTACAATGCGTTAAGCAATAGCCTTCATACTTTTGTATATTTATACAAAGTCAGCTTATTGCCCCCACAAACTGGGTCCTCAATTTACCTATCTTAGAAAGGATGGAAGGCTGAATCAACTTTGAGCTTGGTGAGATTTGAACTTACTAATTGCAGACAGCTGGAGTTAAATTACAATGCATTAGTTTGCTGAGCTATCCAGGCTCCACCCAGGCTCTATATTTGTAGCTCAGGGTTGAAATGAGGGGTCCTTGGTGTTCTCTGAGCTTGCTTGTTTTCTTGCAGATGTTACATTACCCTAACTACCGTGTTCCCCCCAAAATAAGACTGGGTTTTATATTAGTTTTTTCTCCAAAAGACGCATTAGAGCTTATTTTCTGGTTAGGTCTTATTTTGGGGGGAAATACGGTACTAAATGCATCCATCTGGCTGACAATCTGGAATGGGCTTTATTTTGGGGATACGGCTTATATTACGAGCATTCTGAAAAATCATGCTAGGACTTATTTTCTGGTTGGATCTTATTTTTGGGGAAACAGGGAGGTAACATCATCAGGTGTGCAAATAACATACCAGGAAAAAAAAGCTGTGTAGTCCTTGGCTCACAACAATTGCCTATCTCAGCACAGTAAGCCATTATTAAAAGCAAAAGAGCATAGAGAAGATTGAGAAAAAAAATAGGCGAACTTAAGGCTAGGTTTACTTTTAGGATATCCCAAAACCATTAACAGACAATAAAAGTGTAAGAATACGGAGTTGTTGCACAATGTGAAAAAGGGATTGTATTATCACCAGAAAGGTATACAGCCCTTCCTTCCCTCCCTTCCTTCCTTCCTCCCTCCCTCCCTCCTTCTATCCATCCCTTCATCCCTCCATCTCTCCATCCCTTCATCCATCCATCTCTCCATCCCTCCAACCTTCCCTCCATCCATGCAACCATTCCTCCCTCCCTCCCTCCAACTAACCATCCAACCATCCATCCAGGGTTGGACTAGATGACCTCCAAGGTCCCTTCCAACTCTGTTACTGTTATCCATTTTCCCTCCCTCCCTCTCTCCCTCCTTCTATCCATCTCTTCATCCATCCATCTCTCCATCCCTTCAATCTTCCCTCCATCCCTCCAACCTTCCCTCCCTCCATCCAGCCATTCCTCCCTCTCTCCCTCCCTCCAACCAAAACCATCCATCCATCCATCCTTTTCCCCCTTGTTTCTTTCTTTCTTTAAATAATTTATATGTTCACCTATCTCACAACAATAAGTTTGGGTTGAACACTTTCTCCTTTGAAACTAGAAGACTTGCAAGAATTTGGGGTTCTTCTTTGTGTTTCTTCTTGCCGAGCCTTACTAATCAGAAGTGAGATGGGATTTTGGAGTTAATCGCTTGCAGTCCGAAACTGTTACCCAATGTTTGACAACATTGTTGATCTGTTTTTTTAAAAAACCTGCACCTTTATAATACAGAATGTAATGGAAAATAGAAGCATGCATGCTTTTTTTGCTTTTTCTAGAAATAGCTTTGCCATGCATCATGCTGTAGTATTCAAGAATGAAGATGCCCTGTGTCATTTTTTAAGCAACTGCCAGGCTCTTTTATGTGATATCTCAGTTATTTCTTTTTCCCCAATGAAACCCATAGTGCTAACCTTCAGTAATATCCGTGATATATATCCATCATCCAAGTTGGTTTCTTGACTCGCATTATCTTGATGAGCCATTGGCACTGGCAGGAAATATTATTTATCAAAAGCACACAGGGAACCATTTTTAAAGGAAAATGAGGTGGTGGATGATTCCTTGCATCAACCTATTTTTAGCAATGAGAGTTGGCTGTAATCTACAAGCTGCAGAACTCCTGTTGAATGGCCATTGTAGAACCTAGTTAGCACAGGTTGTCCTTTGACCTACTATAAGTCATTTAATGACGGTTCAAAAATACAACGGCATTGAAAAAAGTGGGTTATGACCATTTTTCACACAACCGTTGCAGCATCCCTATGGTTGCTAATCAAAATTCAGATGCTTGGCAACTGACTCATATTTATGACGATTGCAGTGTTTTTGCAAACTTCTGGCAAGCCAAGTCAATAGGAAAGCCAGATTTACTTAACAACTGTGTTACTAACTTAATGACTGCAGTAATTCACTGATCACCCCCCCACCCCCAGGGCAAGAAAGGGCATAAAATGGGGCAAAACTCACTTAACAAACATCTGACTTAGCAACAGAAATGTTGCGCTCAACTGCAGTCTACCTGGATTGTAGTAATTATCACTCCAGAGAGTTAGGCTTGGATGTTTTGGTCTTAATGAAGTTTCCTGGGTGAGACCAGACATGCTCTCCTAATATTGTGCTCTAACGTTAACACCATCAAAAGATGCACTTTCACTGACTTCTTTGGGAAAAGGGAAGGTCAAATTTAACTTACCAGGACCCTGAAGTGATTTAGCTTTTTCAGCAAAGCACATGCCACAATTGCATCGAAGAATTGATGCTTTCAAATTGTGCTGGGGAAAACACTTGAGAGTCCCTTGGATTGCAAGGAGATCAAATCAGTCAATCCTCAAGGAAATCAGCTCTGGCTGCCCTTTGGAAGGACCGATGTTGCAGCTGAAGCACTAATACTTTGGCCAACTAATGAGAACTGAGGACCCGTTGGAAAAGACCCTGATATTAGGAAAAATGGATGGCGAAGGCAAAGGAGACAACAGAGATGAGGTGGTTAGATGGTGTTATCGACATGGAAGACATGAATTTGGGCAGACTCTGGGAGAAAGTGAAGAAGGGGGAGGGCTAGCGTGCTGGGGTCCACGGGGTTGCGAAGAGTTAGTCACGACTTAGTGATCTGAACAACAAAAATGTCACGTGTTGCATTAACCAACAACTCAGCAGAATACAGGGCAGGCTCTGGTTTCCTATCTCCTCATCATACACACCACTGAGTAACCAACTGGTGGTCCATTCAATCATTTAATGCAGGAATCTCCAAACTTGGCAATTTTAAGACTTGTGGACTTCCAACTCCCAGAATTTCCCAGCCAGCAGTCTTAAAGTTGAAAGTCTTTACTGTTTTAAAGTTGCCATATTTGGAAACCCCTGATTTGACGCAAGGATGGTGTTGAAACAACTATACCACCTGAAATGAGCACGTCTATTTGTCACTTTAGTGGTACCAATACTTTGCTACGGAGATTTTTTGACACCAGACGAATCCTAAAAGATGGTGAAGAACAAAATGTATGGAGGATAAGACAGTTGGGAATCAGTTTGTTTTGAACAAGTCCCATGGATGATTTACAACTTTTTTCGAATGAAAAATTAGGAGGATTATCCTTGACCTTTTCTTTTATTCAAAAGCTGCTTCTTAATTGTTAGAGGTATCATACGGGGAGGCAGATTACAGTTGTTTTTATATTACTGTTGCTTTGAAGAACAAGAATACTTGGGGAAAAAGGTCAACAGTATAGGAAAACAAGAGAAAAGTAGTCCATTCTTTGGCTGAAAACTCCATTTTGCAGGTTTTTCAGATATGACTGAAGCCAGAGGTGGGTTACAGCAGGTTCTGACCAGTTCTGGAGAACCAGTAGCGGAAATTTTGAGTAGTTCGGAGAACCGGTAAATACCACCTCTGACTGCCCCGCCCCCATCTATTCTCTGCCTCCCGAGTCCCAGCTGATCTAGAGGAAATGGGGATTTTGCAGTAACCTTCCCCTGGAGTGGGATGGGAATGGAGATTTTACAGTATCCTTCCCCTGGAGTGGAGATGGAGGGAATGGGGATTTTACAGTATCCTGCCCCTGGAGTGGAGTGGGAATGGAGATTTTACAGTATCCTTCCCCTGGAGTGGGATGGGAATGCAGATTTTACAGTATTCTTCCCCTGGAGTGGAGATGGAGGGAATGGAGATTTTACAGTATCCTTCCCCTGGAGTGGTATGGGAATGGAGATTTTACAGTATCCTTCCCCTGGAGTGGAGATGGAGGGAATGGGGATTTTACAGTATCCTTCCCCTGGAGTGGAGTGGGAATGGAGATTTTACAGTATCCTTCCCCTGGAGTGGGATGGGAACGGAGATTTTACAGTATCCTTCCCCTGGAGTGGAGATGGAGGGAATGGAGATTTTACAGTATCCTTCCCCTGGAGTGGAGATGGAGGGAATGGAGATTTTACAGTATCTTTCCGCTGCCATGCCCACCAAGCCATGCCACACCCAAGTCACACCCACCAAGCCATGCCACACCCACCAAGTCACGGCCACAGAACCAGTAGTAAAAAGTTTTGAATTCCACCACTGATTGAAGCCACTATATAAACATTATGAATAACCAATCCAACAGTTACAGGTAGTGCTTCAAAAAATAACCACAGTTGGAACCAGAGTTTCCATTGCTAAAGAAGGTGGTTGTTAAGTAAGTTGCTCCCAATTTTACGACCTTTTCTGCCATGGTTATTAAGCGAATCACTACTCTTCTTAAGTGAATTATGCGGTCATTAAACAAATCTGGCTTCCTCTTATTGTCCTTGCTTGTTAGAAGCCAACTGGGAAAATTGCAAATGAAATCACATTCATCCCCGAGATGCAGCAATCATTGGAAAGAGCAGCCAGCGGCCAAATGTCCGAATTTTGAGCATATGACATGAGGAAGTCATAAGGGAGCTCTGGTGGCTCAGCAGACTAAAAGCATTGTAATTAAACACCAGCTGTCTGCAGTTACTGTAAGTTCGAATCTCACCAGGCTCGAGGTTGACTCAGCCTTCCATCCTTTCTAAGATAGGTAAATTGAGGACCCAGTTTGTGGGGGCAATAAGCTGACTTTGTATAAATATACAAAAGTATGAAGGCTTTTGCTTAACGCATTGTAAGCCGCCCTGAGTCTCTGGAGAAGGGCGGCATAGAAATCAATTTTTTAAAAAAAAAAGTGCAAGGAGTGGATGTAAATCGCCTTTTTCAGTGCCCTTGTAACTTCAAAAAGTCACTCAATGAATGGCTATATGTTGAGGACTACCTGTATAGGATTTACAGATTGTAGTTCCTAGAGTTTTTTTTTTCTCTCTCTCCAAATGTTTATATTCATTTTAGTAGCAGTTTTCATAGCTTGTGAAATGTAGAATTTGGAAATGTTGGGAAACCTGTAGCATAGAACTCTATGCCTCCTGATGACCTTGTCATAAATGCATATGGAGATATATTAATAGAATAGAATAGAATAGAATAGAATAGAATAGAATAGAATAGAATAGAATAAATTTTTTATTGGCCAAGCGTGATTGGACAGTACTATTATTATACTATGTTTAAATAACGTATAAGGTGTAAGGAATATATTATTATATTATCATTGGTATATTATGTATTAACTTAAAGTGTTGGAAGATGCTTGGGATCAGTCATCAGTGATGTCATATGTCCAATGTTTTTAATTTTGAACTACTAGTAAAAAAACTTTTTTAAAAAAAGACTTGATATCATCTCGTAATTACCTACCTAAAAATGTCTAACCAAATTATTAACCAAAACTATATTTTTTTAAAAAATATATATATTTTTATTCCCAGTCTAAAGAGTTGCAGTTCAGACTATTGAGCCAATTAGAGTCAAGGACCGTGCGCAGGCGCAGTTCTCATGCCGCTTGAAAGGCAGGGGGTGAACGATATAACTCCGCCCCCCCTCCCCCCGCCTAGCCCCGTCACCCGGCTCCACTTTCGTCGCTCCAAACATAAGAGCGGTGGGCGTGGCTTCTTCCGCCGGCGTGCGTCCTGCGTCACACGCTCGGCGTGCGTCGCTTGCGCCCGACGGTCGCGGAAGGTGACCGCGGTGAGGAGAAATTGAACGCCGCATCCGCCATGTTGTCGCTGTCAGCCCGTTGCGGCCCGTTGGCGCCTTATCTGACGGCGGCCGCGCACATCGTGCCGGCTCCGCGGAAGCCTCTGGTGCTGGAGGCCCCGCCGAGGCCCACGAAGAGCCTGTCCTTGGATCCGAGGCGGCCTCTGCTGTGCCAGGAGTCGCTGTTCGGCCAGGCGAGCCGGGGAGGCCTGGTCGTCACCGCTTCCCTCAACGGTGCGGGCGGGGAAGGGGCGGAGGGTGGGGGTGGGGGTGGGGTCGCACCCCCTCCCCCCCATGGGGGTCCCTCAAACATGGCAGGAGGGCGACTGCCAGGAACAACGGGCCGCTGGGGATGCTGGAAGTTGTAGTCCCTGGGTGTCATAGTCTCAGGGGACATAAAGGCACAAGGAGAAGGATGGCCGAGGGGCACATCTGGGCTGGGGTCTTTCTTTCTTTTTTCCTTCCTTCCTTCTTTCTTTCTTCCCTTTTTTCCTTCCTTCCTTTCTTTCTCTTTTTTCCTCCCTCCATTGCCTCTCCCCATTCTTTCTTTCTATTTCTTTCTTGTTCCTTCCTTCTCTTTTTTCCTTCCTCCTTTCCCCCTTCCTTCCTTCTTTCTCTTTTTTCCTCCCTCCATTGCCTCTCCCTCTTCTTTCTTTCTATTTCTTTCTCATTCCTTCCTTCTTTTTTCCTTCCTCCTCTCCCCCTTCCTTCCTTCCTTCTTTCTCTTTTTTCCTCCCTCCATTGCCTCTCCCCATTCTTTCTTTCTATTTCTTTCTTGTTCCTTCCTTCTCTTTTTTCCTTCCTCCTTTCCCCCTTCCTTCCTTCCTTCCTTCTTTCTCTTTTTTCCTCCCTCCATTGCCTCTCCCCCTTCTTTCTTTCTGTTTCTTTCTCCTTCCTCTCCCCTTTCCTTCTTCCTCTCCCCTTTCCTTCCTTCCTTCCTTCCTTCCTTCCTTCCTTCCATCCATCCTTCCTTCCTTCCTTCCTTCCTTCCTTCCTTCCTTCCTTCCTTCCTTCCTTCTCTTTTTTCCTCCCTCCATTGCCTCTCCCTTTCTTTCTTTCTTTCTTTCTTTCTTTCTTTCTTTCTTTCTTTCTTTCTTTCTTTCTTTCTTTCTTTCTTTCTCCTTCCTTCCTTCCTTCCTTCCTTCCTTCCTTCCTTCCTTCCTTCCTTCCTTCCTTCTCTTTTTTCCTTCCTCCTCTCCCCCTTCCTTCCTTCCTTCTTTCTCTTTTTTCCTTCCTCCTCTCTCCCTCTTTCTTTCTTTCTCTTTCCTTCTTTCTTTCTCCTTCCTTCTCTTTCTTCCTTCTCTCCCCCCTCCCTCCCTCTCTCATTTCCTCCCTCCCTCCCTTCTCTTTAAAATGCACCCAAAGTAACCATTTTTTTAAAAAAAAAATCCAGGGATGATTTCTGCTTCAACAATACTTTGGGAAGTGGTTTGAAAAGGCTGGTTTCTGGTACATTTATTTTGTTATTTAATAAATTTATATGCTGCCCATCTCACTATTGGAGCAAATATTCCTTGGTCCTTAACAGTTAGTACTGTGGCTTTTTTGGACAGTGTTCTCAATTCTGCCCCATCCACAATTGGAGTCTGGATATGCCATAAAAGAAGGAATTCTTGTGTTATAAAATTGCTTTTCCTTACAATGTTTTATTCTTCTTGGCCTTAGCCATTGTAAGAGTTGCCTTGATCTGTGAAATGGGCAGCAGTAAATTAAATAAATAAGGATTTGTTCCAGTCATCCTCCATTTGATGACAGCAATGGGGATGGTTGTAGCAAGGCTGAAAGATGTGAGGTTAAAGTTGAGTTAGGTTGTGAGATTGGTTCTGGGTAAATGGGGATTCAAAGATCCATATTGCCATATAATAGATGACCTTGAGAGAGTTATTTATTTTATTAAATTTATATGAGGGATGCTGAATATCTGAGGCTCTTCTGTCACCAGTGCAAAATGTCTCTATCCACGTGCTTTAATTAAGAAAACATTATTACTCTTGGTGACACTGGTCAGCTAGATGTCTCCTGGAATGACATCTTTGAATTATAAAGTCCAGGTTCCACTTATTAGCAAATAATTGTCCCTCTCTAAGTGGAAATTATGCTTAACTGTTACCCGTAGAACTATTTTTTGTTAAAACTTCTCCTATGCTATTGCTGCCTGTCTTTTAGTGTAGAGAAAAAGATGAGACTATGTCACAGAATTGTAGATAACACTTCAGTTCATAAACTGGATGGATATTAAGGTATAAAACCATATTGATGTCTTGTTGCAACTGCGGTACTTCTAATATTCTCAGTGTATGAATACATCTAAGTTATGGTAAAATGTAAATAGACTTTAGTGATCTTTCAAAGGCACCAATCATAGTTGAGATAAGAAAAGATGGGTCTTTTCTCATCTCCCAGAGCTGCAAGACTGCTATATTGCAGTCTCCTTGCAAGGAGCAGTTGTGTGGTGCATTTGTGGGTGATCTTAAGTCCTTTCCTTGAATGCACTTGTAAAAGGAACGGAGAGGCACTTGAATGGAGAGGCATTACCAAAGAGCCGGTCTACTCACAACTAGTTGTTCATTCTGCTGTGGTCATTGGTTCAGTCTGCCATTTCTTCCCCAGTTTATTTTGGAAAGGTGCTTCTAATTCACTATTTTTCCAGCACAAAATCTCACTTCTACAATTATGAGATTGACTTGTAAAATTAATTGCCTTTTTAGTTTTTTTCATCCTTAGGTTAAAGGTGTAGCAAATAGTAAAGTTTCTAAATCCTTGAAACCCTACAGGTGTAAGACCAACATCATTTGTTGGAAATACAGGTAGTCCTTGACTTATGACCACAGTTGAGCCCCAAATTTCTGCTGCTAAGTGAGAAATTTGTTAAGTGATTTTTTTCCCCCCATTTTACGACTTTCCTCACCACAATTGTTAAGTGAATCACTGCAGTTATTAAGTTAGCAACATGGTTGTTAAGTGAATCTGGCTTTCCCATTGATTTTGCTTGCCAGAAGGTCACAAAAAGGAATCACACGATCCCAGGACATTGCAACTGTCATAAATATGAACCAGTTGTCAACTACCTAATTTTGATCACGTGACTATGCGGATGCCGCAATGGTCATAAGTGTGAAAAACAATCATAAGTCACTTTTTTCAGTGTCGTTGAAACTTTGAACTGTCACTAAATGAACTATTGTAAATCAAGGACTATCTGTATACTAATTGGATATTGGGCTTATGTTTTAGCATTTGAAAATTAATTCCCAATTATAATTCACAAGCTAAGTTCTAATTCTTCCTTAAACATGAAATCTCTTAAATGGATCTCCCTCCCATAGTAAGTAATAGAATAATAGTATGGAAGGGACCTTGGAGATCTTCTTAATCCAACCCCCTACTAGGGCAGGAAACCTATACCATTTCAGATAAATGGTTGTCCAATCTCTTCTTCAAAGCTTCCAGTGTTGGAGCATTCACAACTTCTGGAGGCAAGTAAGAGATGCTTAACTGGCAAACCATTTCCAAAATGTTTTAAGAAAAATGTAGGAGTGATTCAAAGGGCCATAACAATAACATTAATGTTGCAATTCTACATTTACTGTTTGGTTCTATTGTAAGCAAAAATGTTTCTTTAATAATAAACATTGCTTCATGAAGATAATGATGGAATAAGTATAATAATAGTCAAGCTAAATAAGTTGTACTCGGGTGTATATCTGAGTATATGTATATGTGACGTACATAAATGAGGCACAAATATGTAAAATTCATGTTTTTGTGCGTGCAAAACAGTTGAAAGACTTTTGAGTGTTTTAACATTTTAAACAATAATATTGAACTAAGAGTATCAACTGTTCACATTTAAAACATTTTCAGTTACCGCTCTAGATTTTTCAAATTCATTTAAGAAGCATTTTACTGATTTTGATCTTTGTCTAATCAGATATTTTAGGTCCATTACTTAATGGTATTGGAGAAACTTGAGATATTTTGTTCTTATGGAAAGTAAGTTGACAAACTGTATCAAACATTTTAAAGCAGAGCTTTGTCCATTTGGCTCAGAAAGCTTTCTAGTATAAAATTTGTAGAAAATGAAACATGATTTTCCCAGCATTACTAAACCTAATAACACTCTAATGTCCATAAACTTCAGTGAAGCTATAGATGGCAGTGGATATGCACTTGCTTCTCTGTTTCAGTATAAATTTGAAAAACATTTGCTCAGCTAAGTTTTACAATAGGCCATAAGTATCCATAGTCTCTTCCATAAAATGTACACAAGTGGTGCCACAAAGTGGTTCTTCCACTTTGAAATGCATCCCAACTTTGGTTAAATTTATATTTTAAGACCATATTACATCTATTTTGTGGGCCTCATATTGACTTCCCATTGGCTTCCAAGTGCAGTTTATAGTGCTGATTTTAGTTTATAAATCCTTTTATGGCATGGGTGTTCAACCTTTTGACTTGCCTGGGCCATATTGAGTAAAAAGGAATTGTCTTGAGCCGCATATAAAATATATAATATATAGTTAATGTATATAAATCACATAATAATGTTAAAAGTTTACAGACTTGTGCGGCTGCGTTACTAGCTGTCCAGGGCTGCATGCAGCCCACAAGTAGAACATGCTTGCTTTATGGCTTGTAATTGTAGCTGGATATGACTTGAATTAATAAATAGCTGTAGTTACATACAGAATCTACAAGAATGGGACTGACGGATCACTTTCAAACATTACAGATTTCTTCAGAAAAAAACACAATAGTCTCAGACGTTTCTGGCTCTCATTGATATGTGAAATAGATGTGAAATACATGTCATTTGATAGGCTTCCCAGAGGGAATAATGCATTTTATATGCAACTGCAAGTAGAAAGGGAGGGAATCCTGGCAACAATTCAAACCTCCATGGTCTAATTCAGTTTTTGTATGTAATGTATATTTTTGGGGAGAAAAAAACCCGCTTTTATGTTGGGATATTAGAGCAGGTTTTCTTCAAAGGTACTATTTTCTAATACAATGTCTGTAACGCAGCACATTCTATTACAATAACAGTCCCATAATTATGCTTTCTCTTTTTTGCAGCTCCTGCCAGTGTTCGTTACGTCCATAATGACATGGCTGTGCCAGACTTCTCCTACCACCGTCGGGACAGTTTACAGGATAGCACGAAATCCTCCCAAGATAGCAGCGCGGAGAGAAAAACCTTCACCTACTTTTTCAGTGGGGCAACCTATTTGCTTTCTGCATACTTCGCCAAGAAAGCTGTGGTTATGTTCGTCTCCAGCATGAATCCTGCTGCTGATGTATTGGCGCTGGCTAAGGTTGAGATCAAGCTGTCCGATATTCCAGAAGGCAGGAGTATGGTTTTCCAGTGGAGGGGAAAACCCCTGTTTGTGCGTCACAGAACCCAGGCAGAGATTGATCAAGTAGCTAAAGTACCTTTGAGTGAACTAAGAGATCCACAGCATGATGTGGATAGGGTGAAGAAACCAGAGTGGTTGGTAGTGCTAGGCATATGTACCCATCTTGGCTGTGTACCAATTGCGGATGCTGGGGATTATGGTGGTTATTACTGCCCCTGCCATGGGTCTCATTATGATGCATCTGGCAGAATACGTAAAGGCCCAGCTCCTCTCAATCTGGAGGTCCCAGAACATGAATTCGCTAGTGAAGATTTGCTTATCGTCGGTTAAATATCCGGATTCTCGTGTACACATTGAGGAAAGAATGGAGTCATAAGATATTACAAAGTATTGCAGTTGAATTGTGGGACTGTTTCATCAGCTTTAATAAGGCATTAAACTGATGTCCTCTAATCAGATGTACGCTGTCTATGCTTATTGAATCAGTCTTAATTTTTTTTTTTCTAAACAAAAAGTGGTGTTTAATGACAGTTAAAAGGCTTGGATGCCCACAGATTTAGTTTGCAACAGTGGGATGCTTGGAGCGACTTCAGCTCCCTGAACCACTTGCTATATTCAGAACAGATTTTTAGACGAGTTTTTAAGTCTACTTTCATTTTAAAATTTAGGTACAGAAATATAATCTGAAGCATTGATTTATGAAGAACTTAATAAGACCGTTCGTGCCCAATGGCATAAGAAACTACAAATGCTGTGGAAGACTTGCCATCTTGCTTTTAAGTTCACACAAAACAGGAAGGTTCCATTGTCCAGGTTGCAGAGGCATGAAAAAGAACCAGTTTGGTGTGGTACAGTGATGAAATTCCAATTTTTTTACTACCAGTTCTGTGGGCGTGGCTTGATAGGCGTGGTGTGGCTTGGTAGGTGTGGCAGGGGAAGGATACTGCAAAATCTCCATTCCCACCCCACTCCAGGGGAAGGATGCTGCAAAATCTCCATTCCCACCCCACTCGGGGGCCAGCCAGAGGTATTTTCTGGTTCTCCGAACTACTCAAAATTTCCTCTACCGTGTCTCCAGAACCTGCTGGATTTCACCCCTGGTGTGGTGTCATTAGGGTAGAAGCCAGAAGGTTGTGAGTTCTAGTCCTACCTTAGGCACAAAGCCAGCTGGTTACTTTGGCCAGGTCATTATCAGACTGTAGGAAGAAAGCAAGGCCAAGCCACTTCCGAAAATCTTGCTAAGAAAACTGTGGATTTGTCCAGGCAGTTAGTAGGAATCAGCACTGATTTAAAGGCTGATGTTTACATGCTTATAAGCACACTATCAAAAAGTTATTGCAGGTTTTTTTTAAACGGGGGTATTCTTCAATTCATTGTAATTAGAGCCCTTTTCAGGACATAACAATTACTAACTCAGGCTATCATTGATAACAAAATCAATGAGGAATACATTAAAAGTCCGTTCTTAAGACACTATGGTTGCCAGTTTGCAAAATATTGCTTTTTACCACTTAGAAATATTAACTATTCACACAAAACGATTTCTGTCTCTTCCCATAAAATAAAATAATCACAGCAGGGATAAGAAGGTTAAAGGAACTAAACATATAAATTGAAGTTCAAAACAACTTCGTTCTGCCTTCATAAGAAGCTTATATTGGAGGCATCTTTCATAAGCTAATCAGTGCAATCAGTTACGTGATGACATTTAACAACCTATTTTTTAAATATACATTTAAACTGCTAAAACTAATAAAAACATGGCTCTCACCCTTTGGGATAGTCCAGACAGAAGGCCGTTTATTTTCCAGAGAACTAGGGAAGGTCCTTCTGAGGTTTTTCTCCTTTTGACTCAAAAATGATTTATTACACGGGTATCTAGGCTGTATTTGTTCTGTTTGCCAAGATTAGTGTCACAGACCATTAAAGTGGGAGAATGCCTTCTGAAACTTAAAATATGATCTTGGGCTCCATGCTTCCATGGGATCTCCAGTCCTGATGACAAAACTGGGTTTTAAGGATTTTCTAGATCAGTAGGTTGAGACCAATCCCACCTTGGGTGGAATGGTGCTCCAAAGAGCACTGGTCATAGCAGATGGGTTGTGGGGCCTGTTAGATGAAGCTGCTTAGGTGGCCAACATCTGCCAGAAGTGATAGGAAAGGTAGATATAAACAAAGGGAAGCAGTGCCTCAAATAACCCCACCTCATGCCACCTTGAATTTGGCCTCGTGATCATTCAAAACCAACTGGAACCAGCCTCAGAGGAAGCAAATAGACCAGGCACAGTAAGAAACACCCACTTCCAGAAGGATACCATTTGATGGTATCAAAGATTGCCGAGAGGTCAAGCAGAGAAAAGATAAATGCACTGTTCCAATCCTGTCCCCACCACAGGTCATCCAAACTCATGACAATTTTCCCCCCCCCTGTTGATCCTCAAACCTGGTCCTCAAACCTGACAGAAAAGGGTCCAGATACTCTGTTCTGACCTAGGCTCCCTTAAAAAGCAAGAAGCCGAGTCTTGGTCCCGGCAAAACCTCTTTTATTTACACGACACTGAATTACTTTCATTCACAGTCAGCAAGGCTTGTCCAAACAGTTTTTCAAAGGAATATTTATCAACACACTTTATCATGCTTGGCAAACTGACGTGTAACTTGTTTTCAAAAGCAGTACAAGGCAAAACTTAGCAGAGAGTCTCTTGGAGTCACGAACAGAACTTTCCACTCTTCAAACAACCAAACGAACGAATTGTTTCCTGCAGAAGCCCCCTCCTCGTTCACTCTTTTGTTTCCTATGGAAGGGGCTAATCCTCTCCAAGGTGTGGCTTTACTCCCAAGTCGATCCTGCTTTCTTAGTTGTTCTTGTCTTCTGGCAGCTCTGCACATGCGCACACTGGGAACGGGTTCCAGCTGTTCCTCTGCCTCACTGCTGTCTAGCTCCCTCTCTGCCTCCAATGCAGAGCCCTCATCCGGGCTTTCCCCAGCCCCCAGGACTGGCCCATGTTCCTCCCCAACCTCCACACTGTCTGACTCTGCCACCAGCTCCATTGGCCGCTGGCGGGCCACGACATAATCTCCATCCAGGATGAAGCTAATGTACAGCCACCTTCTCAACAATCTTCCATAATGAACACGTCCAGGATGATGGGGTCTAGCAATGCCTTTTTAAGGAAGAATTCACCGCTCTGAGAACCCAATCATTGTCACTTCCCAGGTAACTTTAGCTAGCCAGGAAATCCATGATTCTAATGACCATGGGGTCAAGCTCATAGTCATAAGGACCCTATCTGCTTACTCCGGTCCAACAGGATCAAACTCTTCCTAGATAACAGGGTGAAACTGTGCCACAGGCATCTCTACAGGACCTGTACCAGCAATTTTATCCAACAGATGCTCTGAAATATATAAGACCCTTAAACTGATGGAACAGATTTAAGCCCTGCTGTGTCACATAATCAAATGTAGGATAGCGGTCTGGTTTTATTTTGTTTGCAAATCCATTCAAAGCAGCTTTTAAACACTTCCCAAATTAGTCCAGGAAGAACTGCTAACTGAAAAAAAAATCTTGGCTTTTCTCAATTTCCTGGGTATGAAATTGCTCCTTTTATCCTATTTTGGAGTAACAATAGACCTCTTACAAGGCTCCTTGGGATTTAAGAACAAGAAAGAATGACTTTAAAAAAGTTGTAATTCAGGAAAATATATGAAATAATCTTTATGCGTAAAAAAAAAAAGTCCCATTATCCTTTTAAAAATGCAGTGTCTTTTTGAATAGGCCAACGTTCTCTCTTGCTTCAGTTTGGTCCAATTTCGTTCAAGGCATCAGTCTGCTGTCCTAACAACACCATCTGTAATCTCTTCTGGGTGGTCAAGAAGGGGTATAGATGGTGGGCTTCATCCCATGCAACAACAATCCGGTGAAGTAACTCATGCTAGGGTGTACAGTACAGTTAATGGCTCGGAGGAGACTTCTGTTTGTCAGATCCCATAGAAATATCTTAAGTAAGATACATTCTACTCTCTATCCGTCTTTTGATTCTTTTTGTTGTTAGTTGCAAAGTTGTGTCCGACCCATTGCGACTCCATGGACAAAATTCCTCCAGGCCTTCCTGTCCTCTACCATCCTCTGGAGTCCATTTAATCTCACACCGACTGCTTCAGTGACTCCATCCAGCCACCTCATTCTCTGTCGTCCCCTTCTTCTTTTGCCCTCAATCGTTCCCAGCATTCGGCTCTTCTCCAGTGAGACCTTCCTTCTCATTAGATGGCCAAAGTATATGAGTTTCATCTTCAGGATCTGGCCTTCTAAAGAGCAGTCAGGGTTGATCTCCTCTAGGACTGACCAATTTGATCGCCTTGCAGTCCAAGGGACTTGCAGGAGTCTTCTCCAGCACCATAGTTCCTGGATAGCTGTGCAGACTAAGCACCGTTTTCAGCACTACAGAGCTGGATAGCTCTGCAGACTAAGCACCGTAATTAACATCCAGATGTCTGCAATTACACCAGTTCGAATCTCACCAGGCTCAAGGTTGACTCAGCCTTCCATCCTTTCTAAGGTAGGTAAATTGAGGACCCAGTTTGTGGGGGCAATAAGCTGACTTTGTATAAATATACAAAAGTATGAAGGCTATTGCTTAAAACATTGTAAACCACGCTGAGTCTTCGGAGAAGGGCGGCATATAAATCAATTTTTTTAAAAAAAATAGTTCTATTAAGTTCAAATAATAGTTCAAATAAGTTAGTTTTGATTCTAATTTATGGCTATTCTAGTTTTCTGCCCATCCCAGGATGAAATGATAGCTCTTGTTCATTCATATGTTTCCTCCTTCGTACTTTTCTCCTGTAGCCTGGAGCAGGTTTTACATGTTGGCTTTACTTGCCCACTTTAAATCCTTGCAAAACAATCTGCTCTTTCTTCCCATCTATTATCTCCAGACCAAAGATACACCTAAACTGATTCTGATACCTAAACCAGCAATTGAGCTTTAAAGGTGACCTGTGGCATTCCATGGCATTCTTTCTCAGGCAATGTCTGGCATTCTAATAGTCATCCTACTGGTGGCATCTTAAGTGTCTTGAGCAGTCATTGTCTTTGCTTCACAATATCTTCACAATTTTTCACAGAAGCTTTGTCATGGTTCTCTTGGTTCCTTTGTTGGAACTACACACCCTTGTATACCACTAGAAATAGAAATAGAAATAGAAATAGAAATAGAAATAGAAATAGAAATAGAAATAGAAATAGAAATAGAAATAGAAGAGAAGAGAAGAGAAGAGAAGAGAAGAGAAGAGAAGAGAGAAGAGAAGAAAATTTTTTATTGGCCAAGTGTGATTGGACACACAAGGAATTTGTCTCGGTGCATACGCTCTCAGTGTACATAAAAAAAAAAGATGGGTTCATCAAGAATCATAAGGTACAACACTTAATGATAGTCATAGGATACAAATAAGCAATCAAATCATATTAGGAAACCATCAATATAAACCGTAAGGATACAAGCAACAAAATTACAGTCATACAGTCATAAGTGGAAGGAGATGGGTGATAGAAATGATGAGAAGATTAATAGTAGTGCAGACTTAGTAAATAATATATATAATAGTAAATAGATAACTACATAATTAGCAATAAAAGAGAATATTTGTAGCTCAGGGTTGAGATGAGGGGTCCTTAGTGCTCTCTGAGTTTGCTTGTTTTCTTACAGACATTTCATTACCCTAACAAGGTAACATCATCAGTGCTAGTAAAGAGTGCTGTTTGCTGTCAGTTTATATTCCGGTGTTTTAAGAGGGACAGTCTTAAGAGATTCTTTGTTTGGCTGTTTACTAATGGGTCTTTGGCAGTTTCTTGATTGGGGTATTGCTTACTTGATTGTTGGTCTGAAGTTAATCTTGGAGTTAATCTATGTTGATCTGATTGCTGATTACTAGTGGAGAGGTTCTGGAGTCTTTTTACTCTTTTGGGCTCTTTGATTGTCTCTTTTGCATAATCTATTGATGTTTTAACCTGTCTGTGTGTCCCTAAGAGGGACGCTGGTGGCTTAATGGCTAAGACGCTGAGCTTGTCAATCGAAAGGTTGGCAGTTCAGCAGTTCGAATCCCTAGTGCCGGGTAACTGGGTGAGCTCCCGTGACTTGTCCCAGCTTCTGCCAACCGAGCAGTTCTAAAGCATGTAAAAAATGCAAGTAGAAAAATAGGCACCACCTTTGGTGGGAAGGTCACAGCGTTCCGTGCGCCTTTGGCGTTTAGTCATGCTGGCCACATGATCACAGAGACGTCTTTGGACAATCCTGGCTCTTTGGCTTTGAAACGGAGATGAGCACCGCCCCCTAGAGTCAGGAATGACTAGCACATATGTGCGAGGGGAACCTTTACCTTTACCTTATGTGTCCCTAACTCCATAATTTTCTGAGTGGTCTGATTGTTGGGTAATCATGGCCTCCGCCCATATGGAGAGCTTTATATTTAGGAGACCTATGAAAAGGTCAGCAGAACCTAAGTTCTTCTTACGTTTTGTCTGATTTAGGAGAAGGGCCTATCAAATCACCTCTGCAGGCCTTTTGATAGGTTGCCTGCCTGAATGGCGAAGAGCCGATTGCTTCCAGTGTGAATTTCATGTCATTTCCAGACTGCACGGTTGAGGTCATTAAAGATCAAAGCTCCAGGTGCCATTTATCTTCCATTCTTCATTCTCAGTTCTAACCTTCCCTATCTTATTTCCCAGGCAAATAGACTTCCAATTATTTCAATAGGTCACCCACTCAGCGATAGAGATCCATTTCATTAACTTTTGTCATTGAAGTGAGTGGCACTTCATGAGGTTCTCGGCTGCGAGGACATTTGTTAAGCCTTCTGCCCTTCACCTTCCCCTCTCTCGACATCTTAACTGAAAAATACGAAGTCGGGAAAAGTTGGCAAATGCAAAAACCTGCTCAGTAAATGAATGAAACCCAGAGAGAAACCTTCTTTCAAAGCAAGACTTCAGGAGAAATTCGGCTGCATAAATATGAGGAATGCATTCAAGGCCTCACAAAGCTTATAATTTGCCTTAGGTCTTGTCCAATTTACAGATAAGCAGCCATAATAAAGCATTGGTCATTAGAAGCGAGCGCACGTGGACAATAAATGCTTGTGATCATTGTTTTCCACACCATGGTTAGGCATTTTCTGTCTCTGCATTAATTACTGCCTTTCACCTCCTGCTTGTTAATGAAGACTAGCACAATTTAGGGGAAGTGGTCTCTGTTACCAGCTCTTCTGCTGATGGGTTTCTTTGATCCGTCTAGAATTAGGCTCCCTCAGGACCCGAGGCACCATGGCACAGAATTCCAATGATGAGGAACAATAAGAAAGAGGACATCCATCTTCTTTCCTGCTACTGAAGTTTAGCCTCTAGTCAATCACTGTGTGAAACTGGTCGCTGCTCTTGAGTCCTCTCAGTGCCTTCTTCAGGATTCTAATGAACCTTAGCGTTTCCATGGAATACTATTTATATACAATAAATACATTTTATAATGCCTTGGTAAGGCCACACTTGGAATACTGTATCCAGTTTTGGTCATCACAATGTAAAAAAGATGTGGAGACTCTAGAAAGAGTGCAGAGAAGATGACTAGGGGACTGGAGGCTAAAACATATGAAGAACGGTTGCAGGAACTGGGTATATTTGGTCTGATGAAAAGAAGGACTACGGGTGACATGAGAGCAATCTTCCAGTATCTCAGGGGCTGCCACAAAGAAGAGGGAGTCAAGCTATTTTCCAAAGCATCTGAGGGCAGGACAAGAAGCAATAGGAGCCTGAGTAGCATAGGGGAGTAATGCCTCCTACAAAGGCAGCATTTCAGATCCAGCTGCTGCAATTACTTGCGAGTTCAATCCCAGGCAGGCTCAAGGTCGACTCAGCCTTCCATCCTTTATAAGGTGGGTAAATTGAGGACCCAGTTTCTTGGGGGCAATAAGCTGACTTTGTATAAATATAAATATACAAAAGTATGAAGGCTATTGCTTAATGCATTGTAAGCCGCCCTGAGTCTCCGGAGAAGGGCGGCATATAAATAAAAATAAAAATAAAAAAAAAAACAATAGGTGGAAACTAATCAAGGAGAGAAGCAACTTAGAATTAAGGAGAAATTTCCTGACAGTGAGAACAATGAATCAGTGGAACAGCTTGCCTCCAGAAGTTGTGAATGTTCCAACACTGGAAGTTTTAAAGAAGATGTTGGATAACCATTTCTCTGAAGTGGTGTAGGGTTGGATGGCACACATGTGCGCCTTGGAAACCCAGTGACTAGCTGGCTGAGCTAGGGCGACAGTGCCCGTGCCCACAGAGAGAGCTCTGCATGCCACCTCATGCATGCCATAAGTTTGCCATTACGAGCATAGATCCTCCTTTTAGAGGAGGGGGTTGGTCTAGAAGACCTCCATGGCTCTTTCCGACTACCTTATTCTGCATTCTGCCTCCAACTCTCTACCCTATTTGAACTGTCAGTAATTCTCAGAGGATGTTTTGCCTTGAAGTCTTTGAGCTCTGGCAAGAAAAATGATTTTGACAATGGATTGTGGGCTTTTTTTTTCCACCAACCCATTTTCCATCTGTTCAGTTTTCTCCTCCTTTTTTCTTTGAGAACATGTTACATCAATCTTCATTATTCTCAATTCATGTTTTATTTAGAACAAGATTAGCTTGTCATTCACTTGTCTTAAGTCACTGCTGTCCTGAAAAACGCCTTTCAGTGTTACTTCAGCAACACATACAGTATCAGGAGGTTTCTGCTGGACCATAAGCTTCTAAGGTCTTCTTTCTTTGGAATATTGACTATTACTTTATATCAACTTCTTTATAACAAGCTCCTTAATTATATATGCCATTCTCTGATCTTCTTCCATTTATCATGCTACCCCTTTAATGCATTCCAAAATTCAAATGTTGAAATGCTAGACAAGGGAAACAATTCATAAGAAGATGTTGAATTTCAAGCATGGAATGGGATTACTTCCTCCCCTAAATTATCTGGCTTTTTAGCTCACTTTTAGTTTGTGAGCAGTTACAATTCAAGGATCCATTGCACACCTGTTATTATTAAGTCAAATATTTCCTCTGTTAAGACTGTCCCCTTTTTTCCCTTTCTATGTTTCTCTGCTAAATTTTACTTTGTTATTTTCACTGAACTATTAAAATCATTTAAAATCTTCCTCTAAAACACCCCAAATATTCCCCACTCCAGTTTGTTCAGTTCTTGGATTGGTCTTCCTTCCTTCCTTCCTTCCTTCCTTCCTTCCTTCCTTCCTTCCTTCCTTCCTTCCTTCCTTCCTTCCTTCCTTCTTCCCTCCCTCCCCGTTTTATTTCTATACTGTATGTTTGAACCAATGTCTGCCAAATAGTTGATCTATATGGGCTTACTGTAATAAACTCAGGCTTTGGAAAAAAAATGCACCACACAAGTAGGAAATCAGGACCAAGATGTACAATTACATTGTATTCTCCCACACATATGATTAATATCTTTTTATCCCTTATGCTTACTCCCAAATAAGATGGTGTATTTTTCGGAGTAATTATCTGTTGACTTCAGCCTTGAAATTCCACCAGTGATTTCTAAAGCATTTCTTTCTTTTTCTTTTTTCTTTAAAAAAAATGCTTCATTTTAGGCTTCTGCAACTAATGTATTAACCAAAGTTTAAATTATGGAAAATAATTTCCTGTGATTTTTAGTGCCTCCCTTCAGGGAGAGCAGGGGAAGGAGATTCTTTTTATATGACTTTTAATGCTAAGGCAACATCTTCCCTTCCTTTAACGCAGCGGCTCCCAAACTTTTCGGCACCAGGGACCGGTTCCATGGAAAGAGGTTTTTCCGTGGACCGGAGGGGGCGTGGTTTCACATGCTGCCTGCATTCCATGGATGGGACTTTGCTTGTTTGCGCAGTCCAGTATCTTGCATGCCATGGCCAGTGGTGGGTTGCTCCCACTTCGGTCTGGTTCTTGCAAACTGGTAGTAATGGCGGCAGGAGGCTCCGCCCACCCACTCTGACATTATCACTGATAATCTGTGCATGTTCCCATTGCAAAACGGTAGTAAAGGTAAGTGGAACCAACCCCTGGCTGTTGGCCCGGTGTTGGTCCATGGACGGTGTTGCTTTAAAGTATCCCATGTTAGCTGATTATAATAAAAGCCAAGTGTTGTACATCTCAAACTGTAATAGCAATAGCACTTACACTTATATACTACTTCACAGTGCTTTACAGCCCCCTTTAAGCGGTTTAAAGAGTCAGCCTATTGCCCCCAACAATCTAGGTCCTCATTTTACCCACCTTGGAAGGATGGAAGGCTGAGTCAACCTTGAGCTGGTGAGATTTGAACTGCTGAACTGCAGTTAGCAGTCAGCTGAAGTAGCCTGCAGTACTGCACTCTAACCCACGGCGCCACCTTGGCTCTTCATGCAGTAATCATGTAGTTCCTAATAGCAATAAGGCCTGATGATCAATAGAAGACCATTCACAACACAATTCAATTCAGTTTATTACAGTCATAGACCAGAGACCAGAATAAATAAAAACACTCAGTAAATATACAATAAAAAATTCTAGTATAATATAATAACAACTAAAACCTATGATAAAATCCAATCTGGCAATTATACATGGTCTAACTATACCAAAATTACAATCCATAAACTGTGTAGCCTGTTGTCAGTTTAATACTAAAAAGGAAAGGAATAAGCAGTGCAAAGGGTTTGCCACATTTGATATATAACATAACTGGTGGATATATGGTCCACAGGGATGTGGTAGCTCAGTGGCTAAGATGCTGAGCTTGTCAATCAAAAGATTGGCAGTTCAGCAGTTCGAATCCCTAGTGCCGCATAACGGGGTGAGCTCCCATTACTTGTCCCAGCTTCTGCCAACCTCGAAAGCACATAAAAAATGCAAGTAGAAGAATAGGGACCACCTTTGGTGGGAAGATAACAGCGTTCCATGTGCCTTTGGTGTTTAGTCATGACGTCCACATAACCATGGAGACATCTTCAGACAACACTGGCTTTTTGGCTTTGTAACTGAGATGAGCACCGCCCCCTAGAGTTGGGAACGACTAGCACATATGTGTGAGGGGACCTTTACCTTATAGTGGATTAGACACATTTTTCCGATGAATCCCCAGTGCTGCTGCACAGAATCTAGCCACATTCACAACACATAATTCCACATCAAATCTAATTGACAATCGAATTTCCCGAATACCAATAGAACTCATCGTGGCCCAATGCTGTAATAATGAATAGTCAAATGAAATCATCTCCACAATGCTTTCCAAATTTTGCATTATCAATAAATCTTTCTTGTCGGATCTGGTCATATCTGTCCATTGCTAGTGGGTGATCTTAGGACAAAGGCTAATTAAATTGACGACTGCGTAGACAACGAGATAATCAACATTTGTTTTCTCTGCTTCAAATCTGCCAGCTGCTGAGTTTACGGCTTCACATGCTGTGTCCAGCACTTAGTGAAGTAACAGACAGACTATCCTCTTCGTTTAATATAAGATGGAAAACAAGTGTAGATCCATGATTCCAAGAAACAACTATATAGATTCCAGCCACCTCTGGTCACGTATTTGATTAGGTTTGATCATTTGCCAAAGCGTTGCTACAGATAAGCTGTGTAGGCCCTGGTAATGAGGGAAGACTTAATTTTGGAACTCTAACCAATGCAAAGAAACCCCGAAAACATTTCCTCGGACCTAGCAATAGAACCGCAAGCCCTGTGAAGCGTATTTACAGAATGCAGAGGAGCCTCAAAAGTATCAAAGGTAAAAATTAAAAGCCTCAAAACAATTAAACAAAACAATTAAAAAGAATTAAAAGCCTCAAAAATAACAAAGAGAAGAATTAGGGGTAATGCAATAGCTATCATGTATAAATAGGACGCAGTGGCTCAGTGGCTAAGACGCTGAGCTTGTCAATCGAAAGGTTGGCAGTTCAGTGGTTTGAACCCCTAATGCCGCATAACGGGGTGAGCTCCCGTGACTTGTTCCAGCTTCTGCCAACCTAGCAGTTCAAAAGCATGTAAAAATGCAAATAGAAAGATAGAACCACCTTTGGTGGGAAGATAACAGCGTTCCATGCGCCTTTGGCATTTAGTCATGCTGGCCACATGACCACGGAGACGTCTTTGGACAGCGCTGGCTCTTTGGCTTTGAAATGGAGATGAGCACCGCTCCCTAGAGTCAGGAATGACTAGCACATATGTGCGAGGGGAAACTTTACCTTTTTACAATAGCTGTTTTCCAGTACATGATGGTGCTTTTGAGAAGAGGAGGTTGACTTATTTTTCAAAGCTCCTGGGGGCAGGACAAGAAGCAATGGGTGGAAGATCCTTAAAGAGAAATCCAATCTGGAATAGGGCTCCCTATTGATCTTCATGCTATGTCATGTGATCTTCATATGTCCAGCTGAAGTTTCTGGCCTGATGCAATTTGCACTTCCGTGTTGCTTCAGAGCTCTACAAATTTCCAGTTGTGGAAAGTCAGAGGTTTCATTCCAATGATGATGCCCACAAAAGACCTTGTGTCAGTGGGGCAGTTGATCTTTCTCTCTTGAAAGCGGTTTAAATGTCAATGCTCCAGTCAACATTTTAACAAATATTATCCCTTTCTGACTGTAGTACTTCAAGAAGTGAATAATTCAACATCTTCACTTTTGCCCCTTTGTCATAAAAAGCTGTCACATGCAAATTTCACAGTAATTACAAGAAGATGGATTGCTTGCTTGCAAACATCCCATCATGGCATACATTTAAATATTTAGATATATTTAATTCACTGCATGTATGTATTCTTCATCTAGGGATTAGCTGAGATAGAAATTTCACAAGAAGACTCCTCCACTCCTCCACTTGCAACAAAATACCTTATGCCACCAGACTTGAAATTCGGGGTTTAGAACATTTAGAACTAAGCCGCCATCGGTATGACCTAAGCATAGCTCATAAAATCATCTGCTACAATGTCCTACCTGTCAAATGACTACTTCAGCTTCAACCACAACAATACACAAGCACACAACTGATACAAACTTAAAGTGAACCGCTCCAAACTCAATTGCAGAAAATATGACTTCAGCAACAGAGTGGTCAATGCCTGCAATGCACTACCAGACTCTGTGGTTTCATCCCCAAACCCCCAAAATTTTAACCTTAGACTGGCTACTGTTGACCTCACCCAATTCCTAAGAGGTCTGTAAGGGGCATGCATAAGAGCACCAGCATGTCTACCATCCCTGTCCTAATGTCCCTTTTAATTGTATTCATTTTATGTATTCAATTCATGCTTCTACATATATATACATACATACATACATACATACATACATACATACATACATATTATCTAATACGTACTTGACAAATTAATTAATTAATTAATCAATCAATTAAATAAATAAATAAATAAATAAATAAATAAATAAATAAAATGTCCGTGTACCTTGACATAACTAAATGTTATTGGTAATGCACCAATAAGGGCTAATTCAGTGATGATCTGTTTGCTCCTAATTGCAGTTTCCAAACATGAGTAGTAATGGCATCAAATTCATGTATTCAGAGGTGGTATTCAGCCGGTTCAGACCCAGCGGTGGGATTCAGCCAGTTTGCGCCACTTCAGGAGAACCGGTTGTTAACTTTCTGAGCAGTTTGGCAAACTGGTTGTTGGAAGAAATCATTAGGGCAGAGAACCGGTTGTTCAATGACTTGAATCCCACCACTGTTCAGACCAGTTTGGGTGAACCGGTAGCGGAGATCGCAGGTGGGCCTGCCCACACGCCCTGGTGGTATGTCATCCTATTTAGGCATGTTTTTGAGGCCGGGTGTATGTGCGGAAGGAGAACATGCGAGAAAAGTGCATGCGAAGAAGGCTGGGAGCATGTGCAGAAGGTGCACAAGTGTGGCAAACCAGTGGTAACGAAATGTGAAACCCATTGCTGCATATTGTTACTCAGGCCGCTAAGGAGCCTGAGTAGCGTAGGGGGCTAATGCCTCCTACTAAAGGCAGCAATTAACATCCAGCTGCCTGTAATTCTGCGAGTTCAATCCTAGGCAGGCTCAAGGTCGACTCAGCCTTCCATCCTTTCTAAGGTGGGTAAATTAAGGACCCAGTTTGTGGGGGCAATAAGCTGACTTCGTATAAATATACAGAAGTATGAAGGCTATTGCTTAATGCATTGTAAGCCGCCCTGAGTCTCCGGAGAAGGGCTGCATATAAATCAAATAAATAATAAATAATAATAATAAAATAATAAAATTATGGTCTGCCAGGAGCCTGAGGACCTGGCAGCAGAGTCAGATATTGAAGAGTCTGGGAAGGACCATGGGCCAGTCCTGGAGTCAGGGGAAGGCCCAGAGGAAGGCTCTGCATCAGAGGCAGAGATGGGACCAGGGCCATCTGGGAGTGATGCTCGGACTCCGGAGCCTCCAGAGGCATATAGCAGAGAGATAGAAGAACAGGAGGAGCCTGTTCCTAGTGCACGCATGCAAAGAACTGCCAGAAGGCAAGAGCAGCTGAAGCAAAAAGGACAATTTGGGAGTAAGACCAGAAGATGATTGGCCTCTCCCTTAAGGCTTAAAAGAGCAGCATTGAGCTATTGGGTTCTTTTTAAAAAAGCAACGTTGATTCCAGTGCTTCTTGTCAGCGTCTCTTGAACTTTGTGGGTTTTTTGCCAAGAAAAGCCTTTGGCAGGTTGCCAAAGACATCAAAGGTTGGTGATAAGGCCAACAGACTAGTTATGAAGAATTTGTTTTGGACTTAGCTGAGAATGAATTAATTCTCAGCAGTTTTAATAAAATAAGTTTGTTCAGGACTGAATTGTGTTTGGTAATCACTACTCAGGCCTCGGTCACAACACATATATTCCTTAAAATCTCAGGACCAGCTTTCATAAATAAAAAGAGACAAAGGTATAGCAATGAAGGATTAACAGTCCTTTAAATCCTTGCACATTATGAATGGAAATGCATCATTATCATATGAACAGTTGTCCCTTCTCATGCTTAAAAAAACCTGATCCAAGGTCACTGACCAATCCATTGCCTTGTATTTCTTCTTTACCTCCCTATCTGCTATTTTTTTCCCCCCAGCTGGCTTTCTTCAAGCAAATATATGATATGAAGCAGAAAGCATTTGTCTTGACCAATGGAAGATCTTTGGAGGTTTTGTTTACTTATTTAAAGGGCTTCTGTGCCACTCCAGTTGATAACTGACTCAAGAGCGGCTTACACTTTCTGGTTTTGTAAATAAGGTTAAATCAAGATAGCATCGGTTGACAATATCTTATAATAAGCACGATGCAACACAGTTTGGTTCCGGAGATAAATAAAAGGACACTGCTTCCATCCAGTCTCCCTCTCCTCCAAATTATCAGAGGGAGACTGGATGGAAGCAGTGTCCTTTTATTTATCTCCGGAACCAAACTGTGTTGCATCGTGCTTATTCTGCGCATAATGCGCTAATTCTGCGCATTATCAGTTCACATTTTTACCCCTAATACCTGCTGAAAAGCTCAGATTTTGATGGCCTTTTTAAAGCCTAGCGAGGGAGTGGGAAGCTCACTTCCAACGGTGTGTCCAGCGAAATGCACAAGATATTTAAAAAGCAAAGTTAAAAAGTTCGGTCCATTGGTGAAGACTTCGGGCTAAAAACCAGGAACCTGTGAATTCTAGTCTTTCTTTTAGGCATAAAAGCCTCTTGGGTGAGTTTGGGCCATTCAGCAGGCAACGATGAGATCTAATTCCACTTTAGGAATGAAATCTGGCTGGATGACCTTGAATCTGTCACTCTCAGTCCAACCTAGAGATTCGCAGGGGTTCAGGAGAACCTCTACCTAAGATTCTGTGCAGTTCGGAGAACCCCCAAATCCCACTCCTGGCTGGCCCCGCCCACCCCACCCCACCACTCCCAGAAGTCCCCACGTGACCTGTTTTGGATGCAGGTAAGTGCAGAGCGTATGCAGATGCTCAGGGAGGGCGAAAAATGGGCCTACTGGACGTTTAGGAAGCTCCAGGGCCTCCGAAGCCAGGGGAGACCATTTTTACCCTCCCAGAGGCTTGAGGAAAGCCTCTGGAGCCCGGGGAGGGCAAAAACACCCCCCACCACCACCGCCGTGATGCAGGAGGCCACTTAGGCCATGCCCACCCAGCAACCGGGCAGAGAACCCTTTGGTTAAATTTTTAAAGCCCAATCCTGGACAGGATTGTTATGGGGAAAATAGTAGAAGGAAGGAATATTAGGAATGTTTGCCCCCTTGAGTTACTCATAAAGGAATAAAAGTGGGTTTAAAACAACAACAATAATAAAGAAGATATGGGAAGCCCCATCCTGAAATGATGTCATTCCATAAGTCCTTCCTTTACATGCCTGGTCCTGATGCTGCTGCAGCCTGGGTCTTGGAAGAGTGACATCACTGCCTATGCTCAGACAGATAATCTATGGTTTGCTAGCAAAAAACAAGTCAGCCACTTCCTCCCTGCTTTCTAACAACCATCAGACCGACTAACTTATTTTCTGACACTGATTGCCAATTACCAGCCAAGAACAGACTGGCTGCTGGCTTTTTTCTTTTCTTTTCTTTTTAATCTGGCAAGGAATAATTAAACTGTTGTTTATTTATTTTTCAGACTGGAATAGAAAAACAGAAATCCAGGGATCAAGTGGCGTCAGCTGATGTCAGGTGCGAAAGACCAGGTCCACACAGGAAAGTACAATTAAACTGTTTTATTGCTAAAAAGCCTATGCATTAGAACAAGGGTGTCAAACTCGATTTCATTGAGAGCCTCATCAGGGTTGTGTTGACCTTGGGGGGCAGAGGTGGGTGTGGCCAAGGTGGGCATGGCCAACTCGATGTCACTCGTATTGATGGTACCTGTGGTGGCCCAAGCGCTCTGTCAGCGAAAACAGGCTCCTGAGCGCCGATTTTGGCTGAAATGGCCTCCTGCAACCCTCTGCCAGGGAAAACGGAGCTCAGGAGGGCCGTCCAAAGCCCTCCCAAGTTCCATTTTCACTGGCAGAGGCATTGTGGGACAGTCCTTCACTGTTTCCAGGTTGGCCCCGCACACTGGATCTAAGCAACCCGTGTGCCAGATCCAGCCCCTGGACCTCACTAGAATTTTCTCAGCTAACGGTTAGCATCTGCTTGGAATTAGATAAAGGTCCCTGGAATTCAGGGATGTGGTGGCTAAGATGCTAAGCTTGTTGATCAAAAGGTCGGCAGTTCAGCAGTTCGAATCCCTAGTGCTGCGTAACGGGGTGAGCTCCCATTACTTGTCCCAGCTTCTGCCAAGCTAGCAGTTCGAAAGCAGGTAAAAAAATGCAAGTAGAAAAATAGGGACCACCTTTGGTGGGAAGGGTATGGTGTTCCATGCGCCTTTGGCATTGAGTCATGCCGGCCACATGACCATGGAGATGTCTTCGGACAGCACTGGCTCTTCGGCTTTGAAATGGAGATGAGCACTGCCCCCTAGAGTCAGGAACGGTTAGCACATATGTGCGAGGGGAACCTTTATCTTTTATCATGGAATTCAAGGGAGGTGAGACTTAAACTGCTTGTCGTTACATAGGGATTCTAGGCTGGTCCCTCTTTTGACTCCTCCCCCAGCTTCTGCCACTCCTTCCCCTACAGTTGACTTCTCTAACTCTAGGGGTTCATGAGCAGGCAGCTCCTTCCACATGAATCTTTTGTTGTTTTTCTTTTGGCCCTACTGATTTCTCCTGATTGCCCAGGGCCCATCATCCTCCCTGTTCTCATTTCCTTTCCAATTCCATTCACCTTCCTGAAAGTGCTACAATGGTAGCAGAAAGCCAGACCTTGTGCCAGGGACAACGTGTAACCAAGGAAAGAGAGGCTGGATGTGGGACGCGATGTGCTCTGTCACTGACAGACCCCAGGGAACCTCTGTGGAGCAATGCATCTATCATAGTAAATGCATATTGTTTATCCTTTGCAGTGTACTTCCTTTGGTGTTGCATGACAAAAATCGCTTTCCACCAGCCAGTTAGTGCCAAGAGCTTCACATTACTTGTGGGTGGGGGGCGGTGGGGGGGCGGGGAGGGAAAAGGGTCGAGGGAAGAAAATACCAAATAATAAATTATATCTGAGAACCCCAGATGAATAATAAGTCGCAGCTCAAGCCCATTTTGTTAAAAAACAAGGGATACAAATAAAGGTTGATAAACGAGGGGAGTGGGAAAGCTGTGCTGAAGAGCTATAATAATTCAGAAAAGATGAAAAAATGAACACAATAGGCAGGTTTTTCTTTGCCCAATGGAGGCAGACCAAAGAAACGCCAAGAAGGTATCGTTGCCAACAGAGCTACTGGACAAAGCATCAGAAAAAACCTTTTGTGGCTCTCTGAATTCGATTCACAAGTCAGGAAGGAAAAGCGTTCTTCCTCTGTTTTGTTATGCATCCCCTGATTGATCCTTGTTCGGTCATGAAGGACATTTTCTCCAGAGTGTGTTAGGGCTGGGAAAGACACCCATCTGAAACCCTGAAGAACCACAGTCAATAAGGATAGATCATGGAGTGAGTAACCTCCAGCTGAAAGGATGATGGCGGCCCTTGGCCCAATTTTGAATATCCTTGGGTTGCATTTCAGCCAGTCGGCAGAAATAGCAATCTATTTAGGCTCTGTGTGAGAAGCTGGAAGAAGGAAAAGAAAAGAGGAGGAGGAGGAGGAGGAGGAGGAGGAGGAGGAGGAGGAGGAGGAGGAGGAGGAGGAGGAGGTGAAGATGGAGGAGGAGCGGGAGGAGGAGGAGAAAAAGGAGAAGAAGATGAAGAAGATGGAGGAGGAGGAGGAGATGGAGGAAGAGGAGGAGGAAGAGATAGAGGAAGAGGAAGAGAAGAAGATAGAGGAGGAGAAAGAGGAGAAGAAGATGAAGAAGATGGAGGAGGAGGAACTCACTTTACAAAGATGAGACTACATCTTACAGCCACAACTGAGCCCAAAATTTCCATTGCTAACCAGGGGTTAAGTGAGCTTTGCCCCACGTTACAACCTTTCTTACCACAGTCCTTAAGTGAATTCCAGCGCCAGTAAGATGGTCGTGAAGTGAATCCAGCTTCCCCATTGACTTGGCTTGTCAGAAGGTCACAAAAGGTGATCACATGACCCCCACCCACCCACCCCCACCCAGGAACACTGCAACCGTCATAAACCCCTGCCAGTTGCCAAGCCTCCAAATTTTGATCACGTGACCCTGGGGATGCTGCAACAGTTGTAAGCGTGAAAAATGATCAAAAGTCCCCCTTTTCGTTGCAGTCATGACTATGAACGTTCACTCAGCACAAGGTTATAAGTCCAGCGCTACCTGTAAAATGGAGGTGGTATTCAGCTGGTTTGTACTGATTCAGGCAAACCGGTAGCCCCACCCGGGCCCCGCCCACTCACCCCAGCTCTATGCCGTCCTATTAAGGCACATTTTCGAGGCTGGGTGCATGCACAGAAGGCTGGGCGCAGGTCAGTAACGTGCAGACTAGTGGTTCGTTGTTCCCTGTCCGGTTCTATAGAACTGGTAGTAAAACCAGCGGGAAGCTCCGCCCCCACCCGCCACACCATCCTCATGGGTGATCTGCATTGCGAACCGGTAGTAAAGGTAAGTAGAACCCACCCCTGGTGAGGACACACGGCAAACCGGTGGTAAGAATATTGTCTGCTGTAAAACTGCCTCTGTAAAAAAAAAAAAAAAAAGCATCAAGGCAGACCAGTCTATTCCCGAAAGCATCCTAAAAGGGTAGCATAGAACTTCCTCCTCCCTAGTCAAAGATCAGAGGGAATATCAGCCTATTTATTTATCGTATTTTCATATCGCCCAGCGACAGATATCTCAGCCATTTTGAAAGGTTTTGGGTTCCATCTCCATGTGATTGAACAATGCCACCCTTAAATTTTGTTTTCTTTGTTCCGTGGTCTCTTCTTGCGGAACATAATTGCACTTAATCGCTTTTTAAAGTAAGATGATAATTATCTCCATGTCAAATTATCTGCTTTTCAATGTGGAGGCTATTGGTGTTAAGTTTCCACACATTCACCTCCCCCTCTTTTTCTTCAAAGCAGTGCAGCGATCTCCTGATCTTCACATCATTTCTGCGTAAACACTGGGCTGTGATAAGGATTTCCCCCCCCCCTTTTCCTTTCTTAACAAGGGCTGGAATGCAATTTATTTTACATAGCTCCGCATAATAAAGTGGCATTTAGATAACTCATTCAAAGGGCAGATAGCAATTCTCTTCAGACTTCATTAAACCATTCTTTTCATGCTGAATTAATGTGTCAAATATATTTGGAACAACAAACTGAATTATTCCTTTTTTTTTCCTTTTCTTTTTTTGTGCGTGGGGAAAAAAATATGATAGAAGCTGGGTTGCCTGGATTTTTTTTTTTTTTTTGGTATATATATCAATTAGCTTTGTATTGAAAACCTGTTAATAGCCTCATTCAACTCATTTCTTGAGGGGGTTTTTTCCTCCGCTGTAAAAGAGCAATATTTCCTGCATTCGCTTCTGATCTATTGACAAAAGGATGAAATTTTTAGCAGAGATGGTTTAGGGAGGGCCACGCAGCTTGTTGATTTGATCCTGACGTCTTTGTTCTTTAAATCTGAAACATCTACACCTTTTAAGTGTGAAAAGGCAAATCCATACGGATTGCTTCAGCAGAGATCTGACTTCATCTACCAAAGAACCAAAAAAAAAAAAAAAAGGCATTGAAAAATCAGGTGTCAACTTTCCATTCTGTAGAAGAAAAATTTGAAACTAGTGAAATTTAGAAGTAATGAATTGCAGGTAGTCCTCGACTTAAAACAATTCATTTGTTGTTGTTGTTAGTTGCGAAGTTGTGTCCAACCCATCGCGACTCCATGGACAACATTCCTCCAGGCCTTCCTGTCCTCTCCCATCCTCTGGAGTCCATTTAAGCTCACGCCGACTGCTTCAGTGACTCCATCCAGCCACCTCATTCTCTGCCGTCCCCTTTTGCTCTCCATCATTCCCAGCATTTGGCTCTTCTCCAGTGAGTCCTTCCTTCTCATTAGGTAGCCAAAGCATTTGAGTTTCATCTTCAGGATCTGACCTTCTAAAGAGCAGTCAGGGTTGATCTCCTCTAGGACTGACCGGTTTGATCGTCTTGCAGTCCAAGGGACTCGCAGGTGTCTTCTCCAGCACCATAGTTCAAAGGCCTCAATTCTTTGGCTCTCAGCCTTTTTTATGGTCCAACTTTCACAGCCATCCATTGCAACTGGGAAAACCATCGCCTTGACTATAAGCACTTTTGTTGGCAGGGTGATGTCTCTGCTTTTTAGTAAGCTGTTAAGATTTGCCATGGCTTTCCTCCCCAGGAACAAGCGTCATTTAATTTCTTGGCTGTAGTCCCCATCTGCGGTGATCTTGGAGCCCAGGAAAATAAAATCTGTCACTACCTCCATTTCTTCCCCATCTATTTGCCAGGAAACTGTTCATTTAGAGACCTTCAAGGTTACAACGGCACTGAAAAAGCTGACTCATGACCATTTTTCACACTAAACGACCTTTGCCCCATGATCATGTGATCAAAATTCAGATGCTTGGCAACTGGTTCATATTTAGGACCGTTGCTGTGTCCCAAACTCATGTAATCCCCTTTTGCAACTCTCTTTGACAAGCAAAGCCAATAGGGAAGCCGGATTCACTTAACAACCGGATTACTAATTTATCAACGGCAGCGATTCACTTAACAACAGTGGCAAGACAAGCCACTGTAAAATAAAGTGGGGCAAAACTCACTGAACAAATGTCTCCCTTAACAACAGAAATTCTGGGCTCAATTGTGGTTGTAAGTCAAGGACATTAGGCAAGTGGTCCTCAATTTACAGCCATTCGTTTAATGACTGTTCAAAGTTTCGATGAGGCTGACTGTACTTATGACCATGGCAGAATCCCTGTGGTCACGTGATCCAATTCCGGAGGCTTGGCAACCAAGATGTATTTATGGTGGTTAAAGCATCCCTTGATCAGCTGTTCGCCATTTACAACCCTCCGAGGGGACTTCAGACAAATGACATTAATGGAGGAAGCCAGATTTCTTTAACAATTGATTGATTTAGTTAATGACCCTTGAGGAAAGAAACATTGCAAGATCAGGCGTGACTACCTCACTGTGATGGAAGTTGCAGTCCCGGGTGAGGCTGTATGTTAATGTCACAAAGTACTTACTTTGCTTTTCCACAACGTTTTGGAGTTTTGTTATAAGGTTTTCTGCTTGAGCTGGGGGTTGGACTAGAAGACCTCCAAGGTCCCTTCCATCTCAGTCATTCTGTTACTCTGTCATCCCCAAATATCACTGCCAAAGTGTGATTTTTAATGTAACGGAAAATACTATTTACTAAATATAAAGAGGAAGCATGCAAGAAGCATGCAATTATTTTAAAGTAAATTATACTGTTAAAAGTACATTTACTAAAGTGAGTTTTTGCCCCTGAGACATCTATTTTTTTTAAAAAAATTGATTTATATGCCGCCCTTCTCCGGAGACTCAGGGCAGCTTACAATGCGTTAAGCAATAGCCTTCATACTTTTATATATTTTACAAAGTCAGCTTATTGCCCCCACAAACTGGGTCCTCAGTTTACCTATCTTAGAAAGGATGGAAGGCTGAGTCAACCCTGAGCCTGGGGAGATTCGAACTTACTAATTGCAGACAGCTGGAGTTAAATTACAATGCATTAGTCTGCTGAGCTATCCAGGCTCGTGTATTTGGGGTGTTGCCTTCTACATAGCAGTCAAAGGAGAACAAGGGCCATTGGCAAATGGAATGACCATGAACCAACAAATTATTTTTCCTTTTAAAGCAGAAAGTGGGAATTAAAAGGCAAGAACTAGGATGAAAAAAAAGCAGGAAGCAGGACTCAAAGCTAGGAAATCGAAATGACCAAATTCCTGTTTTTCATGCAAAAAGTGAACTCCCCATCCCGTGATTTTTACATGCTCCTGTCTAAGCCTGCCGCATCTATGAACCAAGCGTGAAATCCAGCAGGTTCTGACAGGTTCTGGAGAACTGGTAGCGGAAATTTTGAGCAGTTCGGAGAACCAGTGGTGGAAATTTTGAGCAGTTCAGAGAACCGGTAACAGAAATTTTGAGTAGTTTGGAGAACTGGCAAATACTACCTCTGGCTGGCCCTAGAGTGGGGTGGGAATAGAGATTTTGCAATATCCTTCCCCCAAAAGTGGAGAGGGAATGGAAATTTTGCTGTATCCTTTCCCTGCCATGCCTACCAAGCCACACCCACAGAACCAGTAGTAAAAAAATGTGGATTTCACCACTGCTATGAACGTATAGTTTTTTCACATTTCAAGAATGCATAGCATCGTTTTCCAGAAATGGCCTCTGTTAATACTTAGATCAGGAGGTTGCATCCTCTACTCGGCCTGCCGTTGACTTGGTCCATCGTACATTTGCACAAACCATTTGAAAAATGGAAACTTGTGACCATACCCAGTGCAAATCTTTCTCGGCCTTGTCAAGCAAATCCGTAAAGGAACTCTTTCAGAACGAGGGAATCTGATGAGATGTTAATTGCCGAAGACTAAATAAAATAGCACTTCCTGGCTCATTGGAATAAATTCTCCCCTGGAATTTGCCAAATGTCATCTGCATGAGAGACAGAAAGAAAAAGAAAGTCAAAATGCTAGACACAATATGAAGGCTGCCCTAAACAAGGTGTGAAGCGTTATCATTTAGCAAAGTGAGCCAGCTCACTGCCTCATTTTCACAAGTCTTTGAAGCCTGGGTGGCAAGTTGGAAAACAATCATTTGTGTAAATGTAGGCACGATTTTGAGGGTCATTTTTAAAAAAAATATACACTATTAGTCTCTGAAGGATTCAAGTGTCGTTTTTGCCTAGCGATGAGCTTTCATTTGGCCATGTCATATGCCCATGATTTTCTTTGATTGCCCATTTCGACATAATCAGTTTTTATTACCATCATCAGCTTATTTCTTGGAAAGAAACGGTGCTAAACTGGATTTTGTGAAAAATGTGCCCATGTCGAAGAACAACTGACCTTTTATCCTTCCTTCCTTCCTTCCTTCCTTCCTTCCTTCCTTCCTTCCTTCCTTCCTTCCTTCCTTCCTTCCTTCCTTCCTTCCTTCCTTCCCTCCCTCCCTCCCTCCCTCCCTCTTTCCTTCCTTCCTTCCTTCCTTCCTTCCTCCTTCCTCCTTCCTCCCTTACCACCCTCCCTTCCTATTCTGTCTCATTTCCTTTCTTCCTGTTTTCTTTTTCCTTTTCTTTCCTTTTGTCTGACTCTCCTCCGTTCCTTCTTTCATTTATTTCTTCCTTTTTCCTTCTTTTAGTCCCTATGCCCTTCCTACTTTAATTTACTATTTCCTTTCCCCTTCCTCTTTCTTTCCTTAATCCTTCCTTCCTTCCTTCCCACCCTCCCTTCCTGTTCTGTTTCATTTCCTCCTTTCTTCCTGTATTCTTTTCCCTTTCTTTCCTTTTGTCTGACTCTCCTCCATTTCTTCTTTCATTTGTTTCTTCCTTTTTCCTTCTTTTAGTCTCTATGCCCTTCCTTCTTTGATTTATTATTTCCTTTCCCCTTGCACTTTCTTTCCTTAATTCTCCCTTCCTTCCTTCCTTCCTTCCTTCCTTCCTTCCTTCCTTCCTTCCTTCCTTCCTTCCTTCCTTCCTTCTTTCCTTCAAGGTTGAGTTGGATGCAACTGATATACTACAACATTCTTTATCCTGCAATAGAAGGATCAACTGAAATACAGGACACTGTGTAAGGGATGTAAATGCAGATTTGGGTGGAAAATTAAAGGAAAAATCCCAATGATGATGCAGCTCATCAGTGGAATCAATCAGTGAGAGAAAGAGTGAATCCCCTTTCACTGGAAATGTTCAAGCAGAAAATGGACCAATCAAGGAAATGGACAATCCAGAAAATAGACACTATGTACCTGGGGGAAGATTAATTTGGATTTCTGCAAGTGTTGGACTCAGTGATTTAAATGGTTCATCCCCATACCATTCATCCTGACCTGCTTTTTGAAAATAAATGCCTGTTTCAAAAAGGGAATTCCTCTGACAGGGATGTCAAACTCGATTTCACTGCGGGCTGCATCAGGGTTATGTTTGACCTTGGGGGCCCGGGATGTGCGTGGCCGGAGTGGGCATCATCTTCTCAATGTCACTCATATCAGGGGCACCTATGGCAACCCGAGTGCTTTGCCAGCAAAAACAGGCTCCCGAGCTCCATTTCTGGCTGCAACGACCTCTTGCAACCCTCTGCCAGTGAAAACGGAGCTCAGAGTTCCGTTTTCACTGGCAGAGGATTGCGGGAGGTCGTTACAGCCAGAAACAGAGCTCGGGAGCCCGTTTTCACTGGCAGAGGCACCACAGGCCAGTTCGTCCCTGTTTCCAGGGTGGTTCCTGTGGCCCAGATCTAAGCACCTTGTGGGCCGAATCCAGCCTGCGGGCCTTGAGTTTGACACCCCTGCTTTAGGATATTATTTTGGCAGAAGTGTTCTTTGGTATCTGTTTCATTTTAGAAACTTTTGGATTGCTGCTTTTTCTTGGAGAAAAGTGCCAATTCACCCACCTTTCCCGATACACGCACAAATCCCTGTAAATAAGGATGGGTTTGTGTTCTCCTGACTAGGCAATTTTAAATCCCTCTGGATGTAGGATTACCTCTAATGTAAGCTCGCACATACAGTAAGTGATATCAACTGATTTTCTTGGTTTATTCCCCTTTAATAGAGGACAATTTAGCTGGCATTTGACACTCAGAAAGCTATTATAAGAAGCATGCCAGAAAGTGCTCTGATATACCATACTTGTTGGAGTATAAGACACACTCCTCCTCCCCAAAAAAGGTGGAAATGTCAGTGTGTCTTATACACTAGTTACAGCCAGTTTTGGCCTCCTAAAACCCCACCCTGTGCATCCCGTTTTTTTGTGAAAATGGGACACGCAGAGGGTTTGGGAGGCCTGTAGAGTGCTCCTGAGGGCTGGGGTGGGCAAAAAAGGGACACATGGGGGGGTATGGGGGCCAAAAACTGGCCATTTTTCACAAAAATGGGATGCACAAAGGATTTGGGAGGCCTGCAGAATGCTCCTGGGTGCTGGGGAGTGCAAAAACTATTATTTTTTTCCTGTTTTCCTCTTCAAAATCTTGGTGCGTCTTATACTCCGGTGCATCTTATATTCTGAAAAATACGGTATTTACCAGGGGTCTCTTTCTCTGCTTTACATAAGTCAGATTGGGGAAGCTGATATTAGGAAAAGAGATAACCTTTCGTAGTGTTGTATATCAGACTTATTAATGCCTCAAATTGGTGATGTGTCCTTCCTTTGATTTTCTCTGTCACCTCCAAGGTGTTGTTGAAGCCACGTGGTGAATAGAGAAATGTTCATCTTAGAATGCCTATGGAGATTCTCCATCATCCAGATCGTGGTTGTCCCAAAGTGCTTTTCCAAAAGGCATCTGGTCTTTCTTGTTTTCTTGAAATTGTTTCACTTCTCATCAAAGAAGCTTCTTCAAGTTCTTCAGAATGGGAAGGTGAGAACAGCCACCTTCGAGTAGAACACCATGGGAAATTTTGGAGTGTAATTCCCATCATCTCCAACTATTGATGGTGATGGCCATTGCTAGCCACTGTAGGTTGCTACTTGAGCTGATAAGGCTAACTTCACATGTTACACGAAGGCAGAATTTTGAAAGTCCCTTTGCCTTTTGCATTGATCCCAGAATCTTCTATCTTGACTCTCTTGTCCCATCCTCCTCTAATATCTTTCTTTCTGGGAAACAACCTGTCAAATCCAGTTCAGCAGAGCCTATCTTCAGGAGATGGATCACTCCTGAATCCAGGAGGGGTGGATTTCTACATCCTTTACTTGTTTTTGGTCCCTTGTCTGCTTAGAATTCTTTTTAGAAATCAACCATATTTTTTAAAAAATTTGATTTATATGCCGCCCTTCTCCGGAGACTCAGGGCGGCTTACAATGCGTTAAGCAATAGCCTTCATACTTTTGTATATTTATACAAAGTCAGCTTATTGCCCCCACAAACTGGGTCCTCAATTTACCCACCTTAGAAAGAATGGAAGGCTGAGTCGACCTTGAGCCTGGCTAGGATTGAACTCACAGAAATTACAGGCAGCTGGTGTTAATTGCTGCCGTTAGTAGGAGGCATTAGCCCCCTACGCTACACAGGCTCGGTGTATTGAAGATCTCCATTGCATCCAAAGCAAGACGAATGCAATGAAGTAGAGAAGGAATGACCAAACTGTCAACCTGCTAAAAAAAAAACAAACTTCAAACCCACCAATTCTAATTCGCTCAACAATTAGAATAGAATTACAGAGTTGGAAGGGACCTTGGAGGTCTTCTAGTCCAACCTCCTGCTTAGGCAGGAAACCCTACACCACTTCAGACAAATGGTTCTCCAATCTCTTCTTAAAAACTTCCAGTGTTGGAGTATTTACAACTTCTGGAGGCAAATTGTTCCACTAATTAATTGTTCTAACTGTCAGGAAATTACTCCTATAATATTTTATTAATTTTTCAGTAAACACAAAACCAAAAACATACATAAAAATTCAAAAATACAAAAAAAGAGAAAAGAAAAGAATACAATTTACAAAAAAAAAAAAAAAAAAGAAAGAAAGAAAGAAAAAGAAAAGAACATTTTTTATGCGGAACTGTGTCCATTTACAAAACTTACCACTATAAAGTACTTAGGTTCTATATTAGTTTTATTTTTAATGAGCACAATCTTCAACAACATTTTTTGCTTAGGGTTGCTAGGGAGCAGGAGAGTCAATTTAATTTAAGGTTTGAAGCAACAACAAATACTGTAATTGTAATTTGGCATTAGTTAAGTTTAGCTATGTGAATTCCCTGGTAGGTTACAGCCTCCATTTCTGCATCAGTAACACACATGCAAAGCACAACTGGATTCACACAGGATGCTAAATTTATAAACTATGTTTACAAAACAGTTGGGTTAACACAATGTACTAAACCACCAAAAAGTCCAGTTCTGCCTTCATGCAACCCGTGAGCTTAGCCTTATCAGCTCAAGTAGCAATCTCCAGATAGGAGGTGGGTTTCAGCAGGTTCTGACCAGTTCTGGAGAACCGGTAGTAGAAATTTTGAGTAGTTCGGAGAACCGGTAGTAAAAATTCTGACTGGCCCCGCCCCTATCTATTCTCGCCTCCCAAGTCCCAGCTGATTGGGAGGAAATGGGGATTTTGCAGTAACCTTTCCCTGGATTGGGAAAGGAATGGAGATTTTACAGTATCCTTCCCCTGCCACGCCCACTAAGCCATGCCACATCCACTAAGCCACACCCACAGAACCGGTAGTAAAAAATTTTGGAACCCACTACTACTCCAGATATTTTGGATAGCAATGGCCCTCACCATTGTTCAAAAAAATATCCATCTGGCTCAGATAGGTAAAGACATGTAGGCTGATTGGAAAGATGGTTTAATGATGAAGCAGAACCACCAAGCACATGTGATTCTGAGTAGCTGACCTCATGGAGTGGAGAGTGAGGGTTATTTCTCTTGGGCCTTGCACTTGAGCTTCCTGTTCCCATGGCAAAGGCATGTATTTCTATTGGTTGCCATAGTTAGACAAACTCCCACATGGGATTAGTTTGTCTGAATCAAGTTTGAAGTCTGCTGGGTGATGCAATGAAGAGGCTTGTGCTCTGAAAGGGTGTTGGGCCATTCCTGTTGTGTCTTAATGGCTTTCCTGGTTTGGATCTTGAGTGAGAACTGATCCTATCATTCTACCTAATTCTCCCTTTGTCTTGAATGGATTACCAAATCTGCATTTCTAAAGCTGATCTCAGTTTAGCATCTGGTTGGGGGGCAGAGAACTGTGGCTCTGAGTTTCTGTTTCCTCTAAGATTTCTATTTCTCTTTTAGGGGAAATATAATATTCTTCCAGGGGTAAAATGCACTTACCTTCATTACTGGCTCAGAGATGTGAGTGCATATGCTTTCTATGTGAGCATGAACCTCTTCTGCTCATACACAGAACCTTCTGTGCATGCTCAGAGGGTCAGCGCACGGGACATGATGATGTCCGGGCCGGGAGCTGAGTGGGACGGTGGCAGCGCTGGGGAAGCGTCAGTGCATCCTCTTTCTTCAAGCGGGTCGAGCGAGCAGCTTTTCCTGTTGCTCCAACGGCTTTGATTCTTTCTCTAGGCATTAAGAGGGCCAGTGTGGCTGGTCGCTTACTTCACACGAAGGGTTAGTACTTCTATGTATGTTGCAGTTTGCAGGGAGGGAGATTTGAATCGGTTCGGTTTGGTGAATGGATTCAAATTGTCTCTAACCACCTTGGCTGAGCTGGGCCGAGCTGGTCAAATTTCACCACCATATTCTTCCCTATTAAATATTTCTCAAAGCATTTCATTCTTCTAGGAGAAGGGTGGGTGCTAACTTTCTATACCCTCAAGAGCTGGGGACCATGGGAGTTGTACGCCATTTCCAGAAGGTGCCACTCGAGGGTTGCTGTTCTCACTTTATTGCTGTTAGGAAAAAAATGATTCAGGACTTTTTTTTTTAAAGAGGTTATAGATGCATGTTCCATCTATAGCAATATGCCAAGGAGGCCTATATTTTATCCCGAGTTCCATGAATGACAAAAGGGGAAATAATGAAAAAAAGTATTTTTGTCTGTCACAGCCAATTGGGGGTGGGGGGGGTCTCTCTCCTATCCTCTTTGGTGCACTCATTATAGCACGATAGGCATTAAAAAGTGATATGAATTGCATTACAGTGTAAGAAGGGAGCCCCCATGCCATAAATCAGAGCCAAATGCTGAGACAGAGAGGCTGAGCTGAGGAAGCGAGAGCATCCCAAGGAGCCAAGACTTTATTATTTTAAAGGATTCTCAATATTTAATTTCCTTGTGTGTTTAGACTCTAATAACCACTGAATCAGCAGAGACTCCGAGGGTGGCATTTTTAACTTATCTCAACCTAGTGGAGCCAGGCCTTAATTGACAACATCCTTTAGCTAAGAGCAGGGGTGAAATCCAGCAGGTTCTGATAGGTTCTGGGGAACCTGTAGCGGAAATTTTGAGCAGTTCAGAGAACTGGCAAATATCACCTCTGGTTGGCATTCCCCAGAGTGGGAATGAAGCTTTTGCAATATCCTTCCCCCCCAGCAATGGGGAGGGAATGAAGATTTTGCAGTATCCTTCCCCTGGAGTGGGGTGGTAATGGAGATTTTGCAGTATCCTTTCCCTGGAGTAGGGTGGGAATGAAGATTTTGCAGTATCCTTCCCCTGCCACGCCCACCAAGCCTCACCCACAGAACCGGTATTAAAATAAATTTAAATTTCACCACTGGCTAAGGGCTGAATCTCCCTTTGGCAATGTGGTAGGGATCCGGGGGGAAAATAAATTCTCTTGTAAGATAATACTATCCCGACATTTTCTTCTGCCTTTTAAAGACATCTTCTCCTTCAGATGAGTGTTTTTTTTCCCCCCTTTTGAAGCTGTTTTTTTCAAAAGGAAAAAAAACAAGAAAGTCCAGTTGCCTTCTAAAAAAGCATATTTTGGACAGCCATAACCTGGATGAGTGAGAATCTCTACAGACTTTTCAGACTTGTGGACTTCAACTTCCAGAATCATGCTGGCTGGGAAATTCTGGGAGTTGAAATCCGCAAATCTTAAAGTTGTCAAGTTTGGAGACCCCCTGATATATTGGAAAGCAGGATTCAGATGCATACTATTTCCCCCTTTGATACAAAAATTTGTTCTAAAACAAATTCTCTTTTGTCTTTTTTCTGTGAGAATTGGTAGTTATTAAAAAATGTAGGATAATTTTTCAACTGAGCACTAGTCTGATCAGTCTGTATCCAGTGAGAAAATGGGGCATCCCCACAATTAGAATGGTTTTAAAAAAGGCGAAAAACAACGTATCTCCATAATTAGAAGGGCTCTTCCAGATTATGTTATTGGAAAAATAATAGTTTTATTTCAGAATATTGCTCTGCTAACTAATTTATTAGCTCAGATATTCTAATTTTCAACTGAGAAATCTACAATTTCGTCCTCGTGACTTTTATTTTATTTTTTTTTTAAAAAAATGATTTAATTTTTTTTTTCTGGTTTCTACTCCTTTTCTCTTAAAATTATAATAAATTCCATTACCCTTATAATACAATAAACCTTACTTTGCACATCGGATGAGATATGATTCTTTCTATTGATGCAATGTATTTGTTCCATAAAACTACCCAGCATCTTTAATTAAACACATTTTACATTTTCATTGCAATTGCATCAGCCTTGAAAGACACAACGGGGAAAGTATTACTGAGCTAGGGTGAATGAAAACACTTAAATGCTCTTCATACATCATAATGCATTTGAACAATGTAATACAATGACTGTTAGTAACATACCATAACAGTGGTATGAGAAATAATTTATTTAAATTATTTTTGAATTTTAAAATAGTAAGCCATGCTATGTTCACTAAGAAACAGACTTTTTTAAAAAGATTCCAGAGTCTCTCAAAAACATATGTACCTGGAGAAAATATCTTTTTCATGACTGACTGTCCTGTCCTGATTCATCCTAGTCATCTGTTGAAGAGAAACTGAATTAATTAGGTATATAACTACTGTTAGGGATCAGATTTAGATATTTTTTTTAGTTGACTAATTGAGACTGGTCTTATTGTGTTTAATCAATCAGCAACTGATAAGAGATGGCATTAAGAAACGAAGGTGGATATTTGATCCGGGATCAATTAGGATTAATTTTGGGGATGATCTCGGATTGAAGTAGTGGTAAAAATTTCTACAAATTGATTACAATAGCAGTTTATGAACAGAGGATTTTGGAATTTCAATCTTGTCTTTCTTTTATCATTATTAATAATTTTACTACTGGATTACTTTTACATAATATTTCCATTATTATTATTTTTCCTGTTAACTATTTTGTTCTATCATATATAGATGACAGGCTAACAATTTGTAAGCAGGTTTAGGAATTCAAAACTCTTTTGGCTTGTTTTGCAAGGGGTGGGAAATCAGCATTCAGGTGGGGAGGATTCTAAGTGCATAGATATTCTTCTTTTTTCCTAAAAAAAAGTTTTGTTTTGTTTGTTGTTTTGTTTTTTTTAAAAAAAAAACCATATTGGTGGTTTTTTTTATTTTATTCTTGGAATAGACTAAATCTCATGATAAAAAAAGATTTAAGACATTTGTACACTGCTTCTGATAGAAGTAGGTTACAAACACGTTTTAAAAACAGTACTAAAATGAGGATCTTTAAACACTTCATAAAACATGCATGAAAATGGATGGGGGAGCGGTTCAAAATATAAGAACAAGAAAGATCTGGATGAAGAGACAGACTTTCAGTTTGGCCCTTAAATCATGACATTGTTGATGGCCATCAAACATCAGGAAAGAGCATAAAAGCAGGTGCCACCATGTCTCACTGAAAGATGGCACCATCTATCAACCTTTGTCTCTGCAGATTTATCTAGTTATCCTGGCCCAAAGTCACTTAGGATTTTATATACCACTAAGACGCTGAGCTGACAATGTGGACTGGTCTTCTTGAGTGGCCATTTAGTCTTCTAAGAAGGACTATAGATCCATCCTTAAGGGAGATGGAGCTATACATGCTATGTGATCAATACGATCTAAGCAAGTTTTCTTCTGCCTTGGGTATGGTAGAAGATAAATATTCTCTCACCACCAAAGTTTCAATACAACTCGCCGCTATTCAATACACTCCAGAGAATAGATCTGGAAGAGGTATCTGTTTGTTCGTCGCCCCGAAGTGGTCTTGGAGTGAACGGAGGCAGGATGCAAGATTAGGTAATTAATCAGAATTAACGTTTATGCCAGGATCAAAATCGATAGGCCGAGTCACGAGTCAAGAACAAGAAGGCGCGGAAGAAGGACAAATAAATAATCCCATCTCACGAAGACCATCTCGCTTGTGCTTAGTTGAAATAGAGAGCTCCTATTTGTTTGTTTGCTTGTTTATTTTTTTATTTATAAAATTTTATTGGCCACCCATCTTACCATAAGGTGACCCTGGGTGGTTTACAGGCATAAAAGGATTCTATATTAAAACAAGAGTGAATTAAAACCAAGATGAAAATCAAGGACAGGTGGAGAGGGCGGGGATGTCATGACAGGGGTGAAATGCTCCCGGTTCAGACCGGATCGGGCGAACTGGTAGCAATTGTGGCAGGTGGTTCGGAGAACCGGTAGCGATGGCGGTGCGAGGCTCCGCCCACCTGCCTGGGTGTCGTTACTTCCTGGTTTTAACCAGGAAGTAATGTGTTTTTACCCTCTGTGTATGCGCAGGTTTTATGCGCACACATGTGATGTGTGGAGGCGCAGCGCATGCACTTCCAAACTGGTAAGGAAGGTAAGTAGATTTCACCCCTGCGTCAAGGGATTTTTACTATTTTAATAGTAATATTTTACTGTTTATTACAATAATATATTATTGTAAAAAAAATACTATTTATTTCCCCAAGGCTATATGAATTTCAATTCCCTGAATTCTCAGCTGTGGTCTAACTAACCTAAGTACTGCAAAGCGTCTATAGTTTATATGACATATAGAATATAAGCGAAACTGTATTTGCAATAGTTTCGCCTATATTCTAACATAAAAGTGAAAACTTTTGTGTCTAAGGACCATACTTAACGACTGCAAATGAGTCACTTAACAACGGTGGCAAGAACGGTCGTAAAATGCGGCAAAGCCCACTTAACAAATTGTTGTCTTAGCAGCAGAAATTTTGGGCTCAGTTGTGGTCATAAGTCGAGGACTACCTGTAGACAGCAAGGAAGATCACCTTGATAAGTTTATACAAGACCTATTACTTAGGCAAAAGGGGCTGAAAGATTTTTTAAGTTCAGAACATCAGAGAAGGTGCCTCTTCTAATTCACTGAAATAAGGTATAGCACGATCAGACTTGCAAAATTCTGCTATCAAAGCTAATCTCAGTCAAAGTGCTTTTAAGCTTTCCTGTGGAATTGATTCCTTGGTCTGATCTACCCAGCATGATCCCATATTAAATACATATTGCAGTAGATTTTAAAGCCCTCCTGGGTTTTAAATAAATTATGTTAGCCTTCCTATTACAGAGAGATTCTAGGGAATCAATGGATGGAATCTAATCAAGGAGAGAGATTAGCAACTTGGAGTTAAGGAGAAACTTCCTAACAGTGAGGACAATTAACCAGTGGAACGGATTGCCTTCAGAAGTTGTGGGTGCTTCATCACTGGGCAGTCACTTGTCTGAAATGGTATAGGATCTCTTGCTTGAGCAGGGGGCTGGACTAGAGGACCTCCAATATTCCTTCCAGCTCTGTTCTGATTAAGCTATTCTCCAAAGCACCTGAAAGCAGGAGAAGAAGCAATGGATGGAAACTAATCAAGGAGAGAAGCAACTTGGAATTAAGGAGAAACTTCCTAACAGTGAGGACAATTAACCAGTGGAACGGAGTTCCTTCAGAAGTTGTGGGTGCTTCACCACTGGAGGTTTTTAAGAAGAGACTGGACAGCCACTTGTCTCAAATGATATACTGTAAGGTCTCCTGCTTAAACAGGAGATGGAACTAGAAGATCTCCATGATCCCTTCCTGCTCTGTTCTGATTGAACTTTGTTTGTTGCGTGGTTGTCCTCCATCACCATGTTTCTCCAGTTAAGCTCGGTTACGCACGCCTGTCTCTTTGCTTGAAGAATGGACCCGGACATTTCTCTGTTTCTCCCTTATTGAAGATGAGTTAGATTTCCCCACCAGCTTTCTTAATTGTCATTATTCATTCAAGCCTACCTGTTGAGGTTAGGCTAAATTGACCCAGAGGATCTAATCAGTTTAAAAGGAGGAGCTGGGAGAAATGAGATTTTGTAAAAACAGAACACCGCTGACTGAAATAGAGCAGCAGCAATTGATAATCCGAGCTGTGTTTGGAGTGGACTGTGGCAAAATACAATAAATACTCTTCAGGTGGGCCAGAAAAGCAGCCAGATATCAATTATTAAAATGACACAGTTGGCCTTTACAACGTCTGTATTATTTATTCTAGAGAGCTGAGGAAATGGCTGGAACTGCGGCTTTTTCTTGTAAATTAATCATTTCATAAAGATTTCCTTCCTCAGAAACAACATTACTGCCCTCTCCCTAAGCCCAGTCAAATTTCAACAACCGTCTCTCCACTTTGACTGATTTTTCTGAAATGTTAGGTTCCCCCTGTCACCCTAAAATGCACAATTTTATAAAAAATAAAATGTTTAATTGGCATTTCATTGTTGAATGTTCAGAAAAGCGATCTACGAGACCAGCAACACTCAATCAAGACAGCCGGCCAATTAATATACGATGCCATTTCTCAGATACATGATATATGAGCCCGGTGGCGCAATGGACTAAGTGCTGTTAAAGTAGCACTTAGCTGCCAGCTGCCTGCAATTATTGCAAGTTCAAATCTCACCAGGCTCAAGGTTGACTCAGCCTTCCATCCTTTCAAGGTAGGTAAAATGAGGACCTGGATTGTGGGGGCAATAAGCTGACTTTGTATAAAAAAGAACACCGCTTGGGGTGGGGGGGTGGGGGCAAAATCCCTACTAAACAGGTATATACAAAAGTATGAAGGCTATTGTTTAATGCATTGTAAGCCGCCCTGAGTCTCTGGAGAAGGGCGGCATATAAATTGAACTAATAAATAAATAAATGCACCTCGCAAGCCTAAACAACATTACTTTCATGCCAAGGCAATTTTTCTCTCTTTGGTCAACAAATAAATGTTTGGACTATTTTTCCTTTGGCAATATTAGAATGAAACAAAACTAAACCAAAATCGCTCATCCCAGGTGATGCTATGGGTTTCCCTTCCAGTTAATGCACTCTTCTGACTGCACGATAATTAATTCGCCCACTCGTTCCAAGTAGATTACAGCCATCCATCAAGACTTCCAAAATCACACAAATAGCCATCTGCAATGCCCATTTAATATTTTGGCTCCAAACCTCTGACAATCTATGAAGTCATTCGTTGCTAAAAGTTGGTACATTTGTTGCTGGATTGTGAAATATTGATTGTCCTGTCCTTTCCCTTCGAGTGCTTATGGAGTGCGCCTCCCCAACATTTGCCATTATGCGCTTTCCTGGATTGAAATGCATTTGTTGGGATCCAGACAGTCCAAGAGAGAAATAGAAAATTGTTACTGATCTGGTTTTTCATTCAAACTGACTCTAAGAATGGATGGCAATTTCTTCTTCGGCCCTGGAGGAAAACCATTACCGCCTTGTGATGGAATGGCCTGTAAGGTAGGAGGCCAGGTAGCGCCATGACATCTGCATTAATTTAGCTCTTGGAATTATGAAAGACTCTTGTGGCTCCATTGCTGTCATTTTAGTATTTGAACACATCAAATTAGAGAGTTGACACATCTTGTTATTAATAAAATAAAGAAAAATAGATTGGATATTTTTTGCAAGAATAGCAATAGCACTTAGACTAATATACTGTTTTATAGTGCTTTACAGCCCTCTCTAAGCAGTTTACAGAATCCAGGGATGAAATCCAGCAGGTTCTGACAGGTTCTGGAGGACTGGTAGCAGAAATTTTGAGTAGTTTGGAGTACCGGCAAATACCACCTCTGGCTGGCCCCAGAGTGGGGTGGGAAGGGAGATTTTGCAATATCCTTCCCCCAGGAGTAAGGAGGGAATGGGGATTTTGCAGTATCCTTCCCCTGCCACGCCCACAGAACCGGCAGTAAAAAAAATTGGATTTCACCACTGACAGAGTCAGCCTCTTGCCCCCAACAACCTTCTGAGGTGGGTAAAATGTCTATTGATGAATAGATTTTATTCAATAAAATCAATAAAAATTAAATAAAATCAATAAAAATTAAAAAAAAAAAAGACTTGTGAAGTGCAACTCCCAGAATTCATTAATCCATGGCTGGCTGGGGGAATTCTGGGAGTTGAATTCCACAGGTCTTAAAGTGGCCAAGGTTGGATACTTCTGCTGCGGACAATCTGAAAAGGCTCTTGAGAAAGTCTCCCAGGGAAACTGAGGATAAGGAAGGCTCGGGTACCCTGGCACATCTCTTTAATGCATAATTAAAAACATTCTTCAGGCCAAATGCCAAAATCAAACTGAAGCCTGGAACTGAGTTGGAACTTTGTATTTCCCTAAGGCTGGGAGGTCAGTCTATTTGGTGCAGTGATTAAAGGTGCTGAATTAGATGCCAGGAGACCATCTGTTCTAGTCCTGCCTTAGGCTATATTGCCTATCCCAGGCCTTTTTTTTTTCTTTTCTTTTTTTCTTTTTCTTTTGCCTTCAAGGCAGTCTTGACTTTTAACAACCACATGGACAAATCCAACCCAAATGTTGGCAACATTTCAGAAGTGGTTTGCCCTTACCCTTCTACTTCCTGGGCCTGAGAGAGAGGGACTGGGCTCAAAGTCACTCCTTCCACACTTAAAGTAGAATTCGAACTCACAATAGCCTGGCTTTTAATTCCAAACTTTTACAACTTCACCAAACTAGACTTTGCTGTCTCTCATCCTCTGTCCTGCGTATAGGAAAGGAACTTCATGCTGTTCAGGTTTTCTATTAGATTTGTGGCTGGTGTTTTAGAATAGAATAGAATAGAATAGAATAGAGTAGAGTAGAGTAGAGTAGAGTAGAGTAGAGTAGAGTAGAGTAGAGTAGAGTAGAGTAGAGTAGAGTAGAATAGAATAGAATAGAATAGAATAGAATAGAATAGAATAGAATAGAATAGAATAGAATAGAATAACAGAGTTGGAAGGGACCTTGGAGGTCTTCTAGTCCAACCGCCTGCTTAGGCAGGAAACCCTACACCACTTCAGACAAAGGGTTATCCAACCTCTTCTTAAAAACTTCCAGTGTTGGAGCATTCACAACTTCTGGAGGCAAGTTGTTCCACCGATTAATTGTCCTAATTGTCCTAAATTTCTCCTTAGTTTCAAGTTGCTTCTCTCCTTGATTAGTTTCCACCCATTGCTTCTTGTCCTACTGTCAGGTTCTTGGGAAAATAGCTTGGCTCCCTCTTCTTTGTGGTAATCCCTGAGATATTGGGACACTGCTATCATGTCTCCCCTACTCCTTCTTTTCATTAAACTAGACATACCCAGTTCCTGCAACCGTTCTTCATATTTTTAGCCTCTGTCCCCTGATCATCTTTGTTGCTCTTCCCTGCATCATCTTTGTTGCTCTTCCCTTTGTAGATCTCCACATCTTTTTTACATCATAGCGACCACAACTGAATGCAGTATTCCAAGTGTGGCCTTACCAAGGCATTATAAAATGGTATTAACACTCCACGTGCTCTTGATTCTATCCCTCTATTTATGCAGCCTAGAATTGTGTTTTAATCAAGGGAAGCATAGACCAATGGCAAGGATACCCCTCTCCTGAAGTCTGAAGTGGTATGATCCATTAACTCTCCCCCATCCTTCTATTCCCATCTAACTACTACTTCTTCTGTTTCTTGTGTTAGGTCAGTTTGGTGATTAAAAGAAAAAAAAAACACAACCTTTTTGTTTGCTTTTTTTTTTTCAAATGCTAGGAAACCGAGTTCATCCAAAGAGCCACCAGAATTTTCATAAAGAGACCAGGAGAGGACTATACTCAAATAGACAGTAGCTATTATTTTTTTTCAAAAACCCTTTATGCTATAAGTATTGATTATTATCTCTCTCTCTTTTTTTTTAACCTCCTATGCTATTCCATGAATCACTGTTTCTAAGAATCACTTTATGCCGTGGAATAAAACCCCTTCCTAGAAAACAGGGAGAACTTAATGAAGTTTTCATATGTAGTTTGAGGGCACGTCTTTAATATAGATTACAGATGGTAATGAAAAGAAATGTCATTTATTTTTCAAGCTGTTTATAAAACAAGACAGAGGTGACATTCTTGTAAACTGGCAGTTGCAGGTAAGACTCAAGAGGGGTCCAAAGGTGGTGTTCAGATGGTTCAGACCGGTTTGAACGAACTGGTAGTGCCGACAATCAGTTGGCCCTGCCCCTCCGCTCCTGCTCTATCCTGCCAGTTGCCTAATATTAACATGCTCTGATGCTATGGCATTATACATTCTCCATTAAGTTTCAGGCTTTAAGTGTCCATTTATCACGCCCAATCATATAGTTTAGTAGTGAAGCACAGGCATCCAGCTAGTGTAACATAAATTAGTATATCTGGCCATCCTTCCTGTTTGACTACTTCACAAGTCAGACACATTTACTCAATTAAAGAGGTGAACCAAAATGGCCTTTTGACAATCTCCATCAATGTTTTAGGCAGAGACGTTTTGCAGAGACCTCCTTCGGTAGCAACAAAGCTTTATGGGAGAAATTCTCTTAGGATGCTTTTCCCTGGAGTTTAAAAAAAAAAAAGCAGAGCAAGCTGGGGAAATTCAGTGAAGAATGAGATTGTTAACCATATCCTTCACCCTTTCATACAAGTCCAAAAGTATGTCATTCTATCAGGAAAAAAATTCTCTGGATATTCTTTTCCCCTTTGAAAGAATTTCTAAAGCAAATGTCCTTTCAATTAGGTGGTAACAGGTAGGGAACAAATGGATGACTTATCCTTCTCAATCCTAATTTGAGAGGCTGTTCAATCCAGGTATGTAAAGGAAGAAGATGAAGATGAAGTTTTGGAAGTTACTAAACAGTAAGGACCAAACTGAATAGACTAAACTGGTGTAAGCTACCCAGAATTTTCTCCAAAGGAGCTGTGACTGTCTACTGATACTCATTATTGGCAAAATCTCTGTGAAATATAATATAGAATTTATTGGCCAAGTGTGATTGTACCCACAAGGAATTTGTCTCTGGTGCACAAGCTCTCAGGGTACACACAAACAACAAAGTGATAAGTCGTGGATCATAAATCATAAGATACAAACAATAATTGATGAATTGTAATGTACCCACAGGAGTAGGTAGTAGGAAAGATAAGAGGTGAAAAAGAGAAGACAATAGCAATAGCAATAGCACTTATATACCGCTTCACAGTGCTTTAAAGCCCTCTCTAAATGATTTACAGAATCAGCATATTGCCCCCAACAATCGGGGTCCTCATTTTACCAACCTGGGAAGGATGGAAGGCTGAGTCAACCTTGACCCAGTGAGATGTGAACTGCCAAACTGCTGGCAGCCGGCAGTCAACAGAAATAGCCTGCAATATTGTGTTCTAACCAGTGTGCCACCACAGCTCTTGATGAGATGAGAAAGCTGGTAAGATGATAAGGGTAGTATGAAAATTGTATGCAAATCTGCACTGTCTTTGTGCCTTCTTTTTTTGTACAAATTTTAACCATTGTCCCTACATCTGAGGTTAAGAGTGCCGTCTTTTTTCTAACTTGGTTTCTTTTGCTGCACAATAGAACAGAAGTAGGATCTTCTACAATGATCCCTAACTTTGCTTCTCTTCTCCTCCTCCACAAAGAAGCAAAGCAAAACGTTAGGCTGCCAGGCCACAATGCTAAGATATTTCAACTGGCTGAATTGAAAAGAAGAAGAAGAAGAAGAAAAAAAGAGAAGTTCCTAAAGCTGAGATCAAAGACAATAGAATATATAACAAAATTAAGAGCAAAGTATTAAAGACAGGTCCTACCGTGATACAAGTTAATAAAATGCAACATATACCTCACTAAGAAGAATGTTGAAAGAAGCCTTGAAGTCAGGGATTAATGAAGAGATACATTCAATTTCAAAAGTATCTAGGTATATATCAAATGTTCTATTAAAGCATCTCATTTTTTCCCCAATGGATGAGAGAGAAACCTCTACTGGGATGGGTTTATGTACAGGCCCACATATACTTGAAACAACTTGTTGATTTTGATAATGTGACCACATAAAACCCTGTTTCCGTTCAAAAGATAACATGCTGTCATCTGCATTTTGGAAATAAGAGAGGGGGAAGGAAGAGACAGAACAGTATATTTTATCATAAGTCCAAGGTGAATATCCATAACTCTCTTTAAAAGCCTTTTCCCCCCCATGTGCTGTTTCTTTTAACAGCAGAACAAAGAATTGAATTTCATCTGAGTCTCTCTCACACACTCTACAGCATCTGTTTCAATTCTTTCTTTTCTTTTTTGGCTGAGAACACAGACTGTTGTATTTCCCCACCTTTCAATCATTACAGATTTAACCATTCCTGTTTGGATGCAAAAGGACCAGAAATCAAAGGTACAGGACATTTTTAATGTGCCTCTTCAAAGTTTGTAAATCTTTTTCTCTGTTTCTCCCCAACAAGCCAGGAAAGACAAAAAAAGAGGACAGAAACAAGGAAGAGTGAAAGAGGGAAGGAGGAAAGGAGGGAGGGAAGAAGGAAGGAAGGAAGGAAGGAAGGAAGGAAGAAAAGAAGGGAGGGAAAAAGGAAGGAAGGAAAGGAGGGAGGGAGGTAAGAAGGAAAGAAGGAGGGAAAGAAGGAAGGAAGAAAAGAAGGAAGAAAAGAAGGGAGGGAAGAAGGAAGGAAGGAAAGAAGGATGTTTCTTAATGATATCACTGCAGGATTAACAACAGAAAACAATTGTCAGGTTTCAATGTCGTCTCAAAGAATATTGGATCAGTTCTTGGTTCCCCAAAGATGGTGTTCCCACAAGATGGTGTTCATCAAACAAAAAAAGGGACCCTGCACCTTCAGGAATAATGCTAGGATATGATGATGGTGATGGTGATGATGATGATGATGATGACGACGATGATAACTTTCTGGTTCCCCATCCCACCAAATAATGAACTGTCTGTTGAAGCATGTACAACCCTACAGAATAAAGACAGTGGAGAAAACATTATTTACCTGTGACTTAAGCAATGCCCAACCTGCTCTTGTGTTTCTAAACCATAGATTGTTGCATAGCATCAGGGATGAACGCAGGATATAATTTGTCCCTCAAATGAAGACAGCTAATGAAATGATCTGCAGCTGAAGGTATATATTCAAACTTCCTGCCTTACAATTACTCACATAGACCAATATTATTTTGATCTGAAGTGGTACAACGTGTCAGAAGCAACACAATATGATAGCTCTGGTGTAGCACACATACCAGAATGGGTCACATTCATGGCCATGATCACATGTCACACGGGGCTTCAAAATAGCCTGCTAGATCTTCACTGAAAGTGTTATCCAAACCAGTGGTGGGTTTCAACCGGTGTTACCAGCGGTTCGCTTCGCACATGGACTTTGCATGTGATTTATGCTTCGCGCATTGAATTTCAGAACAGCTGAGGTACAGCAATCTGTTCTGCCACACCTATCAGCTGGACTAAAAATGAACAAATATAGGTAGGTATAGCGCAGGGGTGGGCGGGAGGTCCAAACTGATGGTTGGAGCAGACCGGCTCGCTCTCACCTCACCATCTCTGTTACTGGATTGCCCGGACCGGGGAGAACCAGTAGCAACCCACCACGGATCCAAACTCAATCAATGTGATAAGTTTGGTGTCAAGATGTCACGAGAATCCAGAAAATGGATTAACTGGGAGAAAAAAATGAATTAAATGGATTCAGATCAAATACTCCATCTAGTTTTGGTCACCACGTTACAAAAAAGATGTTGAGACTCTGGAAAAAGTGCAAAGGAGACCAACTAAGATGATTAAAGACCTGGAGGCTATGAGATATGAAGAATGGTTGAAGGATTTGGGTTTGGCTAGTCCAGAGAAAAGAAGGGCTGGGGGGAGGGGGCATGATAACAGTATTCCAGGATTTGAGGGGCTGCCACAAAGAAGAGTGGGGGTCAACTTATTTACCAAACCATCTTTAGGCAGGACAAGAAACAATGAGTGGAAACTAATCAAGGAATGAAACAACCTGAAATTAAGGAGAAACTTCCCAACAGTGAGAATAATTAAGCAGTGGAACGGCTTGCCATCAAAAGTTGTAGATGCTTCATCACTTGTATGGAATAAATAGTATGAATGGTTAGAGGAGAGGGGTAAAGGGTAAGGAAAGATTAAATGAGGAAGATACAGGAGTTAGAACGTAATAACAAAGTTGTAGAAGTGCAAATGACACCTAATGTATGATTGTAATTTAGTACGTTGATATATCAATCTGTATAAATAAATAATAGAACCACATGTATAGATAAAGGTATATTGAAGTAAAGGGGGGAAATGGATATGTACAAGATGAATACTGATGTGGAAATGTTGCAAAGAAGAAAATTGTAAAAAAGAACTGTATAAACAAATTGTACAAATAATAAAAATTATTTTTTTAAAAAGAAGTTGTAGGTGCCTCATCATTCAAAGTTTTTAAGAAGAGACTGGACAGCTACCTGTCTGAAATAGTATAGGGTTTCCAGCTTGAGCTGGGGGCTGGACTAGAAGACCTCCAAGGTCCCTTCCAGATCTCTTATGATTGATTGAATATTTATAAAGTTGAAAAACTATCAATGAGGTGACTGAGGATTTGTGATATGGAATCCAGACGCTTGCTAAGAACTGTTTTATTTTCTGAGTCTTTCTTTTTCCCTCTTTTCTTTTATGAAATACTTCTGAGGAAAAATGAAGCATTTCGGAGAACTTGCCTTTGATCCACTTGTGAAAAGGAACATTTACTTATCTGTAAAACTATCCACTCAAACATAGGTATTGTTCTTTCCTTTTCAACCTATTATCATCAGGGTTGAGTGTTCTATCTAGTTGTACATTTTTGAGAGTAGGTAACGGAATTTCATTTTTAATGTATGCCAGGTCCCACAGGAAAAAATAAAATAAAATAAAGGTTATCTTATCTATCTTATCTAGTTGGGTCCTCAGAAACATTTACTGGATTTCAATCCAGGTGACAAAGTGGGAACTTCTGATGAGGATGGAAGTGAATTGGGGAAAGATCCCAGAAGCCTGTATGGTACTTCAGAGAAGATGATGCAGCCCATAATATACCACAATCTTTTTGTTGTAGCCCTAGGAATTAGCACCTTGGGTATTATAAATAAGGCTTGCGAGAAAAAAATGCAGCGTTTAAATTTGATTTGATTGAATTCCCTCACTAAATTGACCTTCCAAATCGAATTGGAGCAGTGAATTTTATTGTCCAATTGAATTATATCTCTCCAAAGAAGTTGTGAGGTAGTTTTTTTTTGCTCAAGCATACATCATAATTTTTCCAAATAATTCAGAAATACAAATTAAAATAATTGCATATGTGTAGTTGATTAAAAATTCAAATGAAATCAAATTATTTCCCAGAGTTACTTTAAATGACTCAATTAAATTGAAGCCTTTGCTTTCCTCAGATTAAATCAGCAATTGGAATCTGATTTCTTCTAAAACATATATTGTTAATGTACAAGAGTATTTTTTTTTCTCCCTTTAGGAAGCACGGAAATCTGTAAGGTCTATCAGCTCTGAGTGTGAGCGTCTCAAGTTAAAAATGGATTTCTTTAGCAATAGTTAAAGCACTTCATCAAAAATACCAAAAATGAGTGTTTTCTGTAGCTGAATCTGTCCTGGCAGAGTTAATGGCTTATTAAAAATTATTGTCCTTTCGTTCTTCCTCTTTAGTGACAAAGCTGTTTCAACAAACTGCTCTTGACAACTTCATATCTGGAGTCTCTCGGCTGCTTGTTTTCAAAGTACCGTATTTCTTTCACCATTACATTTCGTTTTTGGCACTGTTGTTTAAAAACAGTGATTTCCCAATACTTCTGACCTAGAAATTCAGCTAAATGTATGTATTTCCCTGGAAAGCTTTCAGAATATGTGACAGTGTGTCATGCTGCAGGGCTCACACTGAACAAAGTCATAAAATGCTCCTCACTGTTCAACAATATAAGTGTCCAAGTGTGAGCTTGATGGTTGACTGTTTAGCATTGATTTTGGCTTCAGTTATGGAACATTTAGATTTAGTTCACTGACCTCTTCAATATGAGCCTGTTGTGAGACTTAAAAAAAAAAAAAAAAGGAGCCAGCATGATATATTGGCTAAGGTTTAGTCTAGGATTCAAGAAACCCAAGTTCAAACCCCATTCAGCTTTGGAATACATTATATCATGGTGTGGAGATAAAACAAAAGAAATTCAAGTGCAGTTCCTTGAGTTCTCAGTGAACAGCATAAAGATTAGCGGTGAAATCCAACCAGATCTATCCAGCTCGTGTGAGCTGGTACAGCTGGTAGCAGGAGGTTTTGTGAACCCTCCCAGACTTCATCACGTCCCATTTTTGGCCCTCTGCACATTCGCAGAAGAGGTGCACGCGCTCACATTTCCAATCCGGTAGCGAAGGTAAGTGCATTTTACCGCTGATAAACATGTAGTGTTCATTTCCAGCAAGACATTTGGCAGCAGGCAGGTCTGTGACATAACCCCTGTCCAAAATTCTTTAAAACAACCACATCTTTTTTCAGGATAACGGGAGAACTAGGGAAGGACACGGCTATCTTCAGGTATCAGAAGATATATTGTGCTTCTATGAGCATCCAAAACATTTGTGGAATTAAATTTAGAGCCCTGTGCAATTCTAATGAGTGCGGCAAATAAATAGATGCTTTATAAACAGAAGGATAAAATAAAATAAAATTATAATAAAAAATAATTTAAAAATAAAAATAAAATAAATAATAATAAAGCATGGGTCCTTTATGTGATCAGTAGTATTAAGTATCTGGGGGTGCAGATAACTAACAATCTGACTTGGTTACTTCATACGTTTCCTTAGTGAAGCATGCAAACCAGCACCTGCGTTCCCTGCTTCGGATGAGGAGAGCACATCTTTCTCCTTCTACCCTGGCCACTTTTTACAGAGGCACAATTGAGCGTATTTTAACAAACCACATCACTATTTGGTTTGATGGCAGCAGTGCTTCAGATAGAAAGCTCACACAGAGAGTGGTGAGGATAGCCGAGAAGAGTATAGGAAGCTCTCTTCCTATTATTTAGAATACTGTATGTGCTTAAAGCTCGAGGCATTGTTAAGAGACCCCCACACACCCACTTCAAGATCTCTGTTTCTGTTGTTCTCTATAGCAGGACTAGTAGATTCTGTAACAGCTTTGTTCCTTATGCCATCTGTCTTGTACACTCTTGGGATTTTTTGCCATGTTTATGTATACATTCGAACTAGGCTGTGATATTTCTCTGTGTCATATATATGTGCGTGTGTGGGTATATACATAATGGTTATCTTTTGAGAGCTGAATGCAACGAAATTTCATTTTAATGGGTGCTCACCCTGTCATGCGTTGCTCAGATCTCGAACCGGGCTGTCAGCTTTGCAGCTGACAGGCTCAGTGTCTTTAACTACTGAGCCATTGCGCCCCCATAAATAAATAATAAGGGAGTATCGTTATTAGTCCTGAATCACAGGGCTGCACCTACTATAAACTAAATTTAGAGGGGTAGTATGGAATAGTCATTGAAGTGTTAGGGTCCAAATCCTCTCTCAGGCAGGTTTTTATTTTTTATCTTATTTATTTTGTCAAGCATCTATAAGATAACAGATATAAGTATAAACATGATTATGAATACATGAAATGGATACAAATAAATGGGGACATTAGGATAGGGATGCTTATGCACACCCCTTTCAGACCTCTTAGGAATGGGGTGAGGTCAACAATAGACAGTCTAAAGTTAAAGTTGGGGGGGGGGGTTCGGGGAAGAAATCACAAAGTCAGATCAATTCCAGGCATTGATCACTCTGTTGCCTACGACTCTGAAAGTCGTATTTTCTGCAATCGAGTTTGGAGTGGTTTATCTTAAGTTTGTATCTGTTGTGTGCTCATGTATTGTTGTAGTTGAAGCTGAAGTAGTCATTGACAGGTAGGACATTGTAGCAGATAATTTTATGTACTATGCTTAGGCCATTCTGAAGGCGGCATAGTTCTAAGTAGTCTAAACGTATAATTTCAAGCATGGTGGCATAAGGTATTCTGGCTGAATAAGGTTGCTGGCTGATCATTCTCCTCAAGTTCCCATCCCATCCCTCCGTTACCGTGAAAAGAGATCATCATAGGTTGCTTGGGTAAAGGTTGTGCTATAAATTCCATGGATATCCAATTATTACCCGTAATACAATTTTATGCCTCTTTTTACATTCAAGTGACCTTGCTAAATTTCATTGGCCATTAACAGTCTTTTTTTCCCTTTGCAATTAAATCGGTCTTCATTCATTTGGTCTCACGGCAGAAGTAAAAGTTGCGATATTTTAAGCAATATAGGGTGCACGTGTGTTTTTAAATCATTTCCTTTTGCACCTCTAGCGGTTTACCAGTTTGTAACATTTCCAACTCCATCATAACCTCGAGCAGTCAGATAGCATTTGGAAGGTGTGGTGCTGAATTTTAATCACTGTTTTGGTTAACTGGAGTTGGCTGGTTTTGCTAAACAGTCTTAAAGAGTTGATTTGCTCAGTGGGAGACTGTATATCAGAGAGATATTTAAGGGAAAACTTCAAACTATTTTCCCTGTTTACTGCAGGGTGTTTTCTTCTTCCCTTTCCCCTCTGCTTTTTAGCAACTCTCTTCATGAATGGATTCAACCAATAATGAAATCTATTCTCATTATATTCAACTCACATCCCATCGTCTGCTGTTTTGTATATATATATATATATATAAAAAGGCCACTGGGATACGATGAAAAATTTAGCTGGTTTAACTAGGATTAACCTGAATAAGCCACCTTTCTTTCATTTGATTTATGGTTGAGATCTCTCCTGTCCGGTGATGATCAATGCATCTCTGTAAAGTGGATATTTAATTCATTAACATGGCTTGACAAATAATTAAAGCCTAAAAAGCTGAAATACTGTTGAGAAGCTGTGGATGTTGGAGTCTCAAAAGATACGTCTAAAGCAGTGGTATTTAGCCGGTTCTATCTGGTTCAAGCAAACCGGTAGTGGCAGTGGCAGGAGGCTCCCCCCACCCATCCAGACGTAATCATGTCCATTTTTGATGCTCTGCGCATATGCAAAAGGTCCTACCCATGAGCGGAGGAGGCGTGTATGCACACACTCACATTTGTGAACCGTTAGCGAAGGTAAGTGAATACCAACCCCTGGTCTAAAGTATGGCCAGTCTCGTGCCTTGAAAAATGAGATGCCCTCTTAAAATCTATTTATTAAATTTATATGCTGCTCATCGCACTGTTGAGTGACTCTGGAGGCTTATTGATACGTATTTGCAAGGATCCAAAGGTCCAGATTTCTGTGTTCAGCTACGTCAACTGACAACTCATCTTAACCACAATTTGGATCTTGTACTTGTTAAGAATGGACAAATCCCCCAGCATTATTGTACTTTTTCTTCCTTTCTGTTTAATAAAGATGTCAGTCAAGTTTGGAAAATTCCTCAGCAAAAAGTACCTAAACAAAATTTGCTACCACCCCTTTCCTTGGTTCATCTGAACTGATAGGACAGTAAGAAGCATCCTTGACTCATGTGAGAACATTCCTTGACTGGCAAGTTCATCCTCACTTGGGCATCTTCTTTGTCCCTATTGATATTGCTTGGTTGCTTGATCCCTCAGCCTAAATTTAAATAGAATAAGAGAGTTGCTTCTTTCCTTGATGAGTTTCCACCCATTGCTTCTTGTCTTGCCCTCAGGTGCTTTGGAGAATAGCTTGACTCCCTCTTATTCAGGGCAGCCCCTGAGATATTGGAACATACCCAGTTCCTGCAACCATTCTTCGTATGTTTTAATCTCCAGTCCCCTAAGCATCTTTGTTGCTCTTCTGGTTCACTTCTGACAACATGACAATTTTGAAGTGTTTGGTGTAGGAAGAAAAGGCAGACAAAAGGCCATATGATAGAGACCCATTAACAATAGGCGGAGAAAATAGATAAACCTCTTCGTCAAGTGGCATTGTAGAAGAACCTTTTGAGGAGAACATCTTTTTGAGTTCTCCTTCACATTGAGAAGATTCTAGAAGTTTAGGCTTTGTTCTGAGTTAGATGCTTAACTTGCTTGGGGTTTTTTTTTTTTTTTGACTTGGCAATGAAAAGGGAGGAAACTTCCCACAGCTATAGGAAGACCTCAGGATTATTGAGGTAATCTGTGCAATTCTTAGGCTCTTCTTCACATTCCCAGGTTCTGTATGTTTGCATGAGAAACAGAACTATTTATTTATGTTTCATAATTCTTAATTACCCATCTTCCTTGGATGGACCATCACCGCAGATGTACCATCTAGCTAATGTCAGATCTTACAATCTTAGTACCAGGAAAGGGAGCCATGAGGTTTTGGTGCCTGACAATACCCTTTGAGCTAGGAGCTTTGACACAGACCTGATGTTGTGCGCTGTACAACTTGGCTTTTTTGGGGGGGGGGGGGTTCTCTGTGTTCCCCTGGAAGTACCAAACACAAATTTGTGATCATTTGACTGGGTATGTTATGCTTTTGTGTTTCAGTTTAAATCTACCTGCTAAAGTTATTAATAAAGTTTATTGTTTTGTTTATTGTTTATTGTTTATTGTTGCGGTTGAAGCTGAAGTAATCATTGACAGGTAGGATGTTGTAGCAGATAATTAAGCATAGTACACAAAATTGTCTGCTACAACGTCCTACCTTTCAATGACTACTTCAGCTTCAACTGCAATGATACACAGGCAAACAATAGATACAAACTCAAGGTAAACCTCTCCAAACTCGATTGCAGAAAATACGACTTCAGCAACAGAGTGGTCAATGCCTGGAATGCATTACCTGTCTCTGTGCTTACTTCCCCAAACCCCGAAAACTTTAACCTTAGACCATCTACTGTCGACCTTACCCCATTCCTAAGAGATATGTAAAGGAGGGGGGGCATGCATAAGCACACCAGTGTGCATACTGTCCTTGTCCTACTGTCCCCATTTATTCGTACTCATGTCCATGTTTATACCTATACCTGTTTTCTTGTACATGTTTGACAAACTAACTAAATAAAAATAAATAAATAAAAGCTTACAAGCTCCTTACTTCCTTGTGTATTTATTGTCTCTCTGTCGGGCCCTTGGCCATTTATTTATTATATTAAATTTAGAGGCCACCCTGTCACTGTGGAAGCAACATTTCCTGACTCTTGGAGATGAGCTTTCCTACCATAGAAGACTTTAGAACAGTGGTGAAATCTAAAATTTGTTCTGTGGGCGTGGCTTGGGGGGGGGTAATGTGATTGGGTGGGCATGGCCAATTTTTTTTAAAACCATTTTTTCTACAACCTCTTTGGCAAAAATGCTTTCAAAATGCTCTGACGATCCCAGCTGAGTTGCCTGATCAGCAGAAACTTTTTTTCTTTTAAATGCCTCTGATGATCTAAGCTGAGTTGCCTGATCATTAGAGGCATTTAAAAGGGAAAAAAAGGTTTCTTTTCTTTTAAAAGCCTTTGATGATCCCAGCTGAGCCACACAATCATCAGAGGCTTTTTTTTTTTTACTTTTAAAAGCATTTTTCGGCTGAAGAGGTTGTAGAAAAAATGCTTTTAAAAGTAAAAAAAAAAGCCTCTGATGATTGTGCAGCTCAGCTGGGCATGGGGGGTGGGGGGCAGGGATTTTTGCTACCAGTTCTCCGAACCACCCGCCTCCATCACTACCAGATCGGATGATCCGGTCCGAACTGGGAGCATTTCACCCCTGCTCTGGAATCAATGCAGAACACAGAAGTATTCTCCAGTACAGAATTTCCTCCCAGGAAAGGATAACAGCCCCAACTTGGAAATCTTTAAAATAGTATTCACTGAGGATAAAACCACCAATAGATACTAGTTATGAAGAGCATTATCTCCAGTATTTGAAACAGCAAGGCAGCTGCAACACCAGCTGGGGAACACTAACAGGAAGATGTTAATGTTTTGCTCAGGGAACAGAATGTGAAAGTCTTCGCCAAAGGGGGAAAAAAATGCTTCATTAGCAAAACTGAATAAAAGTGTAGAGAGAGAGAGAAAAAAAATGTGAATGTTGATGGAAGCTTTGGAGAAAAATGTACTATTTTAAGAAAATCTACTGGCAACAGCTTACCTTATTTGGAAAACTGTCATCCATGTATTATCTATGAGGTAAAATGGGTATGAAAATACAAGCAAAGTTTTGGTTTTTTGAGAGTATTTTGTTTTTTTTATAGAATGAACTGGATTCATTAATAATACTGGGGAAACCACAGGCTGGAAAATGGGAAATGGAGTCAGATTGAACTTGGTAGAGGTGTTCATCTCCAATGCACAGAGAGTTTAATTTCCATCAGGGCTTGAGACGGTATCTATGGATCTGGTTTGATTCCCGCAATTTCTTGCTACAGCAGGAAGGGACCTCTCTTCTTTACCTCTCTACTTTATCCTTCCCCTTCCCCTCCCCCCACCCCAACCCTCCAATTTCTTTTGGAATGAAAATATTAGAAGATAGCCTGACTATCTCAGACAAAAGCCGAGTAAGGTCAGGTTTTATAAGAAAGAAGATAAAAGGAATCCCATGGCAAAAGGCCTTAACAATAAATAATATCTGAGCAAAACTGACATCCAAAAAAAAAAAAAAAAGGAAATAACTGAAATATATGGCTCAACGAAAGTCTGGACTTACCACTTTTAGAGCCAGAAAGCACTGGCGGCAGGGGTGGGCTTCAAAAATTTTAGCAAGGGGTTCTCTGTCTCATTAGTGGGTGGAGATGGCCATGATGGGCATGGCCTAGTCAGCCTCCTGCACCATGGCAGGGATGTGTGTGTCCTCCCCAGGTTCCGGAGGCTTTCCTTGAGTCTCCGGAAGGGCAAAAATGGCCTCCCCAGGCTCTGGAGGCCCTCTGGAGGCATGGCCCATTTTTCATCCTCCCTGAGCCTCCCTGCACTTACCTGCATCCAAAAGAGACCGCTTGGGGACTCCTGGGAGGGGTGGGGTGGGATGGGCGGGGCCAATCAGGAATGGGATTTGGGGGTTCTCTGAACTGCACAGAATCTTAGGTAGAGGTTCTCCCGAATCCCTGCAGACCCCCAGCAGCCCACCCCTGACAGCTAGTGCTAAATATTTTTATTTATCCAGAAGCATGACATACAATGCAAATTTATTTATTTTTATTTTTATTATTTTATTATTATTTTGTTTGCTTCTTGAACAACAAAAGAAAAATCCCTTCTAATTCACACATTTATATCCCCATGCATACCTTCCCAATTTGGCTGGTTGGGCTAGGTTTGAGTTTAGCATAGACAAGGATGGGTTTTTCCATATAGGTCTATACCTTGCAAGAAGCTTGACGAATCTCTATGGAGATTCTCAGTCATCCGGGCCTGCTTGTCCCAAAGGCATTTTTTCAAAAGGCAACTGGACTTTCTTTGTTTTTCCTTGAAGACATTTTGCTTCTCATCCAAAATATTTGACTAATCTCGTTCTGGCACCTTAGTCACAAATCCTGATATTTTTCCATCAGAGGTCTGTGTCTTATCCCGTTCACATGCGAACTATTTGAGAGTTTTTTCTTATGGTATCTTCTTCAGTCTCATTAAGCTGTTGTTTTTCCCCAGGCTGAAGTTGAAATCTTCCAGAGGAGATTTCTGCCTTTCATCCTGCTTTGAATGATATAATGAGGAGGAGGAGGAGGAGGAGGAGGAGGAGGAGGAGGAGGAGGAGGAGGAGGAGGAGGAAACAAAAAAGAACTTTATTGTCATTGTACGTGTATACACAGTATATCGATACAACGAAATTTACTTAACACCCAAAGACCAGGTGCTCTTATTTTTCCTCAGGCTGAAGTTGAAATTTTCCAGAGGAGATTTCTGCCTTTTATCCTGCTTTGAATGAAATAATAACAATAACAATAACAATAACAAGGAGGAGGAGGAGGAGGAGGAGGAGGAGGAGGAGGAGGAGGAGGAGGAGGAGGAGGAGGAGGAGGAGGACTTTATTGTCATTGTACGTGTATACACAGTATACCCATACAACAAAATACACTTAATGCTCAAAGACCAGGTCCAACGCACATAACAATCCCCAAACACACTCCCACCCACCACAAATTCCCCACCCGTAAATCACCCAAACATCCAAACAACAGACCAAGTAATGCTATCCAACAGTTCACTAATGATGGCCCTTTAGTTCATTGTTGAGTGCAATTATAGCTCTGGGATAAAAACTATTCAGAAAACGTGTGGTCTGAGTTTTAATTGTTCTGTATCTTCTGCCAAAAAGATTGTAAGCAAGATGGGAAGAGTCTCTGAGAATGTTACGCAACTTCCTCAAACAGCGAGATTCGAAGATGTCATCCAGGGCTGGTAGTCGGAGCCCAATGATATTCTGGGCAGTTCTAATGATTCTCTGTAGAGCTTTTCTGTCTGCTACAGAGCTGTTCCCATACCATGCAAGAATGCCATATGTCAGGACACTCTCAATGGTGCTGCGATAGTAGGACAGAAGTAGATGCTGAGATAGATTTATCTTCCTGAGCATTCTCAGGATACACTCCATTTTCCATATACAGATTGCCCATTCATATAAAACGTGGCAAAATGTACTCATTATCATTATGCTATAGCAGGGGTGTCAAACTCAAGGCCTGGGGGCTGGATCCGGCCAGTGGGATGCTTAGATCTGTCCCGCAGGGTCACCCTGGAAACAACAAAGGACCAACCCTCAGTGCCTCTGCCAGCTAAAATGGAGCTTGGGAGGGCTATGGGCAGCCCGTCCGAGCTCCGTTTTTGCTGGCAGAGGGTTGCAGGCTGCCACAGGCACCCCCGGCACAAGTAACATCAAGCTGGCCATGTCCATCCTGGCCACACCCACTCTGGCCTTCTGAAGTCAAACACAACCTGATGCGCCCTTAATGAAATTGAGTTTGACACCCTTGTGCTACAGCATACTGCAATTCTCCTACTTTGGACACAGTATGCGAACACCTGAAGGATGCTCTAATTCTGAAAAGAAGATGACCAGCATCAAGGTGGATGGACTTAGTTACAGTAGTAATGGTTCACCATTGGAAGACCTGAAGGGCTAAGCTAGGATTCTCATAGTGAAAATCTGTTTTATGTGGCTGATAACAACTTGACGGCATATAATCAATGAATCATTCAAACCATTATTTGTTATTGATCATACACTGACATGAATATACTGGTTCAAGGCTCATCAGTTAAACTAAAGAAAATATATTCTAACAGTCTAGGAGCCATCGTTAGACTGCAGTATTGCAGGCATACTCTGCCCACGGCCAGGAGTTTGATTCTGACCAGTTCAAGGTTAATGTCAGGGTCTTCCAAAAATTGTCTTCCAAAACTGACAGTTAACTCAGCTTTCCATCCTTCCAAGGCTGGTAAAATGAGGACCAAGATTGTTGGGGGCAGTATGCTGACTCTGTAAACTTCTTAGAGAATACTGTATAGCATTATGAAGTGGTATGTAAGTCTCAATGCTATTTCCATATTGGAATCTTGATATCACACCCAGAGATAGTTATAAAATTTCTAGTGCAGTGGTTCCAAAATTCCCAGTCCCACTATTTCCTTTTGAAATAGTCCTGATGTTATTGGCATCTATCATCCATTAGTCTTCTACAAGTGAACAGCTGAAATTTCTCCTGCCCTGCCTTAAGGCGTGTGAAGTCATTGATCCAGTGTATAGAGAGTTGTTAAAAGAAACAAGTTCTAAAGATCAACATCAGCTTTCAGAACACAGTAGTTTAAGCAGTAGATTTGGGACACAAACCGAGGGCCACTTTTGTGCAAAAGGGCGGTGGGTGGGCTGGAAGGCATACTATCCACTCATCTTACATGATTAAGAAAGAGACCGCACTGCTTTGCTGCAGGCTGAACATAGAACCAGGTGAAGACAGCCAAACACGAAGGAGGTGTGTGTGTGTGTGTGTGTGTGTGTGTGTGTGTGTGTGTGTGTGTTTTACCTAGCCAGCTAGTTAGACAGGAACAGCTGTCAAATTAGCAGAGCCAAGAGGCACAGTTAATTGGAGAAAGAATAAAGTGCACCCACTGAAATTATTTGAGATAATATAGAATGGGTGTCTTGCCATCTGCAGGGACGAAGAAGGAGAAGAAAAGATGGCTGGGAAGCAATCACTAGAAGAGATACTAAAATAAAGCAGTTATTATACAACCATACTTGATTATTTCACTCCATGGGGATGAGCCATGCTTGAGTAGATTTTATGAAATGGATTAGAACTGTGTATGGGCTGGATCAGAATAGAAGGTGGGTGTATCTGAAACAAACAGACTGCTTATAACCAGTCCTTAAACTGATCAGCTCTGGTAGTTGTAGCCAAGATTACTACTGAGTTTAAGTGGATTTACACTACAGAGTTTAAGTGGATTTACAAAAAATAAAAATAAAAATAAAAATAAAAATTGTGGCAGTAACTCAAGAGAAGTACTGAAACTAATCCGCAACTCTGAATCTGTATTTTATTGGATCTTGCTTTCCCCCTGTAATATGAAATGTTTATTTAATTAATTCTGGCATCTCTAGAATTAGGTCAGTTTGAAGAAAAAGGTATTTTTTAAAAAAGACATGACCCATTTCAGGCAGTAGAAGGTAGAAGAAACCATGTACAGAATTGCATTCAAAGAAAAACAAACATATTTATGACTGTAGGTTTCTTTCTGTTTCGCGTTTCCCCTAAACCGAGTTCTGTTTGCTTTATGTAGGTACAGTATCACTTTCAATTGTTTTAAGGTTCAGAAATGAATTGTACACATAGAAATGCCCATTTCTAATAGCACCCGCACTTTATAGCAATTTCTTTTCAATATTCTAATACAGTGGTACCTTGAACACTTGTGAAATTTGGTACTCAACACATTTTGATGTGAAAATGTTGTCCCAGTACTCGGCATTTGTTTAGTACTCAACGTGCTACTCTAGGAAGAGGGAGACAGATGTGGGAATGGACAGGAAGTCAGCCACTCTGAGAAGGTCACTGCAAAAGGAAGAGGATGACCACAGATGGAGGACAGGAAGTCAGCCCTGCTAGGAAGGTTGCTGACTTACGAAACGAGACAGACAGAAAGTTCTTCCCATTAGAAACAAAGGATCACATGCAGACGTGGGGTTCACTTACCTTCCCTACCAGTTCGCAAATGTGAACATGCTCTTTGCTTGTGCATTACATCTGGGTGGGTGGGCAGAATGTCTCACAGTCACCACTACGGGTTCACACAAATCAGACCGAACTGGTTGAATCCCATCTCTGGTCATGTGATAAGACACCTGGTTTGTTTGGGACTCGTCCTTTTTAATACTCGTCACATCTCCCAGAACCAATGGCCAAGTACCAAAGGTACAGCTGCATAATGCATTTTATTTTAACACATGACTATATTTTGGTATCAGCTTTATTTTTTGTTCCCCAGTTTTGAATGGACAATTGCATTATGACATTTAGAGAGCATGTATCACAAAAGAATGATGGGGTTTTCATTCCTATAATGGTCTGCACGCAGAGACTAAAACAAAGAAGCATTCTGTGTATTTGAAAACAATTTATTCTATTCTTTGGTGAAGAATGTACAGTATAACCTATTACTATAGCTGTCAAGGATTTATAACTTGCTTATTTATATTTCGGGGTTCTATTCTTAGCTAATGCTCTCCTGCTAATTAGCTGGAATTAGACTCATTTCTCTTGGCTTTTATAATAGCATGTCAAATAAAGCATGATAACAAAAGCAGCGTCTTGCCATCCTGATACTGTTCAGAGCTTTTCATTGGCTTCTGAAGATGAATACCGAGTGATGTGTATCCTTCATAGGTTATAATTAAAGCATCTGGTTATGGACTACAAGTGGCTTAAGAAGCAGTAAGACCATCTTCTGGGTTTATGAGATGGTGTCTTGCAGAGCTGTGCTAGAGGAGAATAGGGGTTTTATAAACAAACACAGGGCCTTGGAATGTGAAATGAAGACTGTGTTAATCTGTGTGTAATCTCTGTGTTTGAATACAAGAGGATGGACTTGCCTTGTTCATCTGTAGATTCATCTGTAGCTGCTGTGGGTCAAGTCATTTAATACTTGGGTAAGCATCAAAAGGTACTGAGTTATGAACTTCTCCAAAACTGTGCCAGTGCAGGCAAATGAGTTCCTCCCAAAGTTGTAAAGTACCGAGAGAAGGAGATTTAATTTCAGGTTTAAAAAAAACAACAACATTTGGATCCCAGAGTTAAGCAGCCATTATATTTCTGGTAGTGAGAAGAAAAGTCACAAACCTTTTTTAAAAACTTTCTTTCATTTGAACTTATCTTTGGTTGTCTTCTTCATGGACTTGCTTCCCTCATCAGAAGTTAGTTGGATGGAGACCAGAGGAAGAGATTCCTATCCAAATGGTGCTCAGGTTCTGAAATTTACATTCGGGAAATATTTTCCTGTTTTTCTCTCTTATTGGCAAGCAAAAACGGATTTTTTAATGAATTGATCATTTAATGGGGAAACAATTTTGCAGATATGCAGATTAATGTGTACTTTTGATCTTCAGCTTCTAAGCCAAACATGGGGAGTGCCATTATCTAATGTCTGGATGCTGCTTTCTGCCTATTATTCAAATTTATGGATTTATTTAGCCAATTTTTTTTTTTGATGGTTGCTAATTCACCAACTACTCTAACAGCGGTTTTTTTTTTCCTAGAGAGTCCAAATGTGAAATGTGCATGAACAGTTTGAATCTAGTTGTGCTTGGAAAAAGTCTTGTTTTCAACAAGTTGTACACATGAGTCAAATCATAGGAAATCTTGGTTTTTAGAAGTCTGTCAAAGTTTCCAGCTAAGGGAACAAATACAGAAACAATAAAGTGAACCTTGGCTGGGGTAAAGTGGGGATTGATCATTGCTGCTGTCAGGGTTCCGATGGATGCCCTAATTAAATAATGAGTCTCGAGCCAAGCTTCAAAAGAAATCCAGTTATTTATTAGAAGCTCTGACCCTATGTAATTTATGCTCCAATTATGACCCTGTTTTCCCCCTCCCCCTGGGTGTGTCATCAATCACATTCACCAACAGAGCAATTTCCTGGCCTGTAGAGGTCACTCCCTTCAGCTGCTGTATGTAACCCTGGTATACAGCCTTGAGAGAGATAAGTGTGGAATGTGCATCTGTCTTTGGCTGCTGTGCCATTTTGCCAATTTCCCATCCCTGCTGGCCTATGGCAACTAGAGAGCAAGCCAGGGATGCTTTGCGAGTTGACAGCTAGTACTTCAAAACAATTTCTGAATAGGTTGAAAGTCTCCACACAGTTCCCCGTAAATGGTGATGCTAAGGAATTGAAAAACATGGGGCATTACATGACAAGACCTGTGGTGGTGCAGTGGCTAGAATGCAGTATTGCAGGCTAATCCTGCCCTCAGCCTGGAGTTTGATTCAAATGGGGTTCGAGGTTGATTCGCCTTCCATCCTTCCAAGGTCAGTAAAATGAGGACCCAGATTGTTGGAGGCAATATGCTGACATTGTAAACCACTCAGAGAATGGTGCAAAGCACTATGGAATGATAAATAAATCTTGATGCTATTGTTATTACAACATGAAGAAACCACTTGCTATCACTGAAATAAATATTTGCTTAATATTGAAAGCTGTAGCCAAACTTTCAAATCTGAGTGTGCAGCACTGCAGTGCTGGCCACTCCCTTCGATTATACAGAGAGAGCTTATTGAGGCCAAGATTGTCAGGTGTCGTCAACCAGATCCACACAGGAAGAGTTCAATTAGCTGCTTCATTGCTCAAACCTATCACACAGGAATCTTCTCAGACTGGTGGTATGTACCTGGGTAAGGCTAGATGAGGTTCAAAGGCATTCATGTAGATGTCAGTCTGGGCCTTCTTGTGTCCACATAGGGATTCCAGACTAATTCCCCATTTGACTCCTCCCTCTGGCTTGATTAGTCTCCCTTCGACAAAAAGTCTTTGCATTTTTGCCCAGGATAAAGCTCATCTTCACATTCTGAAACCATCATTCTTGGCTTTGTGGTGAGCAGGATATTAGTTCCAGATAGACTTTGGAGCTAATCTATCTTCTTCTTTTGGTTTTAAGCAAGTTCCAGAGCTTAAACATCCCTACAACTGATACTACCCAAAACAGAACACTCCTTCTCTTTCTTGGTATATTCACATGTTCTTTTTTTTTTTTCCACTTCCTAAAGTTCTGCAAGTTTTCAACAAAGGAGAAGAAAACTCTAATACCGTACCTAGAAAAAGTTACATTCATCAAGGTCATCTTCGCCTCCCAATTCAAAACTTCCTCCCATAGGTGTAATCTTGCGAATTTTCACCATCATCCGATGGCTGTGTCAGCTTGCTTTGTATTTTTTAAGAACAGCAGACCGAAGTTTGCTCTTTTAGCACTTCCAGGTGCTGCTGAAGGTGCGTCTTAACACATAGCTAATTTATCAGAAGGGGAAACTGATTTTCTCCCTCTCTCCTAGCATGCTATTTCCTTCCATAGGTGCAATTATATTTCATCACTATATCACCAGGAGCTGAGTTAGGATTTTTCTCTCCACCCCCACCCCCGCCCCACACATCTCTACACTGAGGCTTCAACATTTGAGTGAACTTGGATAGATTCAAATTAGCAAAGTACCTAGCTAACCCAACTAATTGAAACAAATTAGAAATCAAATGCAACCCAATAAAAGCAGGGCAGATTAATGAATTGATTGTGTGACATCATGCTGGTGATTCCATAAATGGTCTTCAGAACTTCCAACAGCACACCTATCATTGCTTTAATGATCTTGATGCTCCAAGGAAACTGGGCCCATCCACCTTGCTGCTTGTCATCCTCTCCTTCTCTTTCCTTCCACCTTTCCCAGCATTAGAGCTTTTTCCAGAGAGCTGCCTCCTCACATCATGTGCCCAAAGTACAAATGATCACATCTGAGACAGGTCATTTGTACGTCAGGAGAGAATTTTGGATTGATTTTCAGTGATCCTTTTTTTAATTATTTTTTTTCTCGTATTAGAACTCTATGTATCTTATCCTGAAGGTAGGACAAGAAGCAATGGATAGAAACTTAATCAAGGAGAGAAGCAACCTAGAACTATTGAGTAAGAACAATGAATCAGTGAGATGACTTGCCTCCAGAAGTTGTGGGTGGTCCAACACTGGAGGTTTTAAATAAGAGATTAGACAACCCTTTGTCTGAAATGGTATAGGATTTTTTTTGCCTGAGCAAGGGGTGCAGAGTAGAAGACCTCCAAGGTTCCTTTCAACTCTGTTGTTTTGTTATTCTATCACAAAGCTGGGGGGCTATGAGATTGGGACTACAGCCAAGAAATTAAAAAATGCTTGCTCCTGGGGAGGAAAGTTATGGCAAACCTAGACAGCATATTAAAAAGATGAGACATCAACCTGCCAACAAAAGTGCGTATAGTCAAGGCTATGGTTTTCCTAGTTGCAATGGATGGCTGTGAAAGTTGGACCATAAGAAAGGCTGAGCACCAAAGAATTGAGGCCTTTGAACAATGGTGGTGGAGAAGACTAATGCGAGTCCCTTGGTCTGCAAGCAATCCAGCTGGTCAGTCCTAGAAGAGGTCAACTCTGACTGCTCTTTAGAAGGCCATAATCCTGAAGATGAAACTCAAATACTTTAGCCACCTAATGAGAAGGAAAAACTCACTGGAGAAGAGCCCAATGCTGGGAACGATTGAGGGCAGAAGTAGAAAGGGATGACAGAGAATGAGGTGGCTGGATGGAGTCACTGAAACAGTCGCTGTGAGATTAAATGGACTCTGGGGGATGGTAGAGGACAGGAAGGCCTGGAGGAACCTTGTCCCTAGGATCGTGATAGGTCGGACACGACTTCGCAACTAACACCAACAATCTCATAGCAATGGATTTTGTAGTCAGAACTGTTAGTGATATTAGTGAGGTAGTGATATTGCCACAGTATGTTAAAATACATGTTTCCATGTCTTTATTAAAGGAGAATAGATTCATTAAAAGAAAAATCTCATTCATTCATTCAATTTCTATAGCCGACCATCTCGATCCAATAGATACTGTTTTAAACAGAGTTTGGTGGAGTTTTCCATTCTTAATGATATACAGTACCTACAAGAGATCTTACTTTACAGAGGTTTTTTTTTTATGTAAAATGCCTATATACTCATTTCAAATGGTCTGAAATGAACTGCTGCAGGAAAAATAATTATAAAAGGAGGTGGCCATTTGATCCTCCAAAATTCCATGCCTAGAGCAAGACTATTAAAACCACCCCACTTATTCCTTCCTTATCATAAAAGCAGAACCCTACTCAAAATCTAAGAATCCCACAAGGTTGAACATCGACCCATATGTTATTCAGCTTCGTATTTATGCCTCTGTCTTTCTCCTCTCTCTTCTCCCTCAATTTTCACAACTGTTTAGAATTGGTTGTTGAAACTTTGACATCCCTACCCCAGGATGTCATGCTGAAGGCTAGATTTCCTCTACAGAATGATGTTTTTTTAAAAAAAAGAATGAAAAAGAAACATAATTTATTAGGCAAAGTTACTTCTGAAAGGAGGCATGGAATGACTTTCTGTTTGGATGAATGGAGAGCCATTCAGCATTCATGTAAAACATAACCAACAAGGGCGGGGATTATTTCAACAGGTGGACAATAAATAACTAATCAGTATTTGCATGAGAAAGAAAAATGATGCCTCTGCTATTTAAGATAAAGCTCCTTAATATTCTCACAGAAGCAAAACAGGTGTCAAATTACTTCTGGCTTAACATTCCATGCTGTGCTATTAACTGAGTCCATACTTCATTTAGACTTATGAATATTCATAATTTAGAAAAGGGAGAGAATGTTGCTTAACAATTTTATTTTTCATTACTGATTGCCTCTTTGAGCCTCTTTTTCTTACATTACATATGTTATTCCAGCGAGCTTTGTTCGGGGTTGTTTTTTTTTTTTTTTTTTAAATGGACTTCTTACCTTGTGAGGTCCTGTGAGATGGTACAATCATAGCTGATGCGAATGGATGCTAGTTTGAGATGAAGCCATATCTCAACCATATGGAGAAGAAGAAAAAGTTCTCAATGGATCCTGCCAGCAGAGCAGAGGTGGGTTTCAGCAGGTTCTGACCAGTTCTGGAGAACCGGTAGCAGAAATTTTGAGTAGTTTGGAGAACCGGTAGTAAAAATTCTGACTGGCCCCGCCCCCATCTATTTTCTGTCTTCCAAGTCCAAGCTGATTGGGAGGAAATGGAGATTTTGCAGTAACCTTCCCCTGGATTGGGGAGAGAATAGAGATTTTATAGTATCCTTCCCCTGCCACTCCCACCAAGCCACACCCACCAAGCCATGCCATGCCCACCAAGCACCCACAGAACCCGTAATAACATTTTTTGAAACCCACCACTGGTGGCCATGGTGGGCGTGGTCTAATCGGCCTCCTGCAGCATGGTGGGAGGAGTGTTTTTGTCCTCCCCGGGCTCTGGAGGCTTTCCTCAAGCCTCCGGGAGGATGAAAACACCCCAGGCTCTGGAAGCTTTCTGGAGGCTGGAAACAGACCCATTACTGGCCTTCCCAAACTTCCAGTAGGCCTGTTTTTTGCCCTCCCCAAGCCTCTGAGCACACCCTGCACTTACCTGCATCAAAACAGGCTGCGTGGGGTCTCCTGGGAGGGGAGGGGAGGGTTGGGTGGGGCCAGCCAGGCGTGGGATCTAGGGGGTCCCTGAACTGCACAGCCCACCCCTGATGTCAGTCCTTATGCAATAGTGCAATAGTGCAATAGTGCAATAGTGCAATAGTGCAATAGTGCAATAGTGCAATAGTGCAATGCAATGCAATGCAATGCAATGCAATGCAATGCAATACAATACAATACAATACAATACAATACAATACAATACAATACAATACAATACAATACAATAGCAAAATATACAATAGTACAATATGTGGTGAAGCACAGAGCTCAAAGTCTTCTTGATACTGTTTTTTTCCCCCCAGGGAAAGGCAAAGTATAATCGTATAAAGAAGCCTTTGAACATTCAAGTTTTGTTAATGATGCAATTGCTCCAGTGATATCTTATGAACAACTCTTTGGCAATTCAGACAGCAGGTTGACTCCAGGATAAGTAGCAGGAGACCTGAGAACAACTGCAGCTAACCAAATGTCCCATTAGTAGCTACTATTACTCAGCAAAACAGTGATAACAAGCTGTTCTTCAGCTTCCTATTGAAAAGCTCATCATATTTATTTATTTATCAAGTGGATGTTCCACCTGTCATCCAAGATGTTCAGGGAGAGGTATATTCCAAGGAACTATTTAAAGAAGCTCATGCAATGCACCCTAAATAAATACCCATGAGTCTCACTGCTATACAACTAGACACAAGAACAGTTTTTTCCCAAACGCCATCACTCTACTAAACAAATAATTCCCTCAATGCTGTCAAACTAGTTACTAAGTCTGCATTACTATTAAACTTCTCATTGTTCCCATCACCCATCTCCTTCCACTTATGACTGTAACTTTGTTGCTTGTATCCTTACGATTTATATTGAAATTGTTTCCTGATTGCTTACTTGTACCCTATGACTATTATTAAGTGTTGTACCTTATGATTCTTGATGAACGTATCTCTTCCTTTATGTATACCGAGAGTGTATGCACCAAGACACAATTCTTTGTGTGTCCAGTCACACTTGGCCAATAAAAAATTCTATTCTATTCTATTCTATTCTGTTCTGTTCTGTTCTGTTCTGTTCTGTTCTGTTCTATTCTATTCTATTCTATTCTATTCTATTCTATTCTATTCTATTCTATTCTATTCTATTCTATTCTATTCTATTCTATTCTATTCTGTATGATCTGTTTATTGTATCTCCCATTTTTAGAGTTAGAAGTTAGTGATATTACTTGAGGGGATGGGAAGTCCAGCAGTTCTGTCCTGATTTGACCATAAAATCCTTTTTTTCTCCCTTGGAAAAATAGATATGTTCAAGCCATTTCTACCTCAAAGCACCCCCACTTTAGACATAGAATACTTCCCTCTGAGTCAAAAAACAGGCTGACCTGAATAGAAGTGCTTCAACCTCAAAAGATCTCTTTCAAATTCAAGACAGATGTTTTGAGAGGTTTTTGAACAATTCAGTGTGAACATTTTAAGAATTCCAGTGGAGAAACCGTACTGCAATTTAGTGCAGAGTTGCTGTCCATGGTCCTGAATTCTATATCTTTGGCTCCATTCAAGTCAACACTAACTTGAAGGCACCAACCCCCTTCTACCCAACCCCAAAAATCTTACAGAATGAAAGGCAGCCTGGTGAGCCTGGTGGCTCAGCAGACTAATGCATTGTGGTTAACTCCAGCTGTCTGCAATTATTGTAAGTTCGAATCTCACCAGGCTCAAGGTTGACTCAGCCTTCCATCCTTTCTAAGGTAGGTAAATTGAGGACCCAGTTTGTGGGGGCAATAAGCTGACTTTGTATAAATATACAAAAGTATGAAGGCTATTGCTTAACGCATTGTAAGCTGCCCCAAGTCTCCGGAGAAGGGCGGCATATAAATCAAATTAAAAATATTGTCCTGGCTCAGAACTTACTGACCCCATTCATTTGGATTTCTGAGGAAGGGGGCTCAGAGAAAACAGCTCCACTAAAAATGGTGAAATGAAGAGCCAACCTGCAGAGCTCTTTCATAATTCCTCTCCAGTTACAGAGAAGGACTTGAGATCACTCACAAGTACTCCAGGCACTTAATCCTCACCAGGAGACTGCAAGATAGTGGCCTTTGGTGGGTTTAGAGCTCTGGGAGATGAGGGAACTGCCATCTGGTTCAAACTGAAAAGGGCATTGGGATTTGCATACTTCCTTTTTCAATCCCTTTTGGAAATTCCTCATAGTTTAAAGGTAAAGGTAAAGGTTCCCCACATGCATATGTACTAGTTGTTCCTGACTCTAGGGGGCGGTGCTCATCTCCATTTCAAAGCCGAAGAGCCAGTGCTGTCCGAAGACATCTCCATGGTCATGTGGCTGGTATGACTAGATGCCAAAGGCGCACAGAACACTGTTACCTTCCCACCAAAGGTGGTCCCTATTTTTTTACTTGCATTTTTTACATGCTTTCAAACTGCCAGGTTGGCAGAAGCTGGGACAAGTCACGGGAGCTTACCCCATTACATGGCACTAGGGATAATTTAGATATTATCTATTATCCAAAAATGTGAAAACACCAAGTGACTTTCCTTTAATCCTTAGCAAACGCAGTTTGAAAAAACGAGTTTAAGAACTTACAAATATTTTTGGAACAAACAAAAAAGGGTTTATGTATTTATTTATTTGGAAATTTAAACATAAACTAAGGTCAAGGTGGATTTGAAATAAGATTTTTGAATTAATTATAAGAAACCTTCCCAGTAGAAAATACTTTTGTTTTGATTTTTTTTAAAGAAAAGCAGCTTTGGGTGCTACACTCCCTATCACCAACACACTATAGCTGTTTTTATTTTTATAAAGCTTTACAAGAAGTCGTAACAGCCAGCATACACAATTGTCTTTTGTTACTGTGCACATCATCATAACATATTATCTTAACCCGCAGGAGATATTGGCTAGCATTAACCATGACATCCTAAATCTATTGCAAAATACTTCGGCATCACAATGCATCTGGTAGGACTAAAAACATTGAAAGCAAAATGATTTAAGCACTTCATGGAACAGAAACTCTTTTTTCCCCCTTGTTAAATCATAAGAAAATACAACACGAGTTCTGAACATTTTTTTAAAAAAAATCCTTACCTATTATTAAACTTCCTAGTGGGAAGGTATCCACTATTTGATCATAAACTGTATGTGAACTTAGTCGCAACCCATTCATATCCTATTGCAGTGGAACTTTTCATGGCCAGATTTTCCTGGATTGGGGCCAAGTACTTCACTGGCCCCTCCAAACAACAAAGAAACATATATAAGTTCCATTAAATTATCCTCTTGAGGACATAAAAAAAACCCCTAATAAAACAAAATAATGACATAATTTGAAAGTAGCCGATCCAATTTCCAATAATAAATCCTACATGGTTTACAAGGTGATCGCCTTGAAATACCTTTATGGAACCATACATTGTAGACAATTACTGAAGGCTTCCAAAACACACATTTTGAAGATTTCTCTTGGGAAAGAATTCTATGCAATGGAAAGTCCTATCCTTGTTGATCTGCTGAATTGACCTGCTGACTGCATGACTGTAACTTTGTTGCTGGTATCCTTAAGATTTATATTGACTGTTTCCCTATGACTATCATTAAGTGTTGTACCTTATGATTCTTGACAAATGTAACTTTTCTTTTATGTACTCTGAGAGTGTATGCACCAAGACAAATTCCTTGTGTGTCCAATCACACTCGGCCAATAAAGAATTCTATTCTATTCTATTCTATTCTATTCTATTCTATTCTATTCTATTCTATTCTATTCTATTCTATTCTATTCTATTCTATTCTATTCTATTCTATTCTATTCTATTCTATTCTATTCTATTCTCATTCATCCAGGTCATGGTTGTCCCAAAGATGCTTTTTCAAAAGGCAACAGAACTTTCTTGGTTTTTTCCTTGAAAACATTTTACTTCTTCTCCAAGAAGCATCCTCAGTTCTGACTGAACGGTGAAGGATGGAAGAATTTTAGTGGGGATAATTTAAGAAAATGCTTAGATCTAAATTCACATTTGTTCCAGAAGTCCTGTGGTGGTACCTGTGTTGTGAAACTAGTTTACTTCTCAGTTTAAGGTTTAAGTGAATTATGGGGATCCAGGACTGAATAAATGTATTAATCGTCCTATCTTTGTTCAAAACCTTTAGTCAGTCTTTCTTTGCATCAAAATTAGGCAGCCTTTTAATAGCTGAGACTATACTTAATGATGACAAAGGTCAGATGTAGCAATGCTAGATAGCAGATGTTCTTTGATCTTGGTTTTTCTCTGATCTTGGTTTTTCATTTGCAAGCTGCAATTAACTTTTGAAGATGGAGAGCCGGTGTGGACGATCCAATGATCAGCTTGATGGACATGGTCAACAAGATTTTTGGAATTTCTTTCCCCCTTCAGCTTTGCATAGATCTTTCTTTGCAGCTTTTCATTATGCTGATTCCATTGAAGAGTCTACATTGTAACTTTGTTTGCCTTATATTTCCCATCTCCAAATCCCATCTTCTGATTTATGGCAATTATGCTTAGACGAGGTTCCACGAGATGTTTCAAAATGATTTCAAGGGCCACATCCATCCTGTAAACTCAGTTTACCCCTCTCTGATTTGTTGCAAGCTCTGTGAAGTGCTCAAAGCAAGATGTGAAAAGACGATGATGATTCATTTACATCTGGATTTGATGGCAGCCAAATTGAGTTTAATCCAACCGTCACATTGAATAGAGTAAAATCAATTGCTAAGTGTGAAAGAAGGGTTAAAAAAAAAACCTGTACAGAGAATCTGGGAAGGAAAATGAAAATGAGAATAGCTAAATAGAAAATGGGGGAGAAAGAGAGAGATGGAGAGCAGCTTGCGCTGAAAGAAAATAAATTTTAGGTGTGAATGAGGGGAACTTGAACTTTGGAGATGTATGCTCAAGGAAAGGTGACAGCAATTAATTTCTATTCCATCTGGACAGCCCAGAAGTGTCAGAAAGGTGATGTCCTTCAATTTTAATGGTAAGAAAATACCACAAATGTATTTATTGCTGTCATGGATTCTGAGTCCCAAGACTGAGATGCTTTGGAGAATGGTTTGGGTAGTAGCTTGCCATTTTAAATTTGGCAGCTCACAAGTTGTTTCCTTCCTCTTCATTTTCCTTCTGGGTATGGACTCCTGGGCAGATTTTTTGTTTATTTGCAACCGTGATTTCTGGCTTCTGCAAATCCTGACTTTGGATTTATGCCGGCATAATTGAGAATAGAAATTTGGCACTTGGTATGTAGAATAATGGGCTTAGGAGTGTTGATCGCAGGCTTTTGGCCTAGTTCACCAAACATTTATCATTTATTTAAAGTTCTCCTGTTTAAAAAGTCTGTGTGTTTTGGAGGGAGGGAAAAGTGGTTGAGAGAGAAGGGATATTTCATACCTAAATTTTGCTTTTTGATAAGGAAAAGGCACAGCTTTGGATGTACGAACACAATGCAAAGCAAATAAAAAAAAAAAAGAAAACTCCTAAAAAAGGATGCCCAGCCTTTTATAATTGCTACATGTTGCTTTTAAAAAGATCCTCCATAATATGAAAGAAATTCATCATGATTGGAGTGCAGCAATCCATATTTTATTGTTGTGAAATAAAATCTAAAGAGAAAAAGGAGGGTTTTTTTTAAACCCGATAATGAATCCTAGGAGATGCATTATCCCTGTGAAATTTGCAACCTTCTCCTTCTTCAAATGGAAGTGAGTATATAAGGGGGGGGGGGGAATGGGATTAATGGTTTATTCAGACTTCATAATGGTTCATATTGAAAAATCATGACTGTAGCACAAGATACCCAGAGTTATACCAGCATTGTAATAGGCTTCTTGAATAATTTGTCCCAGTGACATAAGGAATCTTAGCATATGAATAACATGTGTTGCATTTTGTCCTACTTATACTAAGATTGGCAGGGTTATGCCTTCGTATTCAAAGTATATGAAAAAGAGACAGGGAAAAAAGAATCAGAAAGATAAATGGCAGAATAAGAGTTGGAAGGGACCTTGGAGGTCTTCTAGTCCAACCCCCTGCTCACGTAGGAGATCCTATACCATTTCAGACAAGTGGCTGTCCAATCTCTCCTCTAGTGGTGAAGCAGCCACAACTTCTGAAGGTAAGCAACAGTCAAATAGGAGGATTATACAAAGTACATACTTTATACTCTCTCTTTCTTTTATATGCACATTAACTGTCTGGGGGAAACACATCTTTAAAAACTAAAAATGTTAGGGGAAGGAAACTTGAGAGAAGTGAAACATTTGAACAGGAATCCAAACTCACAAGTCTTATGTGGTGCTCCTAAGAATGATGGTTTGATTACAATCACTTCTAAGCCCTCAAAATGTCCCAATTTTTCTACAATCTGTCAAAACCAATCATGTTTGGAACATGCATCATAGTTCAAATCTCCATGTGCAATTTTCAGAAATTTGCTATGTGAAAACAAGTTCTAAATATCATATAAATTACACAAAATGTCTTGTCAAAAGAGAGAGAGAGAGAGAGAGAGAGAGAGAGAGAGAGAGAGAGAGAGAGAGAGCCAGCATCTTCATGGTGTCTTACTACTCTGCTGCCATTGACTTTCCTTTCTCCTCTTCCAATTTGGATTCTTGATCTCAGAGAGAATTCCCATCTTTTTTTGAGATTTGGGAGATAAGAACAAACCTCTTGAATTATCTACTGGTGCAATTGATCTCAAATTGATGTCCTGAATTTCTTACTACTATTATATTTTAGCTCTTAAACACAGCTTCAAAGTTTCTCTTTTAATTTATTTTTCATCTGTTTTACCAAAAACGGTCTGATGATAGATAGATAGATAGATAGATAGATAGATAGATAGATAGATAGATAGATAGATAGATAGATAGATAGAGCTTTCCTATCTGCTTGAGGGCTCCTGGATTGGAGCTGAAAGGCAAAAAGGATGCAGTATGCTCCCTCCCACATGCTGGGGTAGACCAGGTGTCTTGATAGAAAAACACTTTATATATATGTTTTCTGAGGTTTTCGCGGGTGTTTATATGTAGGTCTTTGGTTATTTGGGTGTTCTCCCGCGTAGAATTGGATGTGTCTTGGCAACATTTCGACAAAGTCTCATTCGTCATCTTCAGGCTGGTGTTCTCGGCTTTGTGCTTCCAGGAACAAGATTGTGCCTGGAAGCACGAAGCCGAGAACACCAGCCTGAAGATGACGAATGCCTGGAAGCACAATCTTGCTCTTCCAGGCATTCGTCAAACGATCCTATATAAATGATTTAAAACAAGAGTAGGGTAAAATACAATAGTAATAAATTATATATATATTTTATATATATAGATATATATGTCTATGTATATATATATGTATGTGTATATATATATGTATGTGTGTGTATATATATATATATATATATATATATATATATATATATATAAAATTATATTTCGCTGATAAAGAAATAAAGAGAGACTAGTATAGATCTATTTCAATTATATGTGTGTGTGTGTATATGTGTGTGTGTGTGTGTGTGTGTGTGTGTGTGTGTGTGTGTGTGTGTGTGTGAGGGAAAGAAAAACTCCAAATGAAAGAGAAAACAAAAGTACAATGTTTCTTTTTCTTAAAAACCCCTGGAAGACCTTTTTCACAAGCAGATTAATATTCATAGACTCTTTTGAGTCCAGGGAAATAATTTTTTTAAAAAAAAAATTGGGGGTGTGGAAATGCTATCCCATTAGCAAGCTACCCACATTTATGACCTGAGGCAAATTTGAACTGCCAGTATGGTTGCCAATGGATTGTGCAAACAAGCAAGATGCTTTCCAATGTTCTCTTCCAGTTTGACATCGAAGATACCTGATTATCAGCCAAAGATAGTGTGTGTGTGGATGAGCTGGAAAAAAAAAATAGTCTCCAATTCTTATCTGGACTCCTTCCATTAAGGTACATGAAACATTATCTTTGCTGAAGTTCTATGAAGCAGTCCTAAAGCCTTATTGTGGTTAATGATACAGGTAATGCTATTCCAAATGCTCCATATTGAATGCAATGCAACTCTCCAATACTAAGTTGGAGGCAAAAAAAAAAAAAGGACCATCTCAGTGGTGGCCCCTTCTTTATGGAACATGATTAGGTAGGATTGACCCCACCCAGCTGCTTTTTCAAGAGACTCTAAAAATGTGGCTTTGTCAACCTGGCTGGGGACCCTGAATTTGAAATAGAGTCAGTCAAGTGGCTGATTTGATTGAATAGTTGTTGCCTATGTGTATGTGTGTTTTAAAATGGTTTTATTATATGGTGGATCTTTTTACATTTTTTAAGCTGTCCGGCTTACAAAAAAAATCTCTTGGGAAGAAAGCTATGGCAAATCTAGACAGCTTACTAAAAAGCAGAGACATCACCCTGCCAACAAAAGTGTATATTGTCAAGGCTATGGTCTTCCCAATTGCAATGCATGGCTATGAAAATTGGACCATAAGAAAGGCTGAGCGCCAAAGAATTGAGGCCTTTGAACTATGGTGCTGGAGAAGACACCTGCGAGTCCCTTGGACTGCAAGACGATCAAACCAGTCAGTCCTAGAGGAGATCAACCCTGACTGCTCTTTAGAAGGCCAGATCCTGAAGATGAAACTCAAATACTTTGGCCACCTAATGAGAAGGAAGGACTCACTGGAGAAGAGCCTAATGCTGGGAAAGATTGAAGGCTAAAGAAAAAAGGGACGACAGAGAATGAGGTGGCTGGATGGAGTCACTGAAGTAGTCGGCGTGAGATTAAATGGACTCTGGGGGATGGCAGAGGACAGGAAGGCCTGGAGGAACGTTGTCCCTGGGGTTTTGATAGGTTGAACATGACTTCGCAGCTAACAACAACAACAACGATAAAAGAATATTCTCCAAAGCACCTGAGGGTAGGATAAGAATTCCAACCTTGAAGGTCCTTTTTTGTTAGCCATGCACAACTAGTGTTGGAGGCAAATATAATTGAAACTCAGAAGCCCTTTGACCTGGAAGTTGGTCAGTTTCAGAACATTTATCATATCCCGAGACTGAAGACAGTAATTCAAAAAGGTCATTTAACTATCCTTTAATTCCACCAGGTTTCCTGACTGGTTCTCTCCATCTATGGAGCAGTTGTTCCATTGCCAGGAAATATCTTCTTAATTGTGAGTGGTGGCCCCTTCTTTATGGAACATGATTAGGTAGGATTGATTATGTAGGATTGATCCCTCCATCTATGGAGCAGTTGTTCCATTGCCAGGAAATATCTTCTTAATTCTAGGTTGGAATTCTTATCCTGCCCATCTGCTGCTTTTCCAAGAGACCAGTGGTGGTATTCAGCCAGTTTTATCTGGTTTGGGCAAACTAGTAGCGGCAGTTGCGGGAGACTCCGCCCACCTACCCAGATGTCACCATATCCCGTTTTTGACGCTCTGCGCATACGCGGAAGGCCCTGTGCATGCTTGGAGGTGGTGTTTGCGTGCTCACATTTGCAAACTGGTAGCGAAGGTACGCTAAAAATGTGGCTTTGTCAGCCTGGCTGGGGACCCTGAATTTGAAACAGTCAATCAAATGGCTGATTTGATTGAATAGTTGTTGCCATGTTTGTTTCTTTTTAAATGGTTTTATTATATGGTGGATCTTTTTACATTTTTTTAAAAAAATGTTGTAAGCTGCCCGGAGTCACCTATGTTTGTGAGTTGAGGGGCTACATAAATACGTTTAATAAATAAATTAACAGATAAAAATGGAGCAGAGATCTTAGCCCATTCACTCAAAATCCTTCTGTGCCTAGAGATTAGATGCAACAAGCCCAGTGTTTATTGTGTGAAGAGATTAGATGCAACAAACCCAGTATTTATTCATTTCAGTCTGGAAAGAAAAAGATTCATTCGAGACTCTAGTACATCAAGATATGCATCTATAGATACGGATATAAATTCAGATGCTTCGTTCCTAGTAACAGCTTTTTTTCCTCCAACATAATGACTCCCACGGTGCACACAAAGAGTGACCCTTTCAAAAATGATAACATTTTAACAAAATGTGTTTAATAAAGTCCTACTTGGCATGCCCTCAAGACTGCCTATTTAACATGTTTACATTAATCCTCAGCATTTTGAACATGAGTAGAAAACAGCGCAAGCATCTTAATTGCAACATTAAAGACTTCGGAGTATATTTTCCTGATGCAGTATAGGGACTAACATGTGGCCATAAGCTCCCATTATGACTGAATATATTCATGCCTGTTTAATGATTCATTCATTTACTAATGAAGTCTTTGTATATTTATAATTATGATGCAATAATAGGCATAACTATGATGAATGTATATATTATCTGTGAAGAGACATTCAGGAAAAAGCATCTATTTGCTTTGGGGTGATTCCACCTATAAAAAAAGAAATTCTTCATTTAATGGATAGTTCCATTATATCAAGTTCTACTTTTCTTTCTTTCTTTTTTTCTTTTTTTGGGGGAATTGTTATTATTACATTTGTATATGGCTCTTAGGAGAATGTCTCCTTCTGTAGATATTATACAGTATATCTGAGGCTGCGTAGAATCATGTTGTCTTGTAGAATATGGTTGGCCTGACTGAGACTAAAAGAATCTTCCTTATGAAGAAAGGAAGGAAGGAAGGAAGAAAGAGAAAAGAGAGAAGGAGGAGGAAGGAAGGAAGGAAAGTAAAGAAAGAAGGAAGGAAAAGGAAAAGAAGGAAGGAGGAGGAAGGAAGGAAGGAAAGGAAAGGAAGGAAGGAAAAAGAAATGAAGGAGGAAGATAAATAAATAAATCTATTATCTTTAATAATACTACAGATGGTCCTCAACGGTGATAAAATGGAGCAAAGAACCTCACTGAACCAATGTCTCCCAAAGCAACAGAAATGCTCAGCTCAGTTGTGGTCATAAGTCGAGGACTACCTATAATAATAAACCCTGCACACGCAGACCACAATACAATATCAAATTGTATTCAGCGGAGAGGACGAAAGTAAATATTTCTCGGGTTATGTTACTTCAGGGCCAGAGAAAACATAAAAAAGAATGAGTCAGAAGTTCTCTTTTTGTCTTTGCCATGAAAGGGAGCATCTGTCAGGATTAAAAAAAAAAAAAAATTCTCTGCAGGACAACAGGAAATTCCTTTTGACAATTCTAATCAAAGAGCAACGCTTTTTAGTATTCAAGGTGGCCGCGACGATAAATAATGTAAATAATTTGGATTCTTTGTCAAGACCTGGATCATATCTGCCGAAAGCACATCAATATTTGTGCAGGCTTAATTACCAACTAAAGACAGATGCAGAAGCACCAGAAGTCTTCAGTTTATCCTTGGTGAAAAGGAAACAAACATATGTAAGGCATGGCATTCATTAGCGAAGCAAGAGCTTGACTTAATGTCTCTGTCTCTCATCACCTGGGGTAGATATAACTCAATCATCTCTCCCTCCCTCCCTCCCTCCCTCCTTCCCTCCCTCTCTCTCATCTATCTCCTTCCTTTCTTCCTGTCTCTATCTAGCTATCTGTCTTGGCTGGCTGGCTGGCCATTTAGCTAGACTTCCTATTTAATTATATATATTCCATCATCCCAATTCCATCTAATTCTATCTGCCTGCCTGCCTGCCTGCCTGCCTGCCTGCCTGCCTGCCTATCTATCTATCTATCTATCTATCTATCTATCTATCTATCTATCTATCTATCTATCTATTTTTTTTATTATTAATCATATTTCTATGCCCCCCCCCCACTCTCCGAGGACTCTGGGCGGCTTACAACAATCAACAGTATACTAAATAGCATATTGCCCCCATCAATCTGGGTCCTCATTTTACCCACCTCGGAAAGATGGAAGGCTGAGTCAACCTTGAGCTGGTGAGATTTGATCTGCTGATCTGCTGAACTAGCAGTACAGCACTCTAACCACTGCACCACCTTGGCTCCCCCTCTCTCATTATCTCTATCTCTGTCTCTGTCTGTCTGTCTATCTATATAATTGTCTGTCTGCCTGTCTGTCTGTCTGTCTGTCTGTCTGTCTGTCTGTCTATCTATCTATCTATCTATCTATCTATCTATCTATCTATCTATCTATCTATCTAATTATCTGTCTATCTATCTATCTATCTATCTATCTATCTATCTATCTATCTATCTATCTATCTATCTATCATCTATCTATCTATCTGTATCTACCTATCTAATTATCTGTCTGTCTATCTATCTATCTATCTATCTATCTATCTATCTATCTATCTATCTAATTATCTGTCTATCTGTCTGTCTATCTATCTATCTATCTATCTATCTATCTATCTATCTATCTATCTATCTATCTATCTAATTATCTGTATCTACCTATCTAATTATCTATCTATCTATCTATCTATCTATCTATCTATCTATCTATCTATCTATCTATCTATCTGTATCTACCTACCTACCTACCTACCTACCTACCTACCTATCTACCTATCTCTAATTTTATCTACCTACCTACCTACCTACCTACCTACCTTATGTATCCATCATCCACCCATCATATATCCTGAGCAGGGGAAATAATGTTCCAGCCCTGGCAGGCAATCCATGTAATTGCTTGATTGAAAATGCAAATGGCTCTTGACAAAGGAGCCGATAGCTCTGCTGAAATCATAGCTCATGATCTGATGTTGTGGATCACATTAGAACAGAAATTTTCTGGCTCCGGTATAGTTTTCAGTGCAGGAATAGACAGTCTGGGAGGCCACATGTTGCCCCCTTGAGTGTAATTCTTGCTGCAGCCAGGGTCTTCACTCTTGGAATGTTCTTCTAAAATTTAGTGGTAAAATTGTGTTTCTGATAGCAAATTATGGTAGTGGATGTGTTTTAATATAAGAAGAACCTTAACCTTAATTCAATATTTTACTAGTCTAAGCCTTACGGGAGGCATTCTGGGTCATTTAGTAGCCAACTGGATGCATTTGGAAAGCATATATGCCTGCAACAGGGGTGGGTTCTACTTACCTTTACTACCAGTTCACAACGGGATCGCTAATGATGACATCCAGGGTGGTGGGTGGGGCCTCCTGCTGGTTTTACTATCAGATCTTGTGAACCTGTCTGAACTGGGGACAGCCCATCACTGGCCTGAAACCAAAAGCAATATTCCTTTTGTATGTTAGTTTTTCAGCGTTGAATGTCATTTAGTCCCTCTATCCATTACACCTGCTGAATTCCCCAATTTAACAAAAGTTTGTGCCATGTAAAAAAAAAACAAACCAAAAGTATTCCTTTCCATTTGTCCTGAGTCCTCCTGTTTCAGTGTACGAGCTTGAGTCCTAGCATTGGAAGTTAGAGAGGAAATTTTTCTCTCTCGTTTTATCTACACCTCATGTGATTTTACGACCCTCTGCCATGTTTATCAATTCCTCCTAGGAGAATTCATCTAGCTCCTAATCCTCCTGGGTCCCTAATCCTAAAAACAAAATTTCATTTTTTATCTATCTCGAGCAAGAAGTCCAAAAGGGGCCTTTGTGGGTTTAAATATCTTCTCGATCTTCTAAAAAAGTAGTATAACAGAATGCCATTCTCTCTCATAATTTATGCTAGTGATGGAAATTTTCTACACTGCCTTACTTATTAGCGGGCAGAAAAATAGTATCTACATTTTCCAAAAGAAGAAACAATGACTACTGTATATTTAAAAACTAGGGCTGGCACCTGGGTCTGATGAAAGCTGGGAAGTATGGAAGTTGTTGAATAGACTGTGCACCAGGGGTGAAATCCAGCAGGTTCTGACAGGTTCTGGAGACCCGGTAGTGGAAATTTTGAGCAGTTCAGAGAACCAGCAAATGTCACCTCTGGCTGGCCCCAGAGTGGGGTGGAAATGGATATTTTGCAATATCCTTCCCCCTGGAGTGGAATGGGAATGGGGATTTTGCAGTATCTTTCCCCTGCCACACCCACCAAGCCACACCCACCAAGCCACACCATGCCCACCAAGCCACGCCCACAAAACCGGTAGTAAAAAAAATTGTAGTAAAAAAAATTCACCACTGCTGTGCACCAGAGACACTCGGAGCAAATGGGGCTATCTGGTGGCTTCTTGTCTCTGTGATTGTGGTGACATTCAAACAACAACACATATACAGTATATTATACCTGCCCTTTGCTGTTCTGACTTAGGCTCTCCCACAAAGCACGAAGCAGAATCCTGGTCCCGACAAAACCCCTTTTATTAAACAAACAGTGAATTCCTCTCATTCACCTTCAGCAAAGTCTTTTGAGGGAGAATTTATAGCCACAGACCTTATCTGGCTTGGAGAGCTGCCAGGCTGATATCTTCAAAACTTGGCAAGGAGCCTCAGAGAGTCACAAACCAATTAGGCAAACTAATTGTCTCCTGCAAACTCCACTCCCCTTTCGCTCCTCTTTTATTCCCTCTGGGAGGGGCCATTTATCATCCACCTGTGGCTTTACTCCCAAGTCGACCCTTGTTCTTTAGCTGTTCCCTTTGTCTGGCAGCTCTGCGCATGCGCACACTGGGAACAGGCTCCAGCTGTTCATCTGCCTCACTGATGTCCGACTCTGAAGGCAGCTGATAACTGGCATCCGGCCCTGGCCCCCTCTCTGCCTCCAACTCAGAGCTCTCATCAGAGCCTTCCCCAAACTCCAGGACTGGCCCATGTTCCTCCCCAACATCCCCACTGTCGAATCTGGCAGGCCACGACATTTGCAACTCAATCAGTGCACACTTGAGGATGCCATGCAAAGGTGGAATTCACTTACCTTCCCTACCAGTTGGCAAATGTGCATGCTCTTTGCTCATGCATTACGTCTGGGTGGGCGGGCGGAGCTTCCCGCAGTCCAGTTTCCCTGAACCAGATAGAACTGGCTGAATCCCACCACTGAGGTCATAGCAGTGCAACAGAATGCAATTTATGTTGCTAGTTTCTGGGCAAGATCTGTGTACCTATTTTAATCTGGTATTTTATATTTTAAATTTTATGTCCTACAGTGTGCCTTATTTTAACTGTGGTGCCTCTGACACAAATAAAAAAAACATTTAAAAACTCACCGATAAAAGTTCTATTATGGATTCAGCTTTGATGGAAAGACCTATCCGGAAAAAGAGCGATATATCTTTAGACAAAGAGTAACTCACTGTTATTCGTACAGCATGTTGATGCAAGCTATAATCGGTAACATTAAAAATGATGCAAGGAAAGATAATTATCTAAGCCAAGTCTTCCTTCTCTGCTCCTCATCACTGCCATCAAGTGGATGTTTTTTTGTTTTGTTTTTTTTTTTAATCCTGGCTGCTTCCATTAAACTGCCTTTTAAATATATATATAGCTTTGTTATCCACCAACTCTCTAGACCGAAGCAAGCAAAGGTTGAACAGAAAGGCCTCTGACAAAAGTTTGCTTAAAAAAAAAAAAAAGCACACTATGACAAGAAGATATATAATATGCAGTTATCTGGAAGAGATTTGATAGAAAAGAGAATTTATTTTAGAACAGTTAATCATATGATAAAGTTTGGCAGTTCTTATTTTCAATTTGTCATTGCAGTAGCTGCTTCTCATCCTTCAGTTTCTTCGGTTTTGATTGCCTACATGCCTCCATTTTGTCTTTTCTCTACCACAGGGTTTGCATTTCAGTTCTAGCAGTCTCCAATTCTTCTTCTTTTTTTTCTCTGGCAATTCCTCTCTGGGGTAAAATTACTTGCTCCTTTTATGGCAAGGATGGGCGACTTTGGCAACTTTCCAACTGGCTAAGGAATTCTGGGAGTTGAAGTCCACGGGTTGAAAAGCTGTCAGAGTTACTTGTTTTATAAAGTGTCTTTCATATCCTTTTTCTACTCTTGAGCCAGTTAGAAACTGGAGTTCTGCTTCAGGTTTCATGCATCTTTATTTGCCACATTCTTAGGCCAAACATCCTTTTTTAAAAATCTCATTTCCTCTTAAATCCAAGATAGATTCTTTCTAAGAATGAACTTTCTAACAGTCAGGATAATTTTTTTAAAAAATCCAACTTCTTTACCGCCCTTCTCCCTGAGGACTCAGGGCGGCATACAGCCAACAGTAAAAACAGTGATGCAAAAATTAAAACAATTTAAAACTAATTCAAAATTTGGCCAAATATTAAAAAAAAAATGACTAAAAAACCCATTAAAAGTCCTCACGCCGTGAAGCCAGCTTGCTGAAATAATAGGATCTTCAAGGCGTGAAGGTCGGGGATCCTACATATCTCCAGGGGCAATTTGTTCCAAAGGGTGGGGCCCCCCACAGAGAAGGCTCTCCCCCTGGGGGTCGCCAGTCGACATAATTTGACCAACGGCACCCTGAGGAGGCCCTCTCTATGGGTGCGTACTGGTCGATGGGAGGCTATCAGTGGCAGCAGACGGTCTTGTAAACACCCAGGTGCTAAGCCATGGTGTGTTTTAAAGGTGGTCACCAACACCTTGAATCGCACTCGGAAGACCACTGGAAGCCAGTGCAGCTCACGCAGGAGAGGTGTTATGTGGGTGTGATGTGTCACCCCCATAATCACCCGCGTGGCCGCATTCTGGACCAGTTGGAGCCTCCGAGTGCTCTTCAAGGGGAGCCCCATGTAGAGAGCATTCAGTAGTCCAGACGGGAAGTGACAAGGGCATGAGTGACTGTGCGCAAACTCAAATGGGGGAGAATGGAAAGATTAATATAAATCCTTCCATTCTCATATTAAATTCTCATATAAATCTTATATAAATCCTTCAACTCTCCACCATTCAGCCAGTACTGAAGAAGCTTCTTACATGAGAAGCGAAACATCTTCAAGGAAAAACAAAGAAAATCCAGCTGCCTTTTGAAAAAGCACCTTTAGGGGCACCCATACCAAATTAGAGTTGTTGGGTTGCAAAAATTTGGATAGCCAAATACTAAAGAACTGGACATTTTGTAAACTCAGAAAAAGATGACTGAAGCTTTTAAATTTCTTTACCTAATACATTTTCCTAATTCTTTCAGATGGCCCTTGGATCTTGGCAAACCATATTTTGATTGATGAACTGGATTTGCTAAATATAGGAGAAGGCACAATTCACGTTTAAAGGATTGCATTCGGCTTGGTGGTCTACAGGTGGATAGGTATGAATAGAATAGAATAACAGAGTTGGAAGGGACCTTGGAGGTCTTCTAGTCCAACCCCCTGCTTAAGCAGGAAACCCTACACCACTTCAGACAAATGGTGATCCAACATCTTTTTAAAAACTTCCAGTGTTTCAGCATTCACAACTTCTGGAGGCAAGTTGTTCCACTGAATAATTGTTCTAACTGTTAAGAAATTTCTCTGTAATTCTAAGTTGTTTCTCTCCTTGATTAGTTTTCACCCATTACTTCTTGTCTTGCCCTCAGGTGCTTTGGAGAACAGCTAGACTCCCTCTTCTTTGGGGCAGCCCCTGAGATATTGGAAGATGTTATCATGTCTCCCCTGGTCCTTCTCTTCACTAGACTAGCCATGCTCAGTTCCTGCAACCGTTCTTCACATGTTTTAGCCTCCAGTCCCCTAATAATCTTTGTTGCTCTTCTCTGCACTCTTTCTAGAGTCTCCACATCTTTTTTATATCTTGGCGACCAAAACTGGATGCAGTATTCCAAGTGTGGCCTTACCAAGACCTTATAAAGTGGTACTAACACTTCACGTGATCTTGATTTTATCCCTCTGTTTATGCAGCCTAGAATTATGACTTTCTCATGGTGCTGAATTGAGATATTATCTTTCCAGATCATGACTGGACTTTCTGGAATGTTATCACTCCCAAAGTGTGCTCAGGTTCTTGTGTCAAAATGCATCTTGCAAGCTTTCAGCCATGAAGGTAAGCTTAAGTACACCTTTTATAACGGTAGACATCTGTGAATGAATTCTTCTTAAGGCCGACAGCTGTACTTCACATCTTGTTTTCTTCGCTGTGGATCACTTGAGTGACTGCGCTGACAAGCAGAAATAGATGGGATGCCCTGAAGTCCATGTTTACCTCATAAGGACTGCTTTCTTGAAGGTGACCACCTGAACAAAACAGACGTCTTAAAAGAAAAAACTAAGCAATCGTCTTCTAGAATGACTTTTGGAGTTTACAACTCCAAAGATAAAGAAATATCGCAAAAAGGCATCTCAATTACCTGAGCATGCTTTACAGCACTCTAACCATTGCGCTACCTCAGCAATGTTCCCATGTACTTCCCTGCTCGCAAGTAATCCCCTCCTCCTAGCAGACTAGCTCCTGCAAGAAAGCCTCCAGACACATCCACCAGTACGAGGTAGAGGCCAGCAGTACCATTCCTGGTCTACCGATTGGTCTGGTGAATGTGCATTGGTATGCGGCCGCACCACTGCCTACCACTGCCTACGAAGCATCAGGACAACTGCTGGTAGGTCTGCGGCTTCCCTGGATGATTAAGCGTGCTGCGCAGGATCCTGGCCAAGTGGTTCTGTAGTTGTGGCTTGGTGGGGATGGCATTGCTTAGTGGGCATGGCTTGGTGGGCATGGCAGGGAAGGATATTATAAAATCTCCATTCCCACCCCACTCCAGGGAAGGATACTGCAAAATCCCCATTTCCTCCCGATCAGCTGGGACTCGGCAGGCAGAGAATAGATGGGGGCGGGGCCAGTCAGAATTTTTACTACCGGTTCTCCGAACAACTCAAAATTTCCGCTACCAGTTCTCCAGAACTGGTCAGAACCTGCTGAAACCCACCTCTGCTCCTCGTCTCCCCACCGAATGGCAGCCCCGGGCCAGGAGGCATGCTGGGGCTGACAAATACTTTTTCAGTTTTCACAGCATATGGTTTAAAATAAGAAGGAACTGGCAGTAAATGTCCATTTCCCTATAAATCTCCACTAATATGAGTCATTCCAATATCTAATCATTGCCTTAATGTACACTTGAATCAATCAACTATGAGAGTAAGAAGAACACACTTTTAAATTGAGGGCAAGAAGGTCAACTGATGATATATTTGCTAGCATGCCATAGACTGTGTGGTGTTTTCATTCCTCACAAACACACTGCAGTAAAGATTCCGCAAACAAACTCCTCATCCAGAGTAATCTTAATCACATTTCCCAGCAGAGAGGAAATTAGGCTTTTCGGTAGCCTTTTTACACTTTAAGATAAGTTGAAAATGTAAGACGCGGCTTCCATGTATTTAAATTAAGAGAAAGTGGTTTGCATAGATGTTTATCGGGTTCATAATTATTCTGCTCGCCTCTCAAGTGAATTCTTCAGGTTTGCCACCCAAGGCAATAAATTACTTAACTTTCTAATTGTATTTTAATACTCCCCGCAGCATTCGGCTGTATTATATGGAGCTACAGTGCATCTTATTTCAATGAGGTTGAATATTTTGAGATTCCTGGCAGCAACAGGGGTGCAATGGTTGAAGGTTCTACACTGAGAGAGAGAACTTCTGACCATCCAAGTTTCAACTTTGAAGATTGACAGCCAAGATGAAGAGCTCTGAATGTGTTTCTCTTACCCTACCCCAGCATTTTGGGAGAAAATCAAGGTCTTAAAATACTTTTCAGAAAGCTAAAAAGGGTTGCTGAACCTCCAAGGGAAGGGTGCACAGCAGAGGTGGTTTTCAGCAGGTTCTGACCAGTTCTGGAGAACTGGTAGCGGAAATTTTGTGTCGTTCAGAGAATCGGTAGTAAAAATTTGACTGGCCCCGCCCCATCTATTCTCTGCCTGCCGAGTCCCAGCTGATCGGGAGGAAATGGGGATTTTACAGTATCCTTCCCCTAGACTGGGGAGGGAAAGGAGATTTTACAGTATCCTTCCCCTGCCACGCCCACCAAGCCACGGCCATCAAGCCACACCCACTGAACCAGTAGTAACATTTTTTGAAACCCACCACTAGTGCACAGGTAGTCCTTGACTTACAACCATTAGTTTAGTGACCATTTGAAGTTACAACAGCACTGGAAAATGTGACTGAGGAATGTTTTTCATACTTATGACTGTTGCAGCATCTCCATGGTTATATGATCAAAATTAAGATGCTTGACAATTTGTATTTATGACAGTTGCAGTGTCCCGGGGGCATGTGATCCCCTTTTGTGAACTTCTGACAAGCAAAGTCAACGATGAAGCCAGATTCACTTAACAACCGTGTTACTAATTGAACAACTGCAGTGATTCTCTTAACTGTGGCAAGAAACGGGAGCCAAAACTCATTCAGCAGCTGTCTTGCTTAGGAAGGAAGATTTTGGCCTCAAGGATGGTTGCAAGTTGAGGACTATCTATATTCTCATCTTTGTAAAAACTATCTCATCCTTTCAAATAAAGGGTTGAATGAGCTGTGGTGGCACAGTGGTGAGAATGCAGTATTGCAGGCTGACTCTGCCCACTGCTAGCCATTTGATCCTGACCGGCTCAAGGTTGACTCAGCCTTCCACCCTTCCGAGGTCGGTAAAATGAGATTGTTGGGGGCAAGAGGCTGACTCTGCAAAACCACTTAGAGAGGGCTGTAAAAGCACTGTAAAGCGGTGTATAAGTGCGAAGGAAGGAAGGAAGGGAGGAAGGAAGGAGGGAGGGAGGGAGGGAAGGAAGGAAGGAAGGAAGGAAGGAAGGAAGGAAGGAAGGAAGGAAGGAAGGAAGGAAGGAAGGAAGGAAGGAAGGAAGGAAGGAAGGAAGGAAGGAAGGAAGGGCCATGGTGGCACAGTGGTGAGAATGCAGTATTGCAGGGTGACTCTGCCCACTGCTAGCCATTCGATCCTGACTGGCTCAAGGTTGACTCAGCCTTCCACCCTTCTGAGATCGGTAAAATGAGATTGTTGGGGGCAAGAGGCTGACTCTGCAAAACCACTTAGAGCGGGCTGTAAAAGCACTATAAAGCAGTGTGTAAGTGTGAAGGAAGGAGGGAAGGAGGGAGGGAGGGAGGGAGGGAAGGAAGGAAGGAGGGAGGGAGGGAGGGAGGAAGGAAGGAAGGAAGGAAGGAAGGAAGGAAGGAAGGAAGGAAGGAAGGAAGGAAGGAAGGAAGGGCCATGGTGGCACAGTGGTGAGAATGCAGTATTGCAGGGTGACTCTGCCCACTGCTAGCCATTCGATCCTGACCGGCTCAAGGTTGACTCAGCCTTCCACCCTTCTGAGATCGGTAAAATGAGATTGTTGGGGGCAAGAGGCTGACTCTGCAAAACCACTTAGAGCGGGCTGTAAAAGCACTATAAAGCAGTGTGTAAGTGTGAAGGAAGGAGGGAAGGAGGGAAGGAGGGAGGGAGGGAGGGAAGGAAGGAAGGAAGGAGGGAGGGAGGGAGGGAGGGAGGAAGGAAGGAAGGAAGAAGGGGCTATGGTGACACAGTGGTGAGAATGAAGTATTGTAGGGTGTCTCTGCCTACTGCTAGCAGTTCGATCCTGACCGGTTCAAGATTGACTTAGCCTTCCATGTTGGTAAAATGAGGACCCAGATTGTTGGGGGCAACAGGCTGATTCTTTACAGAACTCTCAGAGAGTTCTGTAAAGCACTATGGTGCAGTATATAAGTCTAAGTGCAATTACTATTGACTTTCTGGAGGACTAGCAGCAAGACATTACTTCAACTCTGCTTCAAGGCTGCAAGGAAACAATTTCCTCCTTATCCATAACATTTTCGTTAAGAGTGTCCTTCAGGAAAAAAAAAAAACCTGCCTCTTTAATTTTTTACAAATACATGAAAACCAGGTGACCGCCGGACAAGAAAATCAATAGGAAAAATCTATTCTGGTGTCATCGTTTTTACCTTGCAACGATATTGATCAGTACATCTATAGAGCAATTAAATTATCTACTTAGTAGCAAATTTAGTTGGGGAGGGCATCGAATTAGGTTTGTCGGGAATGTTAATTACAGCTCATAATAGGATTAATCTGAATGCGCAATTGAGATCCATTATGATTCCTCTTTCAGGTTTGAATGGTGATAATAGAATTTGCTTTTAAAATTGCAGTAAAGGTTGCCTGAATTAATTAAGAAAGGGGACATTGGGGGGGGGGTGGATTTGAAGCACCGTAATTTCAAAAGAAGAAGAAGAAGAAGAAGAAGAAGAAGAAGAAGAAGAAGAAGAAGAAGAAGAAGAAGAAGAAGAAGAAGAAGAAGAAGAAGAAGAAGAAGAAGAAAATTTAAGCTAATATGCATGCAGCTAAACACTAATTGTAGAAAAGTAAAATAAAATATCAGCCATTGTGGGAAAATGCATCTTTTGAAATGTTCCTGGGTGACTAAACCTTGATGATAAAGCATCTGTTTTCTATGCAAAATGAGCAAAAGAGCGATTCCTTTGGTTGCCATCATTTTACAGGGTCTCAAACGCCACATTTCTCAAACGGTGTAGTTCCCATTCTTCATTTGGAGAGCCAGAAAGAGAAATAAATCGAACTTCGAAAGGAAGCAGTTCGGCGTTGCTCTTTTAAATGTGAGATAGGTACGCGTCCATGTGCAAAATCAAACAAGAGCAGCTGTGATTCGTACATGGGTGATTATTGGGACATAAGGAAAACAATGGAGCTCGGAGAATAATAAATGCACCACTGTGTTACTGAAACAGTAAGTGACAAATAGGTTGCTCTGAGAAATACGATTCAAAGAATTTGCACGAAGCCTCAGATAGGTACAAAGAATTAGCAGTAAACAGTTCTGCTGGTAAATCTATGTGTATTTCTCAGGGATCTCAGGTTTTTCCTCGTTGGAAACTCCCACTTGAAGCTCACGTACTGTAGCTCTTCGCTCAATGATAATGTTGATGCATTTTCAATCCTCAGATTCAAATTCAAAATTAGTAGGCAGAAAGTGACAGGCAAGTCTTCTGCTCAAGGTCCTAAATAATTACGATCAGAAGACATCATACTGAGCCCTGGGATTAACAATCTGACATCATCATCATTTAACAACCTCATACTCCCTTGATGGGTGGAGTCTGGGCAACTAAATGAAGCTAGCCGAGTGTTTACTGGCCGGATGCCCTTCCTGTTGCCAATGCGGAGCTTTGTTCAGCAGATATATTCTCAGTGTGCCCAGAGAGAGAAATATTTGCCTCTACCTAGTATCGAACTCACAGCCTCCTGATTGTGAGTTGAGAGCTCCACCTCTAGGCCACCGCACCCCTCCTGATTAACAATCTGACATGACAGAAGAAAATCATCCTCTCCCTCCCCCCCTTCGTTTCCTTTTTTCTCCTTCTCCTTTCCCTCCTTTTTTCCTTCTCCTTCTTTCTCCTTCTCCTCTTCCTCTCTTTTCCTCCTCCTTTCTCCTTCTCCTCCTCCAAGATTCGTCTGATCTTAAGAAGTTTGAATTCACTGAATTAATTTCCAAAGCATTAGAATTTCTTATTTATTTGACATTATTCTAATTTTTGCAGGGCATATTGTACATTTTCAGCTTTTCGGATCTCTCATATATTGTCCTATGGACACCACGTGCGTGCATGTATACAATAGAAAGGACTTTGATAGATGAATGTACAATATGTGTATCAAGATTCCATTGGGTGGCGTTTTTCCAATGAGAAACAGGGACATTGTATTCCAGTAAAACCCTGCACACAAAAAAATCTTGGCTCCATGGTAGCACGGTGGTTAGAATGCAGTACTGCAAGCTATTTCTGCTGACTGATGACTGCCAACTGTTCAGCAGTTCGATTCTCACCGGCTCAAGGTTGACTCAGCCTTCCGTCCTTCCAAGATTATTAAATTAAGAAGGACCCAGGTTGTTGGGTCCAGCTTTCCAGCCTTCCAGAGAAGGCTGAAAAGCACTGCGAAGCGGTATAGAAGTCTAAGTGCTATTGCTAAGTGCTATATTTCTTTTAGGGCTTGGCCAATTCTCCAGTGCTGGTTTGAGATAGGGCTTCAACATTAGCACTGCCTATAGTACGATTTCTTTCTTCCTGCTCCCTTCGCATTCTTTACGTTTCTTTCCTTTTTCTCCCCCCCCCCTTTTTTTTTTTTTTTGCTATTGCTGGAGACAGGAAAGGCCACATCTTTTGAATTCTCCATAACAATTAGATCTAATGCCATTTTAGAACAATTGCAAGGATGAATAACTTGGAGCTCATTTGGAAAAGAAAAATTCTGAGGGATATTCTTCTTTATACAGGAAGAGGCAGGGGTTGGGAAGAAAGAAAGGGGGAAAAAAACCTTTTGATTTTATCTAAAAAAAGATTTCTGAGAAATTTTGACTCATCTTTAATTGTACGCGGGTATCTGAATACATGAATAGCTTTTAATCTCTTTTTTTTTCTCTCATACTGCTATTTTTGCTTTGGGTGGCTCGTACATTATCCCGCCAATGGCATTTCATCTAATATTTTGTTGTCCCTCTAGGGGAAGGAAAAACAGGGAGAAAAGTCAAGATTCAGTCAAATATTCAATTACAATTACCATATTTATTTGTTTTTGGTTAGATCAGTCGAGCAACGCATCCTAAGGGCACACAGTCTTATTTGTAAACTTCTATAACAACTCAATAATTTCAGTTTCTGCCTAAAATGTGCTATATTTCCTTCAAGTTACAGACTGTCTAACCACTATTGTTTATCAGTCCAATTAGGTCAAAAGCAACCTACAAGAATTCTGTACAAACAAGCTTTGAATGAGGGATACCTTTGTCTTGTTAAAGATAAAATTCATCCAACCCTCTGACTTAGAATTATTTGTGTGTGTTTGTGTCTCTCTCTGAGTTTGAAATTCCTTAGAGCTTTGAAGCAGGCAGGAGAGTAAGAGAAAACATTCTTTGATTCCCAGAATTTATTGGTGGAATGATTAGACCCTGAATTATTGTCATTTCATTAGCTTCTTTGAAGTAAGGCAGCCCTTTTAAGGTTGCATAAATAGAAAGGAAATGATTGTCCCCATTCCATTCATTGTGAATTCCGGTTTAATAATGAGAACTCTAAAATGTCTACCATAATGTGCGGCTTTCTGTGTTTTATTTTTTTCCTCTTCCCTCTATGTTAAAATGGGAGACCATATTTAAACTTTGTGTAAAATACAAAGATAATACTAGTAATGTTCAAGGCAGTGGTGAAATCCAAATTTTTTTACTACCGGTTTTGTGGGTGTGGCTTGGTGGGCGTGACTTGGTAGGTGTAGTTTGGGAAGGATACTGCAAAATCTTCATTCCCACCCCACTCCAAGGAAAGGATACTGCAAAATCTCCATTCCTACCCCATTTGGGGGCCAGCCAGAGGTGGCAATTACCAGTTCTCTGAACTACTCAAATTTTCCACTACCGGTTCTCCGAACTACTCAAAATTTCTGCAAGTCAGTAGGACTGTCAATAAATTCACAAACATCTCACAACTAAATAAATAAAAGAACACCATACTATAGTTGTAAGGATTTGCTCTAGATTTCTCTTAATTTTCTTCCAGTTTTATGAAAAGTGGGTGTGACAGAGAGATATATACAACAACATTTCTCTACTCACCACAAGGAAGGGGTGAAATGCTACCGGTTCTCACCAGTTCGGGCAAACTGGTAGTAATAAAAGCTACCAATTCAGGTGAACCGCTAGTAAAGAAAAGCTACCAGTTCATCCAAACTGATATTTCTGACGATCAGCTGTATCGCGCGATTTATATTTGCTAGAAAGTTGGAATCCTGCTTTCTAACGTATTTAAATCATGCAGCACAGCTGTTTCCTTCCCCTTTCTGTTCTACTTACTTTCTTAAGCCTCCCTTTTCCACTCACAGTGTGCATTTGGCATGCACTGTGCATGCATGGGCAGCAAAGAGGTGGCAACCCATGGAGGATTTCACCACTGCCACAAGGACAAGTAACAGGAGGTTACCCCGTTCACGGCACTAGGGATTTGAACCACTCAGTGGCTAAGACACTGAGCTTGATGATCAAAAGATCGGCAGTTCAGTGATTCAAATCCCTAGTGCTGTGTAATGGGGTGAGCTCCCATTACTTGTCCCAGCTTTTGCCAACCTAGCAGTTTGATAGCACATAAAAAATGCAAGTAGGAAATTAGGGACCACCTTTGGTGGGAAGGTAACAGCGTTCCATGTGCCTTTGTGTGATAGGAATGGGGTTTCTGAGTTCGAATGGACCGTGGCCCAATATGCACACAAATGCACTGGCATGAAATTGATTGGTCTTGAGAAAGTATTTAATAAAAACACTTAAAAACAAAACCTACAAGAAGGCATCAACAGCCTACAAGCTTTTCTTCTTAGCAAAGTCCATCAGCTCTAGTCTTCATCCCAAACGTGGGAGGCTCTCTGTGTTCTTTGTCAGCCATCTCAGGAGCAAGGCAGTGACTCAGCTCATTGTAGTGATTTCAGTTCATTGTAGTGACTTCAGCTGCTCAGCCCTCCACTGAAGAGTCTCTGTTAGTCTCTCTGGTCTCAGAGCCTCTCTGCATTTCTCAGGATCTCTGCTCTCAAGTCTCTGGAGAAGGCTGCAATTTGCAGCTACTTATATACACATTCCCGACCGTTGGAAAGTGCAGGAAACTCAGAGCCAGGAAGCTGGGCTCTAATTAGTTCATTCAAACAATACAAACAAACAATCAATTAGTTGCAGCAAACATGCAGAGAGGTTTTTCCTCTACCACTTTGGCATTTAGTCATGCTGACCAGAGACATCTTCGGACAGCACTGACTCTTCGGCTTTGAAATGAAGATGAGCACCGCCCCATAGAGTTGGGAATAACTAGCACATAAGTGCGAGGGGAACCTTTACCTTTAGCATGCTCAGGAAAGCATAGAGCTACAGGCTACACCTGGAAGGGATGAGGTTTGCAGATGGCAACACACTGCCATCTTGTTGTCAACCCAACTTCACAGCTGTATCCCCATAGCTTTTTTAAAAAAAATATGTACGAGATGTGTTCTTTGAACAGGAGAAAAAAACACAGTAGTAGAATTCTTAGAATTCACCAAGGAGATGGATGTAAGAATAATGAATTTTACAGGGGAAAAAGTAGAAAGGGAAATCAGATCTGTTCAATAGCAAATGGCTGAATCCAACTGACAGACATGGCAGGCCATTTACATAAAAACTGATGGAAATCTGCACATCCATATAATAAGCCTTATAGTTCAAAGGAATACTGAGATGACAAGGAAGGATTTAAGCTTCAGGGGGGAAAAATATTCCGTTTTAGCCAAAACATGCTAATGACAATATAAATATCAAAAAGTAGGACTTATTAAGAAACTTTCCACTTAGGGAGAGAGAGTTCCCTAAGTACCATTGGCAGGTAAATGTATGTGATCCCAGGAAAGACAGGAAACAGGGGGTAAAGCTCATGGCCCCTGATTTACCACTTATTAATTAATTATTAAATTATTCATTTAATGAACGCTAATTAAGTGCATTTTTTTTAAAAAAAAGTCTGTCAAATGGGTGGGGGAAGAAAGTTACACTGGAATAGATGGTAGGTAGAATTGGTCCTTAAGGCCTTGCCATCTCTTTAAATGTCAAAGTCCAGAGAATTAAGTTTAAAGGGATTATTTAATAGGAGGGCCATGAACCAGGGATGCTAATAGAGGTGAACCAGTCTCATTTTCCAGCTTATTTTCTTCTGGGACAGTGAGGATCTGCTCCTTCAGCAAGACCAAAAGGTGCACAGCAAACTAAATCTTTAGTTTCATTACCTAGCTATTCTTAAATTGGCTTTATTATGCAAGCTATGTCAGTTTGTCAGTAAAACATTGGCTCACTAATTGGCATGTAGAAACTGTAGCTTGGGGACAAAAAATTTTAAAAAAATCCAGAGTCCCATTGGACTGTATTTTGAGATTAGCGAAGTCAAACATATTTAAGATGTTAAAGCTAATGTTTAAAATTAATGTATCTGCCCTAACAGCAAGTCATACTTATTTCAATTCCTTAGTGGCATCTTGATTGCTATTTCCAAGTCTACTTGCAAATATGATTTAATTATATATATATATATATATATATATATATATATATATATATATATATATACATACATACATACACACACACACACACACACACACACACACACACACACACACGTATATATATACATGCAAAAGAGAGTAGATCAACAGGTAGCCCAGAGGGAAACTTTTACATACATACATGCATCCATCCATCCATCCATACATACATACATATAAAAGTTTCCTTGTGGGCTATAGTAATATATTGAGAGGAGAGAGAGAGAGAGAGAGAAATACAGATTGATAGATTGATAGATAGATAGATCAAGATAGATAGATCGAGATAGATAGACAGACAGACAGACAGATGAGAGAGAGAGATTGATAGATCAATAGATTGAGATAGATAGATAGATAGATAGATAGATAGATAGATAGATAGATAGATAGATAGATAGATAGATATAGATAGACAGATAGACAGACAGACAGACAGACAGACAGAGGAGAGAGAGATGAGAGAGAGAGAGAAATACAGATCAATAGATCAAGATAGATAGATGGATGGATGGATGGATGGATGGATGGGGGAGAGAGAAAGAGAGAGAGAGGCAGGCAGGCAGATCTTACTAAAGAACCTGAAGAGTAAACTAAAAACAAATAAGATGCTAAAATAGGTAGCCCACTCCTGCAACAAAAAAGATCTGCATACAAAATGTAAGTTTTAAAAGAGCCAAAAATACACTTCAAAGAATTTTTGAACCAAAGTATTTGGATAAACTTGGATATGAACAAGAGAAACTTCGTGCTAGCAAAACTATAAGAGGCCATCTGAAAGCAGTAGAAAAAAGACGCTCTACTTCACATTGAATGGTTTGGGGGGGTGTGGAATTCACCACAGGGTTAAGCATCTCCACTTTTTCCTTCAAAACTGTATTTTTTTTTTTAAAAAAAAGAGTAATTTAAACAGCAATGTTTTCTAGTGAATTCAGAGCATATAGTTAATAGCCACTGAGCTGAAATCTGATATGGCCTAAAGATTATTTTCTAGTAATGACACTTTCAGGTTTGAAAGAGTAGCTAGAATAGAATAAAATAGAATAGAATTCTTTATTGGCCAAGTGTGATTGGATACACAAGGAATTTGTCTTGGTGCATGTGCTCTCAGTGTACCTGAAAGAAAAGATACATTCATTAAGAATCATAAGGTACAACACTTAATGACAGTCATAGGGTACAAATAAGCAATCAAATCATACTAGGAAACAATCAATATAAATCGTAAGGATACCAGCAACAAGGTTACAGTCATACAGTCATAAGTGGAAGGAGATGGGTGATAGGAATGATGAGAAAATTAATAGTAATGCAGACTTAATAACTAGTTTGACAGTGTCGAGGAAATTAATTATTTAGCAGAGTGATGGTGTTTGGGAAAAACCTGTTCTTGTTTCTAGTTGTTCTGGTGTGCAGTGCTCTATAGCGTCGTTTTAAGGGTAGGAGTTGAAACAGTTTATGTGAGGGTCTGTAGATATTTTCACAGCCCTCTTTTTGATTTGTGTAGTATACAGGTCCTCGATGGAAGGCAGGTTGGTAGTAATTGTTTTTTCTGCAGTTCTAATTATCCTCTGAAGTCTAGTGAACGTGTTGAAGAACTCTTAACTCAGGTGAGTTTCCTTGGCCTGGTCTTTTTCCCTTTTTCTTTTAAATAAAGTTGGACCGTGATTAATTTCAATCTTTCGTGAATCTGACATTCGCATCCATTAATCTGTTCAAATAAATTGGTGTGCCTGGTGTCACTAAGAAGCTACACGTTGAAAGAAAACCACCTGGGGACTGCACTTCAGTGCTGCCGGGGTTTCTTCCTACGGGGTTTAGCTTCTCATCCTGGAAGCAAAACCCCAGCAGTTTGTGAAATAAAGATTTGAGTCAGCCTCAACTCAGACAGACTAATGTAATGTAATACAATGTACTATTGTATCCACTAATGTAATACAATGGCTCAGTGGCTAAGACACTGAGCTTGATGATCAAAAGTCGGAAGTTCAGTGGTTCGAATCCCTAGTGCCGCGTAACGGAGTGAGCTCCTGTTACTTTCCCAGCTTCTGCCAACCTAGCAGCTTGAAAGCACATAAAAAATACAAGTAGAAAAATAGGGACCACCTTTGGTGGGAAGGGAACAGCGTTCCATGCACCTTTGGCATTTGGCATACACACATATCTGTTTGGTAGAGGCCATTGAGTCTAGAGGAAAGATTTCTATGTAATGTCAAAGTTTAGATGCTGGAAATTTGTTTGGCTTGTTATTGGACAGGGAGAAGTTCTTTTCGGAACTTCTGAAAAGAAGCAATTTTCCGGACGTTATATTTATGTGAGAAGAAGGGGAAAATTTTATATGGGGCTTTGGTGCCATTCACTACTGATGGACAACCTCTAGGAGTTCTGGGACTAAGATCCAAATCCTGAGTGGTATCCCTCAACCCAGATCTGGATCACACAAGGCTTTTCTGCCTATCTGCGCTGTCTTTTCTCAGCCATGACCTCTTTTTTGTTTCATATTTTTTTTTTATCCCACACCTTTATTATTTTTAGAAATAACTCAAGCTGATGAACATACCTAATAGTCCTTCCTCATCTTATTTTCTTCACAACAACAATCTTGTGAGGTCAATTGGGCTAAAAGAGAGGGACTGGCCAAAAGTCACCCAGCTGGCTTTCATGCCTAAAATGGGACTAGAACTCACGGCCTCCTAGTGATTGGCTCAAAGTCACCCAGCTGGCTTTCATGTCTAAAATGGGACTAGAACCCATGGTCTCCTAGTGATTGTACCAAAAAGTCACCCAGCTGATTTCCATGCCTAAAATGGGACTAGAACTCACAGTCTCCTGGTGATTGTCCCAAAATCACCTAGCTGATTTTCATGCCTAAAGTGGAACTACAGTTACCATCTTCTGATTTCTAGCCAGATACCTTCACCACTAGACCAAACAGTCTATCTTATCCTTGGGTACGTTCTGTGCTGCTGAATAGGAGTTTTCGGTTTCTTCACAAGTTGCCTTTTCATGTGATGCAACAAGAATTCTGCAGAGAAGGAGAATGAATTGTCCAGAAAGAAATGAACTCCCAACTCATCTTCCTCTTGAACATGTTTTCATTTTTTCCTTCATGCCAGCAAATCTTTGAAAGCATTTTTGGTCCATGAATCCTCTCTTCAAAGCCAAAGTTTCTTTCCATTGCAGTCTACGATTCTCTTTCTTCTATATTGTGTAATATCGGTATTTTAGAAATGAATGTTTTGAAAGGGCATCCATTTTTGAGCAGAAAGTCGCATTTCTCTTTTTCATCCCCGAATCCCATATGGTGTGCTAATTTCCTAGACTTTTGTCATAGCAAAATTGATTTTATAATCTTATTCATTTTATCATGAACGTTTCATGTTATCCAAACCTGAAGGTGATTTTGATGCTGTTTTTAAGTTGTTGGTGATGAAGCTAAAGAGTTTCTATCAGTGGTGAAATCCAATTTTTTTTACTACCGGTTCTGTGGGCATGGCTTGGTGGGCGCGTGTGGCTTGGTGGGTGTGGCAGGGGAAGGATAGTGCAAAATCCACATTCCCACCCCACTCCTAGGGAAGGATACTGCAAAATCCCCATTCCCCCCCCCACACTCCAGGGGAAGGATACTGCAAAACCTCCATTCCCATCCCACTCCAGGGGAAGAATACTGCAAAATCCCTATTCCCTCCCCACTCCAGGGGGAAGGATATTGCAAAATCCCCATTCCCACCTGACTCCTGGGGAAAGGATACTGCAAAATCTCCATTCTCATCCCACTCCAGGGGGAAGGATACTGAAAAACCCCATTCCCTCCCCACTCCTGGGGAAAGGATATTGCAAAATCTCCATTCCCTCCCCACTCTGAGGGCAGACAAAAGTGGTATTTGCCGGTTCTCTGAACTACTCAAAATTTCCGCTACCGGTTCTCCAGAACCTGTCAGAACCTGCTGGTTTTCACCCCTGGTTTCAATCCAGACAAATTGCCTTGATTTTACCTGCAGTGCACCAAGCGATCTCCAGTTTATTTCTCTGTTTCTGAGTGCTAAATCCCCCCTTAGCCATGCTAATAAATATAGCATGCTTAACACAGCAGATTAATCTCTCACCTTCATAGAACAGAATGTGTTAGTTTGTTAAAAGTGAACGGTGTGTGGGTATAAACACACATTAATACAATCTCCCTCTCGCACACACACACACACAAACATGTGGAAGCAGGAAAACAACAAGCAAGTCTTGAATCTGACAGCTGATCAACGTTGAGATATCTGCAAAGCTCTGGAGACCAGTTTCATTTGGCAGGTAGTTGAAAAGGCATCGTGGAAAAAAGAGAGAATTTTAAAATTAGATTCTGCAGTTCTGGAAGCCTAATGGGCACATTCTGTTTCGCTAGAAACGGGTAAATAAATTAAAGTGTTGCCCGATATTCCCCAAGATTGAGATTCCACTGAAAAGCTGCAGATTTGATAACAAAGGCAAACACAAACTTGCAGAATCCTGTTCTATTCATTTCGGAACTGCTGGTTTTGTTGCTACAGTTGTTTCTTTCTTCTAAATTCTGAGCGTCCTTGTGGTCTTCTTTCCCCAGATTGCTATTTAATCTGACTGGCAGTCAGGACCGCAATAATCTGGTTCCCTGGCATTTGCCACTATTATATGTAGTAGCGTCATTTTTGCTTGTAATACATTCTAGGACAGGGGAAATTATTGCTTTGTTCCAGGATAAAATTCAGACAGTCCCATCATGTTTTCCTGTGGGAAGGAAAAAGGCTGGCCATAATCACAATACAGTGTTTGTGAGATTTAATTAACCATGCCAAGGTTTTCAAGGAAATACTGGGCCGATTGCTCAGCTGATCCCAGTAGGTCTCCGTGTAGTAGTGCATTCACAACTAAGGCAATGACTGGGGATGTACATAGTGAATCATATTTAAACATAAATAGAAACCTAATACCCTAGGAATACTCTTCTGTTCAAATTAAAGTTTGGAATGGAATGGAATGGAATGGAATGGAATGGAATGGAATGGAATGGAATGGAATGGAATAGAATAGAGCAGAGCAGAGCAGAGCAGAGCAGAACAACAGAGTTGGAAGGGACCTTGGAGGTCTTCTAGTCCAACCCCCTGCTTAGGCAGGAAACCCTACACAACTTCAGACAAATGTTTATCCAACATCTTAAAAACTTCCAGTGTTGGAGTATTCACAATCATTCCACTGAATAATTGTTCTATGTCAGGAAATTTTTCCTTAATTCTAAATTGCTTCTCTTCTTGATTAGTTTCCACCCATTGCTTCTTGTCCTGCCCTCAGGTGCTTTGGAGAATAGCTTGACTCCCTCTTCTTTGTTGCAGCCCATAAGATATTGGAACCCTGCTATCATGTCTCCCCTAATCCTTCTCTTCATTAAACTAGACATACCCAATTCCCTTCATATGTTTTAACCTCCAGCCCCCTAATCATCCTTGTTGCTCTTCTCTGTACTCTTTCTAGAGTCTCCACATCTTTCTTACATCGTGGCAACCAAAACTGAATGTAGTATTCCAGGCGTGGCCTTACCAAGGTCTTATAAAGTGATATTAACACTTCACATGATCTTAATCCTATCCCTCTGTTTATACAGCCTAGAACTAGTCTAAAGTTGTTTGAGATGCACCAGGCTCAAATCATAATCATTAGATTATGCATTCATTCTTGGCACAGCCATAGAATCTGTTTTCCTCCAGAAAAGCAAAAGGTGGAACGTAAAATAACAGAGTTGGAAGGGACCTTGGAGGTCTTCTAGTCAAACCCCCTGCTCATGCAGGAGACCCTATACCATTTCAACCAAATGGCTGTCCAGGGTCTTCTTAAAAACCTGCAGTGATGGAGGACAACTTCTGAAGGTAAGCTATTCCATTGGTTGATTGCGCTCACCATTAGTTAGGTTAGTTAGATTAGAGAAGTAATTTGAAAAAAAAAATCACTGAGAACTCAGATTTTAAGGAATTAATAATAGTCTATGTTGTCCACCAATTGTGCCCATTCCTAGATTCGAGTGTTCTGCTCATGGTCACACATGTCCTAGTTACCTCCTGATTGGACAACTGTAATATGCTCTACATGGGGCTGCCCTTCTGTGGAAGCTTAAGTGGATACAGAGTTGGAAGGGACATTGAAGGTCTTCTAGTCAAATCCCCTGTCTGATGAGGAGACCCTTTACTATTTCAGACAAGTGGCTGTCCAATCTCTTCTTAAAAGCCTCCAGTGATGGGGCATCCACAACTTCTGAAGGCAAGCCGTTCCATTGGTTGATTGTTCTCACTTTCAAGAAATTTCTCTTTTGTTCCAGGTTGCTCCTCTCCTTGATGAGTGTCCATCCATTGTTTTTTGTCTGGCCTTCAGGTGCTTTGGACAACCAGTTGGCGTCCCCTTCTCTGTGATAGCTCCACAAATATTGGAACACTACTATAACATCTCTCCTAGTCTTTCTTTTCACTAAACTAGACATACCCAATTCCTGCAACTATTCTTTGTAAGCTTTAGCCTCCAGCCTCCTAAAGAACATTTGAAGTAGAGCAGCCATCATCTTAACACATGGGTCCCACCACTAACTCTCTTGCAGGTCATTTTCTTCATGACCATCAAGCTCCATGTCTGGTCATTGTTTGTTATTTGACTTTGGAGTGGTCACCATTGTTGGTGCATGGGCAAACCACTCTCCATCCACAGCATGGAACTTGTCAGAATTCCAAAATGAGATCTTACTTCTGACCTGGGTCCATGCTGTCAAAAGCAAACTGGAGTTATAGTTGGATATCCTCTGGAGTTCTGTTCGTATCTGGTCCCTGATGTAAAGAATTAAGCTCGCAGAAGACAATCTTGTCATGATACATTGGATAAACACTGTTGGGGCATTTATGCAAAGCCCACGATTCTCTTGAATTTGTAACAATGAAAAGGTGATGACATTTAGCTGACAAGCAATATTTTTGCTTAACATAGATCACATTTCTCTTGTGCACAGAATATATTTTCTGCGATTGCTCTATGCTTCCAAGCAAAATCTCCTTTGATAGTCTAGTACAGGAATGTCAAACTACAGGCCCATGGGCCAGATCTGGCCTGCCGGGTGCTTAGATCTGGCCCACGGGGCCACCCTGGAAACAGTGAAGGACGGACCCGTGATGCCTCTGCCAGAAAAAATGGAGTGTGCAGCCCTCCCAAGCGCCATTTTCAGCTGTGATGGCCTCCTGAAACCCAGCAAAAATGGAGCTCAGGGGGACCACACATGGCCCTCCCAAGCTTTGTTTTCACTGGTAGAGCACTCAGGCCACCACAGGTGCCCCAACACAAATGATGTTGAGCTGGCTATGCCCAGCCTGGCCATACCCACCCTGGCCACACCCACGCCCAGCCCCTCTGAAGTCAAACACAATCCTGATGCGGCCCTCAATGAAATCGAGTTTGACCCCCCTGGTCTAGTAGATGACCATACTCTTGTACTTTTAACTATCTTGGTTCTCCTTGGAGTAAAGGCCCAGATGCTGACTCAAGCCCAGATAGCAATGCAGATCAGCAAAAGTGGCAGGACTGAAGAGATCAGAACTATAACCAATTAATGTGAAACTATTTAATGTTGCCATTAAGTTGGGCACCCAACTGAACAGGAGATCTGTCTTAACAGAAGTTGGAACCATGAGTGAGCGCTCCAATTTCACGTTGCTATTAAAATGCAACACTTTGTTTACTCTCACTTTCGAAAGGATGCTCATGGTCTATTATATGCTAGCACTACTTTTAGAATAAGGCAATCGTTCAATTTCTACCCACTGGTTATCCAACAATTGTTTTTAAGGTATTGAACAGAGATAGCCAAATCATCTAGAGGTTGTGATGGCTCAGTGGTCAAGAAGCTGATCGCTATGTATGCTTTGCCATTAAAAAAAAAAAAACCCTTCAGGATCACTTTCTCAGACCTGAATTGATCTACCCAATGTATACTATAAAACCTTGGATTCCAATTCTAGGAAAAGACCAATAGGTAAAGGTAAAGGTCCCCCTCGCACATATGTGCTAGTTGTTCCCGACTCTAGGGGGCAGTGCTCATCTCCATTTCAAAGCCGAAGATACAGCGCTGTCTAAAGATGTCTCTATGGTCATGTGGCCGGCACGACTAAATGCCAAAGGTGCACGGAATGCTGTTATCTTCCCACCAACCGTGGTCCCTATTTTTCTACTTGCTTTTTTTTACGTGCTTTCAAACTGCTAGGTTGGCAGAAGCTGGGACAAGTAACGGAGCTCACCCCATTTCGAGGCACTAGGGATTCGAACCGCTGAACTGCCAACCTTTCAATCGACAAGCTCAGCATCTTAGCCACTGAGCCACCACGTCCCTACAAAAGACCAATAGTCCGTCTGAAATACAGTAACACATAACATTGATGCGTGTTAAGGAGACCACATTTGGGTTCCGTTCCACCACAGTGGCAATTGTGCTCTTTCAGACGCTCATAGCTCAGAAGCCAATGGTTATGAGATGTTTGGAGAGAGATATAATCGCGCTACAAATTTCTCCTGAGCTCTCTTTGAAAAGGTGTAAGAGCAAGGAGAAGAATGCGAAAACATTCCGTCAATAGTCCTTGAAACTTCTGGAACTAAACATCGGGGAAATGTATTCAAATAGGAGTCATGTCAGAGAAAATTACATTCAAAGCAACGTGAAGTTCTCCGCTGAATATGTTCTTCCATGCAAGGTATCTTGTATTACAGTGGCCGATCCCAGTTATATATAGCCCATCCTGTTTTTGCAAGAGAAATGAAGGCTGCGGAATTTGCATTCGGAAGATTTCCATACTGCTAAAGTTACAGATGACAAATGGATGTGGGCCTTTTTTTTTTTTTAAACTCACTCTTGATGGGAGAAAAATCCCATTTCAATCAAATGACCCACTGAAATATGTTGCCCTATTCTCACGGACAGCAAAATGTTTTGAATTTATACCGATCCTTAACTGACAGCGGGGTGGATTTCTGAATAGACACACACTGTGGGGTTTTTGTGTGAGCTGGGCTAATTTTAAACCTCCTCCAAGAGTTGGACAAAGATATTCGTTAAAGCAATTCCCATATCTTCTTTGGTAATTCTTTTTCTACCTATTTATAGAGAAAAACCATGAGGTCAGGGATTAATCTCTCTTTTTTTTCCCCAACACGTGGATTGTTTCCTAACACCTGGGTGCCCAGGTGCATAGCCGCTTGAAATGAAGGCTCATGCTGAGGTCCTTCTATTGAGGCACCGACAACCATTCAATCAGACTTCCTCAGGGTCCAACGTGATAGAAACTCTACTATGAAACAAGTACTCTACAGCCATCAGTGAGCACGCATTTTCTCAAGGTCCTGTGGTGAAGAAACTTCTGGAACAATGTTGGCATACAAATTAGTTTCCAAGAGAGAGGTGAAAAGGTAAGCTCTTCATATCAGGTCTCTTTATTTTCCTCCATGTTTTCTCTTTTAATTCGACTAGTCTTTCTCTTCAACTCCTCTCTCTGTCTCATCTCCTATCTTTAGATGAAAGCAGCCTCTGTCTCTTTTGATTTGGCCTTCTACCTCTTCAAGCGGCAATGAAACATCCATGCATTTACATAAATGTCTGTTTGTTTAGGAGTGGGTTTTATAACCCAACATAAATGTTAACTTAAGGCAGGGGTGTCAAACTCAAGGCCCACCTGAGCTCCGTTTTTGCTGGCAGAGGGTTGCAGGAGGCCATCATAGCTAAAAACGGAGCTCAGGAGCCCATTTTCACTGGTGGAGTGCTCGGGCCACCACAGGTGCCCCCAACACGATGATGTCGAGCTGGCCATGCCCACTCCAGCCCCCCAAAGTCAAACATAACCCTGGTGCAGCCCTCAATGAAATCGAGTTTGACACCCCTGATTTAAGGCATTCTGGTAAATCTTTTATTTTTTTTCATGTCAAAGTCAATAATATATCATAGGATTTGGAGAAGCGCAAATCCAAAGAATGATTGTGGTGTTAATCCTTGTACTGGTCTGGGGATTGTGAAGAGGAAGACATGCATTTTCCCACGTGGCCGTATCTGAACCACAAGTACATCTTTAAAGGACCGTTTAGAGAAGGGAGCTACCATTCTGCATTGAGACAAATGCATGGATTTGGTCTTGAACGGCCTTAACACTTTCTTATGTGAGGATAGAGGGAGACTCACAACTCCTGCTTGAAGAGTAGATGTACTTTGCAAAAAGTACATCTGGTGAGCCAGTTGTACCTGGTCCTATTCATGGAAGTTCTCCAGTCCCACCCATGGTCACCTCTTAATGGGACTACTGGATATGTACTATACAAGGGGATACCCTTGAAGACCATTCAGAAGCTACAGCTGGTTCAGGATGCAGTGATGTGAGCAGGTGATGGACATGATATACACATGTGCGTTTTTTTTTAACAAAAACTAGTTTCCAGTTGGCTTCTGGGTACAATTCAGGCTGCATTTGTCTATAAAGCTTTCATGGTATAGGTCTGTCTACCCAAGGGACCTCCGGTATCATTTACTTTTCATCCATTCTGGTGAGACCCATTATATTCTTCTCCAGTAACATATTAGTTAGTATTGCTAACTAGGGCATACAAAACCTTTGCCAGACCAATTCTCAAATACAGCTCATCTGCCTGGAATCCACACTGTATAACGGACATTAATACGATTGAGCAGGTCCAGAGGTATTTCATGAGAAGAGTACTCTACTCCTCTACTCACAATAGAATTCCCTATGCCACCAGACTTGAAATTTTGGGCTTGGACAATATGGAACTGCGCTACCTGCACAAACTTATCTGCTACAATGTGTTACCTGTCAATGACTTCTTCAACTTCAACCTCAATAATACACAGGCAAACAATCAAATAAATAAATAAATAAACTTTATTGTCATTGTATGTGTATGCACAGTATACACATACAATAAAATTTACTTGACACCCAAAGACCAGGTCCCACACACATAATCCCCAAACACACTGCCCCATCCCTAAAACCACTCAAACATCCACACAACAGACCAAGTAATACTGTCCAACAGTTCACTGATGGTGGCCCTTTAGTTCATTGTTGAGTGCAGTTATAGCTCTGGTAGAAACTCAAGGTAAACTGCTCCAAACTCAATTGCAGAAAATATGACTTCAGCAACAGAGTGGTCAATGCCCAGAATGCTCGACCTGACTCTGTGGTTTCATCCCTAAACCCCCATAACTTTAACCTTAAACTGTCTACCGTGGACCTCACCCCATTCCTAAGAGGTCTGTAAATGGGACATGCATAAGCATACCAGTGTGCCTACCATCTCTGTCAGAGGTGGGTTTCAGCAGGTTCTGACCAATTCTGGAGAACCGGTAGTAGAAATTTTGAGTCGTTCGGAGAACCAGTAGTAAAAATTCTGACCAGCACTGTCCCCCATCTATTCTCTGCCTCCCAAATCCCAGCTGATCAGGAGGAAGTGGGGATTTTGCAGTAACCTTCCCCTAGATTGGGGAGGAAATAGAGATTTTACAGGATCCTTCCCCTGCCATGCCCACCAAGCCATGCCATGCCATGTCACGTCCACCAAGCCATGGCCACAGAACTGGTAGTAAAAAATTTTGAAACCCACCACTGGTCTCTGTCCTACTGTCCCTATTTATTTGTACTCATTTCTTTCATTCATATCCACGTTTATATCTATATCTACTATCTTGAACATGTCTGACAAACTAGTAAATACAAATAAATATACAAATACTGTGTAATGACCTTGATGAAGCAATGTCATATTACAAGACCCTGGAAGTGTACCTTTTCAGGGATGGCTCCTGACCTCTGTTTCCACCTAATGATTTTTATTTTATTTATTTACTTTGCAAGTGCCTGAAAGCATTTTCTCAAGACTTTGGCTTGCTACATCACTATAACAGCAACACAAGCCATAGAATCTTACATGGTTACTGTATTTTTCAGACTATAAGACATGTCTGACTATAAGACACACCTAAATTTAGAAGAGGAAAACAACCAAAAAAGTTTTTGGTCTCCATGCAGCCTGTTTTTTGTCCTTTTTTCAGGCCCATTTTTGAGGCCCATTTTTGGCCTGTTTTTGAGGCTTTTTTGGCTCATTTTTGAGGCTTTGTTTGGCCAATTTTTGAGGCTTTTTTGCCTCATTTTTGAGGCTTTTTTCGGCTCATTTTTCCGGCTTTGTTTGGCTTTTTTCTGAAAAAAAAGGGCCAAAATTCCCCTTAAAAACAGGCTGAAAAAAAGCCCCCAAAACAGGCCAAAAAAGGCCTGAAAAAGGCAAAAAAAAAAAAAAAAAAAAAAAAAAAGCCTGAAAATGAGATGTGCAGAGGCCAAAAAAATGGCCAGTGGGTGGGTGGGGGCTTCAGCAATAATCGGTCTATAAGACATTTTCACCCCTGATTGAGAGACAAAAAGTGCATCTTATAGTCTGAAAAATACGGTAATTAAAATTATATGAGCCCAACGAAAGGAACACTGCCACAATATGATGTGTTCAAAGAAGGGACGATACAGAAAAACATAATTACTTATGAATAAATTATCTTGGAAAGGGAGAGGAAATGATATATATCAAGGGAGACACTTGAAATCATTAGTGAAAGTTAATTATTGAAGGACTTTAAAAATGGAAAACAAACTATTTCCTTAAGTTTGCATTTTGCCAGTATTATTTAAATGCTCACTATAGATACATAGCTCTAAAACTACAGGAAGCGGATAAGAGAGGCTGGTTAGCTCTTCACCCACATTAACTTATAATGAGTTTTTAAAAAGATCTGGCTTAATGTGATGTTTGAGCCAAGCATCTGTCAATTGTGCCTTAACGTGTTGTCTGATTTTAGTTATGAATGAAATATATGTATGCCAGGATAATGTTGCAGGTGTCAGGGTTCCAAGTAATACCCCCAATGAAATCAAACTCCGAGGCTTGAATTTCCTCAGAGCTAATTTTTATTAGAGATGTCATATTGGCACATCTGGGAAAACCCGAATCTGAGAGCTTCCGGGTTTTCCTCACACAAAAGAAAGTTCAAGTCCTTGCCCAACACCCATATATCCATCACATGGTCCAATCAGGTACCATCCAAAACTGATGATGCCTCCCAGTCACCTCATTGCAGCTGTAGGGCACTGTGGCCTTGACTCTCTGTGAAAAGAATGTTATTTTGACTACACATCATCTTCACTCCATACAATCCCCCCTCCCACTTTCCCACAGTAGGATTTGTGGCAGGCCTGAAGGCTCAAAGGTAAAAGATGGCTTCCAGGTCTGACAGCAGAATCCAATCTGGGCCAGTCACTGGACCAGAGGTTTAGTCTTCTGAGCTTTCAGACTTGTATTGGAGCCCATCCTCAAGGAACTTCTCTCTCATACATTCTGATGAAAGAGAAGTTCCCTGAAGATGAGCTTCTAGCATGAGTCTGAAAGCTCAGAAGACTAAACCCGTGGTCCTGGTAACTAATCTGACCTAGGCTTCCTGAGTCATTAAAACACACGAGTAGTCCCAAAAACCTCTTTTATTGCAACAGCTGTGAATTCTGTTCATTCACAGATGAGTCCCAATTAGTTATAAAGTGTCCTTTGGGATAAGTCCTTGAGCCGAGGTGGCGCAGTGGTTAGAGCGCTGTACTGCAGCTACTTCAGCTGACTGCTAGTTCAGCAGATCAGCAGATCAAATCTCACCGGCTCAAGGTTGACTCAGCCTTCCATCCTTCCGAGGTGGGTAAAATGAGGACCCAGATTGTTGGGGCAATATGCTATTTAGTATACTGTCAATTGTTGTAAGCCGCCCAGAGTCCTTGGAGAGTGGGTGGCATAGAAATATGATTAATAAAATAAATAATAAATAATAAATAATAAATAAATAATCACCCAACTTTATCTCCCTCGACAGGCTGCCAAAGACCTAATTGGCAAAGCCACATGGAGTCCAGGATCAAACAGAGCTTCAGGCTTTAAGCTGAACCGAATGAACAAATGTTGCTTCCTGCAAAGGCCCAGGTGCCTTTGCTCCTCTTTTAAGTCTTATGGGAGGGGCCAATCATCTCCCAGCCGTACTCCTGAGTCATCCCTTTTGTCTTAGCTGTTCTTGCTTTGCGCATGCACACAGTGGGAACAGGCTCCCCCTGTTCCTCTGCCTTGCTGAGGTTCAGCTCTGGAGGCTCCAGAGGCAGCACATACATCCCAAATGGCCCTTTCTCTGCTTCCGATGAAGAGCCATCATCTGAGCCTTCCCCAGACTGCAGGTATGGCCCATGGTCCTCCCCAGCTTCCTCACTGTCCAACTCTACTACCAGCTCCACAGGCTGCTAGCAGACCCAGATTGGATCCTGAATTTAATTAACATTCCATTTGTAAGGAACCTCAACCATTTCTTTTTAAAGTGGGTTCTAATATAGATGCAACTTACAGCCTTCCGGCACTCAGTCATCCCCGCAATAGCATCACCTGCCCAGGTGATGGAGATCGCCAGGGATGGAGATGTATTACTGGGCACCCTCAACATACTGAGGATATTGGCCCTTGTGCCATCAATCAACTTTTCCCAGGAGCTTCATGTAGATATTAAAGCGGAGATGTAAAAGACATGACCACTGATGTACTCCGCATGCTCTCAAGAAAGGAGAATCATCGCCAAACAGCATCTCCCATTTCTGAAGCCAGCCACAATGGTTGATGGTACTGAAAGCTGTCAAGAAAACACAGAGTGCCAGGATGATTGTACCATCCTATCCAGTCTACCAAAGGTCATCTGCATTTACAACCAATGCCATTTCAGTACTGTACACCAGCCTGAATCTGCCTTATATGTCGGTTCCTGGATTGTGCTCACCAGGTTGTACATAAAGAAGAGATACTAGGCTTAGATAGCTATCAAAGCTTCCGAAGGGTTTATTTCCCCATTGGCAGGGATTCCAGAGGTTCATAACTGAATAAGCAATGTAGGCAACTTGGAATTATAATGTCCTACAGTCTTTTTTTTACACGGTGTCAATTCAGGTTTTAACTGAAGAACCTATATAGGGCTCCAGATGTTGCTAAATCACAATTTGCATTATTCACGAATGGCCAATGAAAACTGGCATCTGAAAGGCTGTAATTTTTGCCACCTACAAACCACAATGGGGCAGGAGAGAGAAATGGATGCGGCTTCCTTTTTTTGAGTCCCGATGTCATGACATCATGTTGTTTCTGCTGTAGTGTTGCAAAGCATGTTTTGTAATCTGTTTCCCTTTGTGGATTTCTAAACTACTATGTAGTAGAGGAGGAGAAGAAGGAGAGAATTCAGGTAGTCTATTGGTAGAATAAGGGACATAGTGGCTCAGTGGCTAAGACTATGAGCTTGTTGATCAAAAGGTCGGCAGTTCAGCAGTTCAAATCCCTAGTGCCGCGTAATGGGGTGAGTTCCCATTACTTGTCCCAGCTTCTGCCAACCTAGCAGTTTGAAAGCAGATAAAAAATGCAAGTAAAAAAATAGGGACCCCCTTTGGTGGGAAGGTAAAGCATTATGTTCGCCTTTGGCATTTAGTCATGCTGGCCACATGACCACCAAGACATCTTTGGACAGCGCTGGCTCTTCAGCTTTGAAATGGAGATGAGCACTGCCCCCTAGAGTCAGGAACAACTAGCACATATGTGCAAGGGGAACATTTACCTTTATCTTACTGGTAGAATAGAGTCTGGGAGACGTTGCTTCCCAGAGGGAAAACAGGCAGCAGAGCACAAAATGGCTGGCAGGCAGCAAAGAGTCAAGGCAGCTCCTCTCATAGAATATATCCACAGTTATGCAGATAGTTGCTTTAACCCGGCAAGATTCTGTCTATAGGAGAACAACGGTAAAGGAATTACTCAGAAATAAGTCCTGATCATCATCACCTTCCTCACTCTATCCATTGCTAACATGTCACTAGAGAAGATGTCCCACCAATTCTGTTATACACTCGCCCATCTCTAATACTGACCCTTTTGTATCACATTCAGTGGCTTGTGGCTATGAACCGGCCTATAAAGCTCTATTGAACTTGGATGAGTTATATAGAGCTTTGTGCCATATATTAAAACTCTTAAGAAGAAAGAATCCAGGAAATTCTTCATACTTGACACTTGTATCAATGATGGCATTAAAAAAAAGATATTTAAAATTATTTACATGTCCTGGGTCTTTTCCAGAGCTTGCTCAATATTTCTGTAGAATCTTTATTAATTAACACTTCAATATCTTGTGATATTTGAATCACCATTGAGTTTTAGCCGGAGGCAAAGCAAGTCTCATTTTTTTTTCAAAGTTCATTAACATTTCCTGTGGTTATGCAGTCATTAAGTTAGGGATCTCATTATGTTGCCATTAGGATAACATAAAACCAGTTCCAGTGTAGCACATTTGTTAATTATAAAGTAATCTAAACCAATCCAAAAAGAGAATCTATTTGATTTATTCTAATTGTTTATAGATGCTATAAATCGCCCCCCAGTTCTCTCCTTCTGAACAGATTCCAAGGGGGCGCCACAAAACCAAAGAGTTATATACCAGCAACATGTCCTGGGCATTATCGACCAGATTTAAAAAGAAAACAGTTCAGAGGTTTTGTAGGTAATGGCAAAAACCCATTTTAAAGGCATTTGCTGACATCTGGAAAGCTTCAGAGCCATTCCAGGCAATTACATTGTGGCTGGAAGATCGGTCTTCTGCTTGAGAAAAGAAAAGAAATGAGCCTTTCCAAATAATGGGGATATTGGAAAGCAGTCAGGAAAAATAGCTAGGTAGGATTGAAATACAGGGCTGGAAGTCGTATTTTTTGCTATCTAGTTACTTGGAAAGAATAGGATTCCTTAATCTACCCTTAATCTACCAAGGCTTTTCTAGCTGCCATACCGTAAAAAATATAAGTTGCAAGCTATGTTGGAACATGGAATATTTTTATTTATTATTTAGTTAGAGAATTTATATGGCTGCCCATTTGTAAGGCCGCTTACGAAGAACGTAGAATAATAGAGTTATAAGGGACTATCCCCTGTTCATGCAGAAGAACCTATATCATTCTGGACAAAATGGCTGCCCTGTCTGTCTGTCTGTCTGTTTGACTCTCTCTCTCTCTCTCTCTCCCTCTCTCTCTCACACACACACACACACACACACACACTCCATCTCTCCCTCCCTCCCTCCCTCTCTCCCTTTCTCTCCTTCCCTCTTCTTCTCTCTCCCTCCCTTCCTTCCTCCCTTCCTCTCCCCCCTCTCTCCCTCCCTCCCTTTCTCATTCTCCCTCCCTCCCTCCCTTCCTTCCTCCCTCCCTCCCTCCTTCCCTTTCTCTCCTTCCCTCTTCTTCTCTCTCTCCCTCCTTTCCTCCCTTCCTCTCCCCCTCTCTCCCTCCCTCCTTCCCTTTCTCACTCTCCCTCCCTCCCTCCCTCCCTTTCTCTCCTTCCCTCTTCTTCTCTCTCTCCCTCCTTTCCTCCCTTCCTCTCCCTCCCTCTCTCCCCCTCTCTCTTCCCTCCCCTCCCTCTCTCCCTCCCTCTTTCCCTCCCTCCCTTTCTCTCCTTCCCTCTTCTTCTCTCTCTCCCTCCTTTCCTCCCTTCCTCTCCCTCCCTCTCCCCCCCTCTCTCTACCCTCCCCTCCCTCTCTCCCTCCCTCTCTCCCTCCCTCCCTTTCTCTCCTTCCCTCTTCTTCTCTCTCTCCATCCCTTCCTCCCTTCCTCTCCCCCCCTTTCCCTCCCTCCCTTTCTCACTCTTCCTCCCTCCCTCCCTCCCTTTCTCTCCTTCCCTCCTCTCTCTCCCTCCTTTCCTCCCTTCCTCTCCCTCCCTCTCTCCCTCTCTCTCTACCCTCCCCTCCCTCTCTCCCTCCCTCTCTCCCTCCCTATCCCCCACCCTCTCCAAAATCACTGAGCAGATAACCCTCCCCCCCCCATTTATTATCTAAGAATGAGTGTGGAGAAATGGATTGGGTGGGACTGGAGAGATTCAGTTTAATGGAGAGACACATTTAACCATGGAACTACAGTTGATTCTACTCGACAGAGTTGATGGACTGTGTAATCCACCCGCCTTGAACTCCCACAGAAAAGATAAGATATACCTCTGACAAATAAAGTGAATGAAATCCTCCTTATTTCTTTCTAAAATAATGCTCAGCAAGGCAGATGGAAATAAAAGCCCCTTTAAATAGGAAAATTTACAATATGAAAAAACATATTAAAATATCCAATGAAAACATGCTGGGCCTGTAGTTAAGGATCTGGGAATCTACACTCACTAGAGCAGGGGTCTGCAACCTTAAACACTCAAAGAGCCATTTGGACCCGTTTCCCACAGGAAATAAAAAAAACACAGGGAGCCTGGTGGCTCAGCAGACTAAAGCATTGTGATTAACACCAGCTGTCTGCAATTACTCTAAGTTCGAATCTCACCAGGCTCAAGGTTGACTCAGCCTTCCATCCTTTCTATGGTAGGTAAATTGAGGACCCAGTTTGTGTGGGCAATAAGCTGACTTTGTATAAATATACAAAAGTATGAAGGCTATTGCTTAACGCATTGTAAGCCGCCCTGAGTCTCCGGAGAAGGGCGGCATATAAATCAAGTTTAAAAAAAAAAAAAAACCCTTCCCATGCCTGACTATTTCTTGAACGCCCACAAAACTAGCATATGTAGTTGAATTAAACATTCTGTTTTCTTCTGAAACTTTTCTTTTCTTGGATTTATCCATGGTTGGCCTACTGGGGGTTGAAAAACTCAATAAATTGCATGCCGGTGGGTGACACACATTGGCGGTTATGATGCCTATTTTGTGTGAGAGGTAGCCACAGCAGAGGGGTGAAAGAGCCACATACGGCTCCAGAGCTGCAGGTTGCTGACCTCTGCACTAGATGAACATCAGTAGAGCAAGTAGTTTAAATGCTCCAAGTTTATCTGAGATTTTTTTTTATTCCTCCGCTATTGCCAAAGAAAGGCAGTAATGCGAGAGAATGCAGGATTTCAAAAGCTGTGCTTCAGCCGATTAATTTTTATTCAACCTCATTTTCAAGGATTCTTTAGTTTTAATAAACAAGCAAATACAGTCCTGGACAATGAAGGAGCATGAGAAATGAGGTAGAAAGGAACACGGAAATGACTAAAATGAAGAATGTGGTTCATAAGGTACCCAAATTACATAGCCAATGACCAATCAGAGAAACTTCACTTGCTACAGAAGATACAATCCATATTCTGTGGGAGGATATAGGAAGCAAAGCATTTTATCTGAGAATATGCTGCCTCATTATTATCATATCACTGTGATCTTACCTCATTCCACCAATTTTTGAAGGAGCCATTAAGAGAGAATTGGAACCACCTTCAGTGACCAAACTTGCTCTGCTCTGCTTCCATTTCCTGTATACATTGCTAAAGTTGCAAAAAAGATAACACAACTGGATTGTTATCTCAATTCAATAGCACATGTGTTGCCATTGGAGGTCATCAGAAACCAAACTACGCGCAGACTGTATAAAGATGATTTTAGCCCAACTTTCCTCAATTGGGACATACTCTAGATATATTCAGTGTTCCAGTAATGGTCAAATTGGTTGGGGCTCTTTGATATCTATAAGGTGCCTAGGAAGGAAAAAAGCTTCTCAATCAATAGCATGTTGACTTTAAGAGGTGTCTAAGAGCGATGCAGTTGCAACCAAGAAGCCCAGTGGTTAAGACACTGGGCTTGTTGGTTGGAAAGGCAGCAGCCTGGGTTCGAGATCCAAGCACCACATGATGGGATGAGCTCCCATTCTTGGCTCAGCTCCTGCCATCCTAGTAGATTAAAAGCATGCAAGTGCGAGTAGATAAATAGGTACCATGTTGGTGGGAAGGTAACAGAACTCCATGATGTCATGCTGCCACATGGGTGTGGAAATGTCTTCAGGCAGCACAGATTCAATGGCCTTGAAACAGGAATGAACACCACTCCCTACAGTTGGCAACGACTAGCAGAGTAAAATCTGTATGGAGACTCCTAAGAGGCACCAAGGAAATACAGTTATTGGGGGAGTGGCTATTGTCCCATTCCCCTCTTGGTATTTACAGATGGAAACTTTTGAATGGACTTGGTTGGTCAGAAGTTTAGATTTGCCAACTTAATATAAATGAATTTTCTGCTAGTGTTAATTTATGCAGCTTCAGAAATTACATTCTCACTTCTATCTGGAAGGTGATCAATTTGCTTCCTGTCTCTAATAGGAATTTAAGAACATTTATGGTTGTCTCCAGAGAATTGGGAGGAAATCAGGAGGGTTTTATCCATTCCTTTTTGTTCATAGATCAACATGGATTTAAACAGGAGCAAGAACAAATCTTGGCCGAGCTTAATAACTTTGTAGACGACAGAGGTCATTGCTTTAATTATATTCCTCACTGTTTCTCATAATTCACTGCATTTGTTAATATAGCTAGAGCTTATATTTAGAGAATCAATTTAGTATAGTCTTCTTCTTCTTCTTCTTCTTCTTCTTCTTCTTCTTCTTCTTCTTCTTCTTCTTCTTCTTCTCCTCCTCCTCCTCCTCCTCCTCCTCTTCCTCTTTCTTCTAGAATGAACTAGTGAATCTGAACAAAGGAATAAGGTCATTGCTGATCCTCTTTCTCATCAGCTTTACCTGTCTCAAGTTCCCTCTTGTCCAGGTAAATGAAACAGATCAGCACACCTCATTTTTGAGCACAGAGTTTCATCCACTGATGATGTATGTTGCCTTACCTATACATCTTTCTCACTATTCTGAATGAAACAGTAAACACTCATTGGATAATTCTGAATCAGACAGTCAGAAGACGGCCCTGCAGGAATATTTTGTAAACTACATATACATACATACATACATACATACATACATACATACATACATACATACATACATACAGTATATAAATACTTTTTACTCCTCTTAGGAATATTTTTTTTCTTCTACTCCAGCCAGGCAACTAGCCAAAAGGGATTATAAATCTAGATCGCTAAATCACTACCTGCTTGCACATTTCCATTTTTTTTTTAGTTATTGCCAGGGAGAAAAGTTCTCCTAATTGTTTTTCCCTTGTAGTTCACATTCATGATTCCTTGGGATTTCTTTCAAATCTCAAAAGAGATGAGAATCAAGAGGAAATTCTCCTGGATAAAGTATGGCATGGTTGCACTTCCTTAATCAGGAGATGACCAAGAGAAGATGGATGAATGTCTTTTTTTTCCCTTTAATTGTATCATACCCCTCTAGTCTCTCTGCTGTCTACCTAGTAATCTATGAGAATGTGAGATTAGCCCTGGTCTAGGTTCCTCTAGTCAGCATTTGTAGGAAACCATGGAGATGACCCTGGAAAAGCTGTACAGAAGCTGTCAAGAAAGCAAGAGGTACAAAAACGTGAGTTAGAATAAAAGAACAAAGAGGTGGAAGGGATCTTGGAGATCTTCTAATCCAATCCCCTGCTCAAGTAGGAAGCCCTCTACCATTCCAGACAAGTGGCTGTCCAATCTTCTCTTAAAAGCCTCCGGTAATGGAGCATCAACTTCTGAAGGCAAGTCATTCCGTTGGTTGTTCGCTGTTAGAAAATTTCTCCTTAGTGCTAGGTTGTTTCTCTCCTTGATTAGTTTCCAACCATTGCTTCAGGTGCTTTGGACAATAGGTTGACCTTTGTGGTAGCCCCTCACATATTGGAACATTGCTATCACATCTCTCCTAGTCCTTCTTTTCACTCAACTAGACATACCCAATTCCTGCATACGTTCTTTGTAAGTTTTAGCCTCCAGTCCCCTAAAGAACATTTGAAGTTGAGCAGTCATAATCTTAACACATGGGTCCCACCACTAATTGAAACACTGTTATCATGTCACCCCCTAGTCCTTCTTTTCACAAAAGTCCTTCTTTTCACATTTAAGTCAGTTTTCTGATTGGTCTGCATCATCTGGCAGATAGCATTCCATATTACACAATAGGCATTAGTTGCATCTTTGATATCCACAGATAGGACATCAAAATTGCTCTCCTCTCAGATCCTTGTACCTAGCATGGAGAGAAGGACAACCCCAGGCTTGGCAGGAACACTCAAATATCAAAACAAATAACCATTGACATATTTGCCCTCTAGCATTTATATATCTGCACAGTTCAGTGCCATATGTGATCATTGCATCAATTTTGCTGTTATATACCTTTATGATTGGAACTAGTGAACCTGGATACCTGTGGTTCGTAAGATGCCTTATGGTGTTGGCACAGGCTGTAGCTCTTAAACAAATTCTCTTAAAACAGGGTGCCAGGGAGCCAGGACTTATTTGAATGAAGGCAAATCCTAAATACAGATAAGACTTTGTTGTTGCTGTTGTTGTTAGTTACGAAGTCGTGTCTGACCCATTGCAATCCCATGGATAACATTCCTCCAGACCTTCCTGTCCTCTAACATCCTCTGGAGTCTATTTAAGCTCATGCCGACTGCTTCAGTGACTCCATCCAGCCACCCAGTGGTGGAATTCAAATAATTTAACAACTGGTTCTCTGCCCTAATGATTTCTTCCAACAACCAGTTCACCAAACTGCTCAGAAAGGTAACAACTGGTTCCCCCCAAATGGTGCGAACTGGCTGAATCCCACCACTGCTGCCACCTCATTCTCTGCCGTCCCTTTCTTCTTTTGCCCTCAATCATTCCCAGCGTTAGGCTCTTCTCCAGTGAGTCCTTCCTTCTCATTAGGTGGCCAAAGTGTTTGAGTTTCATCTTCAGGATCTGGCCTTCTAAAGAGCAGTCAGGGTTGATTTCCTCTAGGACTGACTGGTTTGGTCACCTTGCAGTCCAAGAAACTCACAGGAGTCTTCTCCAGCACCAGAGTTCAAAGGCCTCAATTCTTTGGCCCTCAGCCTTTTTATTGTCCAACTTTCACAGCCATACATTTGTTCCCTAGCCAGGCTCCAAATAAACCTGGATTTGACTCATTCTGAAAACAACTACTTTTGTTTTGGATTAATTGACATTCAGGAAGTTCAATGTCAGTAAGCACTAAACCCTCTAGAAATTTGCCTAATCCATTTTTCAGCCATCTAAACCAGCGGCCAACACAACATCTTGTGACAACATATTCAACTGGTGGATTACACACCGTGTAAAGAATTATTATTATTATTTTTTGTATTTTCTCTCGTTAGTTTATGCTTAAGATAAATCCTAATGGAAGATACAAGGATGAAAGTCCTCTCATCATTTTTTTCAATTTGGGAATTGGGGCCAATTGGAGACACTTCAGAGAAATGAAAATATGGAAACAACCTGTTCAGTAGCATCATCTGCCAAACTCCAGTGATAAAATCCGTTTAATGCCACCAGGAGAAATTTCAAGCAAGCAAACAAAAAAATATCAAAGCACTGAGAAAGAAAGAAGAGAGATATCGACCGCATTTCGATGGAAGAAAACTCTTGAGAAAGTGTGAGGCAGATTTTGGCAACTCTCTTTTCCCCCTTATTGACATTCTACTGATCCTGGAGAACTCAGAGCAACACTACTTGAGATTTAATGCAATTGGTAGTGTCCATTTTTAAAATGGATTTGTTTGTTTTTTTTAGAATAGCAGAACATTTATCTGAGCACCCTGATATCCAGGGCTGGGATTCAGCCGGTTCGGAGCACTTTGGGTGAACCGGTAACTCCAACGATCAGCTGGGCCCTGTGTTATACCGACCTATATTTCCTTTGTTTGAAGCCCAGATGATAGGCATGGCAGAGTGGATTGCTATGCCTCAGCTGTTTTACTCACCAGGGCTGTAGTAGAAGGTAAGTTTTAGAGCTGTTTTCAAACGCACTGCGTGCACGCAGAGTGCTTGTTTGGAATGCGCTCAGCGAGCCAGTTGTTATACCAGTTGAATCCCACCACTGCTGATACCTCCCAAGTGTCAGCATTCCGAGTAATGCACCCATAGAAATTAGAACTCTGAGGCACGCAAATTCCTCAAAGAACAGTTTTACTGGGGATATCATATTGGCACAACTGGTGAAAGCTGACTCTAAGAGTTCCCGCAGCTGTCACCGAATTAAAAGTGAAAGTTTCCCCTTTCCCCACAACTCACTGGTCACGCTGTCCAATCCAAGAGCTGGCTGGTTGCTTGGTTACTTCACTCCTCCTCTCTGTCCAGCCATCTGTGGGAATGGCCTTGGTTCCCACAGGAAAGTTGTATTGTTTTGGCATGCGTGCACTTTCACATTTGCAAACTGGTAGGGGAGGTAAGTGAATCCCATCTCTGGAGTAGTTTTAACTTGTTCTGATGACCAAAAACTGGTTCCCCCCCCTCTCTTCTATGGCATCACACCCAGAGGTCAGGAGACAGCTTAAGTTCCTCTGGGTCTGAACTAACTGCCAATGCAAATGAAAGAAATTATGAGGCAGTCTGTAGCTCATCTTGCATTTTGTCAGACATCCAGAGAAGAAATGAATTTAGGAGAAGCATAATTAAAATGTGGCCCATGATAATGTCTGGCCAATCAAGCAATAAATGAAGAATGGTGTGTTTTAGGAAGCTTCTCTGAAATGGATCTACCTAATTTATTTTTTTATTTGATTCTCTTTTACAAAAGAAGAAGACTCCCAGTGTCAGAAGCAGGCTAGGACAGTGGAGGCTGACATCTTGCATTTTGAACATGCATTATAAATATCTTTCCATACGTACAGCATTAAAGCACCATTGCTCCCCCCACCCCCCGATTCCTTCTCTAGAAAAAAAAATCTCTGTCATCTTTGTGATCTTTCGTTCCTGCACTTTTACATACAACCAAAATGATTCAATTGTGATTAAACTTCAGGACCCTATGAAATGAAAGGTGACAACTGTTTGTTATTTCTTACTAGTTGATCCAGCCCCAGATTAGTAATGACATTGTACAGGGTTGCATGCATGGGTTCAGTTGTACATTCATTTAGGGTCCAATTAATAAGAGGTAGATTGAGGTCACCAAGAAAGATAAGTGTGGGCAGGAGGCTGCGAGGCTTCTTGTATTAAGTAGCTTGCATTTAAGGTCTGTAGTGGTGGATCTTGTGGAAGTTAGGGGCATGCATGCCTAGTGTTGGTTGTTGGGGTGGTGGTTGTTGGGCCGTTAGTCTTACTTAGAATAGAAATAGAAAGAATAGAGTAGAGTAGAGTAGAACAGAATTGAATTCTTTATTGGCCAAGTGTCATTGGACACACAAGGAATTTGTTTTGGTGCATATGCTCTCGGTATACATAAAGAGAAAAGATACATCCGTCAAGAATCATAAGCTACAACACTTAATGATAGTCATAGGGAAACAGTCAATATAAATCTTAAGGATACCAACAACAAGTTTACAGTCCTACAGCCATAAGTGGAAGGAGATAGGTGATAGGAATGATGAGAAGATTAATAGTAATGCAGACTTAGTGAATAGTTTGACAGTGTTTTGGGAATTTGCAGAGTGATGGCTTTGGGGAAAAACTGTCCTTGTGTCTAGTTGTTCTGGTGTGCAGTGTTCTTTCTTTTTGAAAGTAGGAGTTGAAACAGTTTATGTCCAGGAGTCTGTCAATATTTCCACAGTCCTCTTTTTGACTCGTGCAGTATACAGGTCCTCAATGGAAGGCAGTTCTAATGATCCTCTGAAGTCTGCAGTTCTAATGATCCTCTGCAGTTCTAATGATCCTCTGAAGTCTGTGTCTGTCTTATTGGGTTGCAGAACCAAACCAGACAGTTATGGAGGTGCAGATTACAGAGTCAATAATTCCTCTGTAGAACTGTATCCGCAGCTCCTTGGGCAGTTTGAGCTTTCTGAGTTGGCGCAGAAAGAACATTCTTTGTTGTGCTTTTAATACAGTTCTAACTTTTAATACAGTCAGCATGATAGTCAATGTATAAGTCAGTCTCTCCTTGGTCTTGACACTTTTTGAGTTTAGAGCGGAGTAATTACTGTGTTATTTCTAGGTATGGGACTAAAAATATTCTGGGCATCCCATTTTGGGAAGACAATTTCTCAGGACACAGGAAATGGAGTCTTCCAACATTTGAAAAATGCAAATATGAGAACATCCTTTTGTGAACTCAAGCAATGTCTCAGAAAAGGACACCAAGAGGGATCAAGCAACGTTCCTTTTTGTTTTGAAGATTCAGGGAAGAAGCCAAGTTTGGTAATAACTTCAAGGGAAAGGTTAATGATGCACTACTTCATGAGTAATTTATTCCATGTATGACAATGCAATTTGTCATAATTACTAAATCAGGAGGTGAAGAAGCCATCTTAGTTAGCCTAAAAATGAAGATATTCCTCTCCATCCTAATTTAGAGCGCCTTGATGAAGATGGTAACACCAAATTGAACCTGACTGATCTCCCAAAAGCTAAGATGGATTGGAACAACCCTGAGAAAATACTAGGGCTGTAGGCAAAACTGGGAAATAATAAATATTTCAGCGGAAGAAGGTAAATAGTCAACTCTCAAAGATGGCTTTGCCAAAAGACAACCGGACTTTTTTTTTTTGGCCTTTCTTTCTCTTTCTTTCTTTCTTTCTTTCTTTCTTTCTTTCTTTCTTTCTTTCTTTCTTTCTTTCTTTCTTTCTTTCTTTCTTTCTTTATCCCAAAGGTACTTTTTCAAGAGGCAACTGGACTTTCTGATTTTTCTTTGAAGTTGTTTCACTTCTCATCCTAGAAGCTTCTTCAGCTCAGAGCTAAAGAAGCTTCTTGGATGAAAAGCGAATAATCTTCAAAGAAAAACTAAAAAGTCCAGTTGCCTCTTGAAAAAGCACCTTTGGGACCACCATGGCCTGGATGACTGAGAATCTCAGGAGCCATTTCTTGGAAAATGTTTCGCTTCTCATCCAAGAAACGTCTTCAGAACTTCTTCAGAACTGAAGAAGCTTCTTGGAGGAGAAGCGAGTCATCTTCAAACTAAAAAATCCAGTTGCCTCTTGAAAAAGCACCTCTCATTGTAGGAAGAAGTGATAAGGAAAATTCTGGACTGTGCTGAGATGGATAAATTAACAAAGGAGACAAAAGAAAAGGAAGATGCCGAATACTATGCAGTATGGAACAAATGGTATAATTGGATAGAAATTAGAAATGGTAAATAAGGTAAAAGGGGAGAATTAAAAAAAAAGGCAGTGCATGAAAGAAAAGGTATTGTTATAATGATAGGCATGATGGAATATATATAGAAATAAGGGATAATGGGCCAAAAAGATAAGTATAATCAAAGAAAAGTAGAGTGGGAAATGTAAATAATAGAGGATTACCATTACAAAACTGTTGTAAAGAAGGAGTATATGTTTTATCTTAGTGTTTGTTATGCCTTGTTGTTTTTAAAAAAATTAAAAATATTTAAAAAACAAAGAAAAAGCACCTTTGGGATAACCATGACCTGGATGACTGATAATCTCCATAGACATTCCTTTGAAAATGTTTCATGTCTCATCCAAGAAACTTCTTCAGAACTTCTTCAGAACTGAAGAAGCTTCAGAAGTTCTTCAGAGCTGAAGAAGCTTCTTGGAGGAGAAGTGAAACATTTTCAAAGAGAGAAAAAATAGCAAGAAAATCCTGTTGCTTTTTGGAGGAATCATCTTTTGGACAACCATGCCCTGAATGATTGAGAATCTCCATAGACAAATGGTCAACTATTTGCCTTGCCGAGAATATGACATGGAGATGCCATGGAATTCCCATGAGCTGAGCTTGATTCAGAACAGACTTTACTTTTCAGCTTACAACTTGTAAGGTTATTCCTCAAGGACTCACCTAATTGGAATATATATGCCTGATCATGAAGTGGTATATCCAGATCATCTTTTTCAATTCTTCCCCCCATCATTTTTCTTGGCTTTACCCTTGATCACTTACTCAACAATTAAATCACTTGCATACTTACTTAAGCATCACCGGCATAGCCCTTATACACCCCATTATCTTTAATATGGAATAATAGCCTTTTTACCAAGCAAACAGGCCAGCTCAGACAGCTAATGTCTGTTTTCACTGGAGATGAGTGAAATGAGTGAAACATAGATAGTACTTTTTGCCTTCCACAGGTAAATACC